>JANAVB010000599.1:3519551-3772051 GCA_029216955.1 Iris pallida | reverse complement strand
GTTTAGGAAGGTCCTCCTCCTTGGGGGATTCAATGATCTCCTGTCCAGCTGGGGCATTTTCCACGGACATCAGATCGTCGTAGCCACGGGAATTTGGGTCCTGTCGAAAAACAGAAACAAGTTCCGATACGAGGGCCGACATCTTCCACCACCCCGACTGTACAGGGAAATCAACAGACAGATCCTAAAGATCCGGAGGCGCTGCTCGCACTCCACGCCCAAGATCTGTGAGGCCCTAGATTAGTTTCTGTCTTCTTATTTCGATTTTATCGGCTTGCCTAGCCGTTTCTTTTTCTTTTGCCAGCGCTTGGCGCTCTTCTTGTATTGGCTTCGACATTTTGCGTCTGATACATCAATAAAATTCCCCCTTCCCAATATATATATATATATATATATATATATATAGAGAGAGAGAGAGAGAGAGAGAGAGAGAAAAGAATATATATACATATATGATAGAAAATTAGGAAATAAAACCAACGACGAATTCCCACAAGTCCAGAATATCGTATTCGAACTATAAAGTCAGAAATTATAGTTTAAAACTCAGGAAATCAAAATATCACAAATCAATTCAAAGCTTAAATTGTCAAAAAAACCTGAAATCCACATCAAGATCCAAATTGCAAAATACTCAACTAGAACCCGTGAAACTTGGCAAACATGATGGTCTCCACATGTGAGACGTGCTCGGGTACTCACGGAGTCAAAACCATGTCCGTGTCGTGTCCAGAGAATACGTATCGAAAAACTGATTTTGCATGTCAAGAGAGCGTATATCGCTCGATTGAGCGCCGCACACACAACGAGATGCCTCGTGCTCATGCATACAGCTAGGTAGGGTCCTGGGGTAGGGCTAGGACATACTGACACAACACCATGTCGTGCCTACGCGATACGGTGACCCGCGACAGCCGCGAGGCCTGTGCGTGCACGTGCTCATGCGTGCGTGCGTGCCCGTAAGCGCGTGTCGAGCCTCGTGGCTCGCGAATCGAGCAAGGCTGCAACTCAGGATTGGGTCCCTGGGTAGTCTAGGTATAGGGCTACATGTTCGTGCTCCTGGATCGGGTCCTCGACGTGCCGTGTTCGCGTACGAAGGCCGTGTCATTGACAAAATTCAGCCACGTGCACTGTGTGGGCTGACCAGTGCACGTCGGATTTCTCCGCGTTCGCACAACGAAACATCGTAAAATTTTTGGAGCATGTGGGCAGAGTTTTCCCCCACATGCTCATGAAATTTCATATAAGACAAAGCTCTGTGTGTCGAGTTATGACGCACAGACAGCAGGGCATGCACGAGACCGTGCATGGGATCTCGTGCACGCGTGTCCGTATCCGTTCGGATGCCAAAATCGTGTCAGTTTCTGATACGTCTTCACGAAAGTTGTTACAAATCATATAAGAAAGGATTTTGTGAAAACATAATTGAAAATTAACACCTTTCAGTTCTAAGTGGCATTTTGCCGAACACGTGCAACATAAGACCGATACGTGTCTGATACCGCTATCAACCGAAACCAAAATCCTACCAAACTTCATACATAGATCGAAGGTGCCTATATGGATGCAATAATAAAGAAAATTCAGGAGAAACAAAGGTAGATCAGTGTTTACCTATTGAGAGTCAGAATCTCAATAAAAAAATTCCCAAAGCGCTTTATCGGCCGATTTCTCCTGAGCAAATGACTCCTCCTCCTTGCTAGAAGTACTCCAGCAATTCCTCCTCTTCCCAACGAGCGCAACCGAATTCGTTTGAGGTGAAACGGACTCCGGATGAGAAAACTAGGGTTTTGGAGAATAGGGAGATTAGGGTTTGCTCTAGATCTGGTGGAGGCTATGAGTTTCTACAAATAAGAGAGGGGGGCTGATTGTGGCTGGCCATGAAAGGGGGTGTTAGGGTTAGGGTTTGCACATGGGCCAAGCACTCCATGAGTTGCTAAAAGGCCTATGTCAAAAAGGGTTAAAAATGCCTATGTAAAAATGACTTTAAATCATTACCAAAAATAAAATAAATTCTGAAATTAATTCTATAGGTCAACAAATAATTCTAATTATCATATTAGGCTCTTAATGAAGGGTGACTAAGGTCAAACCACCTTATGCTACTCCAAACACCAATTAAGCTACGAGCATCACATTAAATAATAAATTAATAAGAAAATTCAAATAAATACATAATGACTAAAATACCCCTAAATTAAAAATGTGGTGGTTAAAAATCTACCCCCTTAGAAAAATTTCGTCTTTAAATTTAAGATGGTTGCACTACTTCTAGGTTAAACCCCCGACAATCAAGATCAAGAAAATTATATCTAAAACATGCAAAACATGGTCATACTGGTCGTAATTCACAGTCTCGAACAGGGTTACTATACTATCTAACACATCACAAGATTATCCTAACATGTACTAATGAAATCACACAACAAAAAGGGGGAAGAAGGATAGGAAAGACAAACCTGCTAACCCATCACCTGCAGCATCGGTCTCCTCGACCCTCAGTGCAAAAACTCTACCCCTCTGGTGTTGGGTATGGTGCTGTGCTACAGGTGGCCTAGCTCCCTCTCTCTGACCCTGTGCTCCATCAAGTGGGGGTGCCGAAGGACAATCCTTTATCTGGTGAGCGTCGGATCCACAAAATAGGCAAACTCTGCATCCTCTGATCCTTACTTTGAGACTGATGCTATCCCTGTTGAACCCAAGTTGGTGTCTGCATCTGCTGAGGCTAGTGCTCTATCTTCTGCACACAGGGACACTTTCCACACCCAAGCTGGTGCCTGCATTTCTGTTGCTCTCGGTCAAGGACTTGACTTCCTTGACCAAGCCCTTCATGAACCTCCTAGCCTTCGCTGTCTCGCTAAGGCCCTCCACAAATCTGCCCAGGTGGAAGAACTCTCGAGCGTAATCTTCTACTGTCTGGTTCCCTTGAACCAGGTTCTCGAACTGTGTCTCCAAAGCGCCAAGTGCTGTATCGGGGAAGAACTTCTCATTGAAAAGCTTCTTCAAAGCCTCCCAAGTCTTCCCCTCTGTACCAACCCTGGGGTCGGTCTGGTACCATGTACGGGCAATGTCCTACATCTGGATGCCCGTTGCCTCTATCTGGAGCCGGGCTGGTATCTCTGCAAGACAAAAGATCTCCTCTATGTGCTCGATCCAGTCATCCGTATGAAGGATACCCTCCGTACCCTTAAAGTTTCGTAGACACATCTTCTAGAATTCTTGAATGCCCGGTGTCTTCGGCTGGTATGGCTGAATCTGCCTTCCCTGCGGCTGGACAGTCACCTTCTCCACTGCTACCATGGCTAGCTGATGGGCATTGTCAATACCCTGCCTCATATCCTCTACCTGGCACCGCTGAGTCTCCATCATCTGTTACATGAAGGCGAAGAACTTCGCCATATCAACTGTCCCCTGAGGCGGTGGTGGTAGCATCCCCTGAACTCCTGGGGTAGTCCTCGGAACCGATGGAGGAGCACCCCCAAAAGCTGCAGATGCTCCTACCTGAGCTAGAACAAGAGGTGCTGTGGTCCCAGGGTCCTGCTGAGTCGGACAAAAAGTGGCAGACCTCTCAGTGGTATCCCTTAGGCCAGAGCGTTACGATCGTGTCTCCACCATCCTAAAGATAGATCAAATAAAGAATCAATTACTGAGAAGGAAGCGATATAATCAAAGGAGGATAGTTATTTCAAAGAAGGCAATTATCAGCAAGAATGTGTAGATGGCACGAACTAGATCAGAAGTTTTTCCTAACTGTGATTGAGAACCTCTCCGCTAATGCCTATTTCTTAGTTCCTACCGCAGGCTCGTAGCAGTACAACTAAGTCGCCGTACTACCACGATATCGTAATAATGCGAATCTCGACCTGTATGGGCCACCACTAAAAACGTGTCACGACCCGCACCCAGTGTAAGGGTACAAGTGCGTAACCATGCCCAGCCTACGCCACAGAATCGACGGTAGAACGCTATTCTAGGTCACTATCTAAACCAACTCACACAATTATATAATATACTTGACTTAAATCCCAACTTCGAACGGAGGATAAGTACAGAAAAATAATATAACTCAATCACAGTCTAAGCATGATAGGATATCACATAATTCTATAACTAAAAAAAAACTATAAAAACTACTAAAAGATAATAAGTCAAAATAACTCAAAATAAGCCAACTCTCAAATTATTACAATTCAAGTTCCAATAAAGAAATCTAAAATAATCTACTAAACTAGTCTTCCGATCACTCCTGAGAGTCGGGGCCAAAGGTAGCTAATCCCTCTCCAGATCCATAGTGAGTAGGATATGCATCCTCAGGGCTAACATCTGTAATATTTCAACAGGTCCAGTCAGGACAGGAACGAATACATCTCATCAAGTAAATCCAAGTAAATGACGAAAACTATAAAATAATTATAGATAATTATATTGATGAAGCATGGGAATTCGAGACAGTTTAAGATGTAAAACTATAGTAAAAGAACAAGAAAAGTAAAAGCTGTGAAACAGAATATCATGTCAATAAAGACTGTAAATAAAAGCTAGCTGAACTAGAATAATATGATATGAGTCTAGTGGTACAATATATGTCAAGTGTGATTCCATTCAATGATCTAAGTAGGGTGATTCTTGTAATGGTTCTTGTGATGATTCTAGTAAAAATTCTAGACAATACTCACAGTGTGTTTTAAAATACTGAGATCGACATGTAAACGGCTAGGGGTAATTCAACACATCACACACTAGCCAAGTATGGGATGGCTATCGTTCTAGTATAATTCACAGGGAGGTGGTTCGAGTATTTAGGAATGTTTACATGTCTAGTCAAGTATTTCCCCGCTCGACAAATATGAGTGAATCCATAATATGACATGTAAATCGAGAATAAATCTAGCCAGAACAGAAGGTGCTTGTAGGTGATTCTTGTAGTGGTTCTTGTAATAGAGGCTAGACAAGTAAGGTATGTGTGTCATATGAAGAACAGATGGCAACTCTAGAGGGGGGTGAATAGAGTTTATAGCGATAATAGCCAATTAAAAGATTAAACTCTTTCACAAGTAAAACTAATCAGAGTAAATGCGGAAATAAATAAGGAGCAAAAAAGCATACGCAAACACAGCCGATTTTTAACCTGGTTTTCCTCGTGGAGGACTAGTCCAGGCCTGAGAACTCTAACTCAGGATTAAATCCACTATTTATGAAATAGTAGTTACACCCCGTGCCTTTTCTTCAGAAGAGCATGTCAACTTCTTACAAAGATCGCAGTGGCGATGCTTGGAATTTTCCAAGCGACTTCTTGAACTCTTGCACAAACTCCTAACTGAAAAATGCTGAGCACTTGAGGCTTAGGGAGCTTGTGGCTAGTAGATGAAGAAGGGTATGGCTTGTATTGAGCTTTAGAGAGAAGAGAAGAGAAGATTGGATGAATGAAAATGAGAGAATTTATGGCCTATTTATAGGATACTAGTAGGCAGAATTCGGCCAGAATTCTGGTTGGATTTTTCAAAAATTTGGCCGTTAGACAACTAGCAACCAGCCAACCCTAAAAATTAGGGTGCTGATTTTTAGGGGACAGAGTTCGGCCCGAACTCTGTGTGGAGACAGAGTTCGGCCCGAACTCTGTCTCTAGAGCATAGAATAGGTCTTAAGGTCCAATGGGCTTATTTGGATGTGTGGAGCTTATGGATTTTGGGTAGGTTATAGGTTAAGTCTCAAAAGCTCAGCACAACTCAGCTTACATAAGTCTAGACTCAATAAATTATAAAATACAGACTCAAAAAAATAACTTGCATTACAAAACTGAGCTGTCGTCTGACTTTAGCTGGATATAGTCGTCGTGTGTCGTATTGAATTATTACAAGTATTATTTAGTCAATGTTATCAATATTTGGTTGACTGTGACTTTGTGTCAACAATCTCCCCCATATTGATAATTGACAAAATAATAATTGTATATTCAATATTCATACCTGGACACATTTTAAAAAAAACATAGCTCCCCCATAATCAGTGTCGTGCTTAAAATAGCTCCCCCGTAAACAATGCTTTGAATCTTTGTTGACCTGATAAGAACATTCTTCCAAAGCACATATACATAGACAAAAAGAATATAGAATATACATATCTCCCCCTTTTGGCATTTAGCAATTTAAGATAAACAATTAATAACTGGCAAATACACCAAAAGATAAGAGAAAAAACTGCATATAAACTAATATAACGACCAAATGTTTCAAGAGTCATAATAGAAGAAATGGCAGATAAACTGATAGAACTACCAAAGTCTCAAGAGTCACAAGTCATAATAAGTCTAATACAAACCAAGTACATAAAAGCAACTAAAATCAAAATGCATAAACCATAATCTATGATCCTCAGTAGCAGCAGCAAGTAGCAGTCCATATCCATCATCGAGCTCGTGAAGGCCCAGCGTCGTCTGATGGATCAGTAAAGGAACGACGAGGGTCCACGAAGGTTGCATCTGGATCCAAGTAGCGAATGACCCAAGGGTCATCGATACGATAGCCCTCACGACCGGGGTCCCGCTCCATAGGAATGGGCATGGAAGGATGGAGAGACATGGAATATCGAATATCGTGCATCGAGTTGCTGATGGCACTCATCTGTAAGGTGGTTCGATAATCCAGCTGAGTCCAACGATCGTCCTCTAAGGTGAAGCGATCTCGGAGCATAGTCTGAAGAGACTCGAGAGTGGCAGGAGGAGGAGGAGGATCCTGTCCCAAAGGAGGGGCATCTGGCTCATCATCAGAATGCTCAGACACAACTGGTGAGCCAACTGCCGCCTGAAGCCTCCTTGCCTTAGAGAGGAAGGCAGGGACAGGTATGAATGGACACTCATCAAGGGGTACATGAAACGTACGAAAGATCATAGGAAGGTATAATGCATAAACCAAAGATCCTGGTTTCTTCCTACAGTTAATCATCCAGTCCATCATGGTTCGTGGAAGATTAAAAGGAACATGGAAATGGAGATGATATAATATCGAGATTTCAAAATAAGTGACTTCATCGGTGGAACCCGCTTTGGGTAGAATGGTGTTGAAAATGATCAGATGAAGTTCATAGAAATAGGGATTGAGATATTTGGCCAAAAGCTTACGAGGATGTGTGTTCAGGGTACACAAGTCGTCCTTGAAGCTTTCAAGTGAAGACCCATCGGAAAATTAAAATGATCGAGCTTCAACAAGCTTTTCCCATTAATTAGGCTCTTGGAGTTCAAGATATTCGGCCAATTCAAAATCGTCAAAAGAGATATCAATTCCCGCAACCCGTGAATAAATATGTGTATCATTATGGGTTAGGTTGCAGTAGAACATTTGGATAGCACTACGATAAATGATCGAATTTGTGGCAACAAGTTCATCAAGGCAAAGGTCATGAAAAAGTGCATCATATTGAGAACAAATAGTAAAGTTGATAGGGTGTCCCGCAAACATCGGTCGTGTCCGAAAATCACTAAACCAATCATTTGATGCGTCGAGTGATACAAATATTCGGTCGTTAAAAGTGTTTAGGTCATGAGGACGTGGAGGATTGAACAACGGATGGATAGGTGGTTGTTGTTCAACGGCCGGTGCAACGGGGGGTACAACGGGTGGTTCAACGCGAGGAGGAGCATTCGACGAGGATGCTCCCTCGGTCTGAAGTCTCTTCTCACGGTTGAACAAACGTGGAGCCATAACACAATAAAGATAATGAAGGAAATTGAGATATAGAAAAGTATAGAATTATACCTCAAACTAGTAATGAACAATGAAGGAGAATTGAAAGAGAGGCCTTCTCTTTGAGTTTGGGGAAGAGATGAGCTCTAGAAGGGAGAAATTAGGGTTAGGGTTTTGAGAAAAAGGTGTTTGAGAAGTGGAAAAGGTGGCAATGGAGAAGAAGAAGGAGAGGATCCCGAATATAAGAGAAGGGTTTCAATTAGTCGGAATCAATAATGGCCATTGGATCTAAAATATGATCAACGGCTGAGGCTGTTCCCGGTTCTGGGACAGCCAGACCGAATTCGGCCCGAACTCTGTTAAGGGCAGAGTTTGGCCCGAATTTCGGATTCTGGTGACAGAACTGGAATCAGGCAAAAAATTGGTTAAGTAAGAAAGACCAAAATAAAAGGAGTAAAATACAAGGAAAGATCCAAGTGATAAACAAAGAATGACAAAGAGTGAACTTGAAGCAGCAATGTGAAGTTGAAAAAAATGTCAGCCAGTGATAAATAAAAATGAACCGTCTAATAAACAAGGAATTATATCATAATTCAATATTTTGAAGCTGCCATGGGTTAGCTGCAGGGGCCGGATCCCAGCTAGCGGTAGTCCTGAGGACTAGTGCACAGTGTCGCTTAGGCTTTTACGCCTTGTTGTCAGAAGGGCCCTTTCGGCTTGTACCTATAGCAAGTTCATCATAATAGAATCATGACATACTCGATATTTATGCAGGTTTATTTTAATTTATAACAGCTTCATCCAAAATTCCAAGTTCACGACAAAGAAAATTGAAGCGCTCTTCGGATAATAGTTTTGTAAAGAAATCTGCTAACTGATGATCAGTGTCAATAAATTCTAAGTTAATCGTACCATTTTGCTGATGATCACGCAAAAAGTGGTGACGTATTTCAATGTGCTTCGTGCGTGAGTGACAAATGGGGTTCTTAGTGAGATTTATAGCACTAGTATTGTCACAAAAGATTAGAATGTGCATGAAAGATAAGTTATAGTCTTCAAGGATTTGCTTTATCCACAGAATTTGTGCACAACAACGTCCAGCTGCGATGTATTCAGCTTCTGTTGTGGATAGTGCGACAGAATTCTGCTTCTTGCTAAACCAAGAGACTAAAGCCTTTTCTAATAAATGACACGTACCGCTCGTACTTTTACGGTCGACCTTGCATCCAGCGAAATCAGCATCAGAGTAACCAATGAGGTCAAATAATGTTGTCTTGGGATACCATAGGCCCACTGTAACCGTACCCTTAAGGTATCGAAAGATACGCTTAACAGCAGTCATGTGTGATTCCTTAGGATTTGCTTGATATCTTGCACACAGGCAAACGCTAAACATAATATCAGGGCGACTAGCAGTTAAATAGAGTAGACTGCCTATCATACCTCGATACTTACGTTGGTCCACGGGTTTGCCGCTATCATCTGGTTCAAATTTGGTTGAAGTAGCCATTGGAGTGCTGATTGGTTTGACGTTGTCGAGGTCGAATTTCTTCAGCATGTCCTTTGTATACTTCGACTGACAGATGAAGGTTCCATTTGATATTTGTTTGACTTGCAGCCGGAGAAAGTAGTTGAGCTCCCCCATCATGCTCATCTCAAACTCGGTCTGCATACACTTGGCAAAATCTTGACAAAGGGTTTCATCAGTAGAACCAAATATAATATCATCTACGTATATATGTACTAAAAGGATAGTGTCTTTAAAAGATTTTATGAAAAGTGTGGTGTCAATTTTCCCTTTTGAAAAACTTTTCTCAAGCAAGAAATTGCTTAGCCGTTCATACCAAGCTCTAGGGGCTTGTTTGAGGCCATACAACGCTTTCTTTAGCTTGAACACGTGGTCGAGAAATTTGTGATTTTCAAAGCCAGGAGGTTGTTTCACATAAACTTCCTCCTTAATAAATCCATTCAAGAAAGCACTTTTAACATCCATTTGAAATAATTTAAAATTTTGAAAATTTGCAAATGCACAAAGCATCTGAATGGATTCTAATCTAGCAACAGGAGCATACGTCTCATCGTAGTTGATACCTTCCTCTTGGTTGTATCCTTGGGCTACTAGACGAGCTTTGTTGCGTGTGACTGAACCATCTTCATTTACTTTGTTTCTAAAAACCCATTTAGTGCCAATGATCGAGTGATTGGCCGGTCTAGGAACGAGTTCCCAAACTTGGCTCCTCTCGATTTGGTTGAGTTTCTCTTGCATAGCAGAAATCCAAAATTTATCATTAAAAGCTTCTAAAATGTTTTTCAGCTCAATTTGTGAAATAAAGGCAGTGCTAGCAATAGAGTCTCTTAATGATGATCTAGTAGTTACTCTACGTGAAACCACATCTATTACCAAATTTTTTGGATATGACGGCTTGAAAGAGAATTTCTTTGGCAAGCCCTCCAGAGAATTGGTTTCGGTTGTGGTATTCATTGGAGTAGAAGTTGATGGCTCAACATCATCATCAAGAGTAGCTGCTGCACTGTTATCTTCATCAAAAGTTACATTTGAAGACTCTTCCACAATTAATGAGTGTTTGTTAAAAACTCTATATCCCTTGTTCTTGGCAGCATAGCCAAGGAAAATACCATCGTCAACTTTGGCATCAAATTTGCCTAAGTTGTCTTTGGTGTTAAGGATAAAGCATCTACAACCAAAAACTCTAAAATAAGAAACATTTGGGGTTCTCCAAAACCAAAGCTCATAGGGTGTTTTCTTCGTAATAGGATGAATAAGCACCCTATTTAAAATGTGGCATGCTGTACTGACAGCTTCAGCCCAAAAGTATTTCGGAAGTAAAAATTTGTTCAACATGACTCTAGCCATATCGCCAAGAGTCCTATTCTTCTGTTTCACAATACCATTTTGTTGAGGAGTTCTTGGACAAGAAAACTCATGATCAAAACCATTAGAATCACAAAACTTTTCAAAATTAGAATTTTCGAATTCGCCTCCATGATCACTTCGGATTCGAGTAATCATGTAGCCTTTTTCGTTTTGAACTTTCTTAACAAAAATCTTGAAAACCGAAATAGCATCACTTTTATTTGTAAGAAAGAAAACCCAAGTAAATCTAGAAAAGTCATCAATAATAACAAAGGCATAGAGTTTTCCACCAAGACTGACTACTCTACTAGGGCCAAATAAATCCATATGGAGTAGCTGCAGGGGTCTAGTAGTACTTACATAGTTAATTGAATGAAATGAGGACTTGGTTGCCTTACTTAATTCACATTCGACACATACCGTGTCCTTTTTGAATGTGATATCGGGCAATCCTCTAACTAGCTTCTTAGTCGATAGCCTGGATATAGTATCCATATTGGCATGACCAAGACGCTGGTGCCATAGTAATCTTTCATCTTTATAAGCATATAGGCATCTACCTGCATTGTTAGTATCTCTAGACAAATAGAAATATAAATGTTATCCTCTCTTATCCCTTCAAAAGCGATGTCTCCAGTTGACCTATCATAAATAAAACATTTATTTTGTCCAAAGTTAATGTCATATCCATGGTCAGCAAGATGACTAATGCTGAGCAGTTTATGCTTTAACTCGGTCACTAGGCAGACATCCTTTATTACGGGAGAGGGAGGATGACCAATAATACTATTACCTATAATATAACCTTTTAGGTTGTTGCCGAAGGATACATATCCTTCTCTCTTCATCGATAGTGATGAGAAAAGATTTGTGTCTCCCGTCATATGCCATGAGCATCCACTATCGAGAATCCACTTACTCTTAGTTGAGGAGGGAAGGTCCACCTACATCAAGAGTAGATGTGACCTTTGGTACCCAAGTTCTTGAGGGTCCTGAAAAGTTAGTTTTTGGAAACCATGCATATATCTTTCTATCTACTAATCTTCTAATTCTACATTGTGGTGAAATGTGTCCATGTAAACCACAATAAGTACATGTAGCATTCCTATTTATATTAGGAGCATGCTGATGATGTCTATAAGTAGAGTGATGAGGAGAAGTATGATGATATATAGAATTAGCATGGTGATGATGACTATGTGTAGAGTGTTATGGAGTGGCATGGTGATATTGTCTATATGGAGTAGCATGGTGATGATGTCTATATGTAAAGTGATGGTAGTGTTGTTTTTGTGCAACATGGTGATGATTGTATCTATGTGTAGCATGATGATTTTGTGACATATGATAGTTATTTCTACGTGCATGTGGTTTGTGTGCTTTGTGAAAGTGTGTGTATATGTAAGCATGATTACGTATTGCAGGTGGATGACGTGCGTGACTAGTATGAGAAGTATCATGCTTTGTGTGTGTCTCTTGGGTTTGAGGTTGAGCAACCCGTTTTCCCAATTTAGTCTCTAGTTTCTTAGAGACAGCTTGCAGTTCAGTAACCTTAGCATTCAAACCATGTATCTTAGTAATAGAAATCTTGTGTCTATTCTTTTCTTCTGCAATCTCCATGTTGAGTGCTGTGATTTTTTGTGTTTGTTGTTCAATGCGTGCTTCGGCATCATGTAAGCTTATTTTAAGCTTAGATACCTCATCTGTTACATCCGTGGGGGAAGTGTCTCTAATGTTATCAAGCAGTAAAGAAAGTCTTTGAATTTTGACTTCATGACTTTTGATCTTTTCCTTGACATGTTTATATTTACCAATGACCTTTTTATGATCATCAAGTAAATCGGTAAAAGCATCGCCAAGTTTATCAAAAATAAAGTCATCAAGAGTTTCGTTTGATACCTTGTCGGATGTTGCCATTAGGCACACATTTACAGTATCTTGAGGAGAATCTTTTTCTTTCTCGGAGTCACTAGCTTCGCTTTCATGCCAAATACTTGTGTTGGCATATTTCTTTGATGAGGTCTTCTTATATGGTTTCTCGTAGCGGTTGCTCTTCTTTAAGTATGGACAGTCTTTTCGGACATGTCCCATCTTCTTGCAACTGTAGCAGGTTGGCTCTTCTTCGTCGTCTTCTTGTGGTTCCTTTTTTCTTCGGTTGAAGCGAAGGAATTTCTTGAAGTTGCGGACAAGGAGTGCTTGATCATCACCAACCGAGTTATCGTCATCCGTCTCATCGGGGTCAGCCCTCCGTCGGTGAGCTTTGAGTGCGATCTCCTTAGCATTAGGAGCAGGCTCTTCGAAGTCCTTGAGGTCAAGCTCATGAATCATCAGCTTTCCCATCAAGGTCTCCATTGACATGGTTGTGAGATCATTTCCTTCTATGATGGCTGTCATCTTAGGGTTCCAATTCTTTGGTAGTCCCCTAAGTAGCTTGCGAATCTTTTCGTGATTTGAATATTGTTTGCCGAGCGAAGATAGGGGGTTGATGATGTCGAGGAATCTTGTGAACATTTGCGTGATCGTCTCATTTGGCTTCATCTTGAAAGCCTCATATTCTTGAGTGAGATGGCTTATCTTTGATTCCTTGACTTGGATGGTTCCTTCATGCGTCACTTCTAGAAGTCTCCATACTTCGTGAGAGGTGGTGCATGTAGAGATCCTGTTGAACTCATTCCTGTCTATAGCACAGAATAAAGCATTAATAGCTCTCGCGTCTAGATTTGCCTATTTTTTCTCCTCGTCAGAATATTTGTCATGCAATTTCTCAACGAGATCACCATTGACAACTATCCTAACGGGCTTTTTGTAACCGTCAGTGATGATAGTCCATACGTCAAAGTCTAGCGACTTGAGATAAAAGCTCATTCTTGTTTTCCAATATGTGTAGTTAGTTCCATCAAATAGGGGAGGCCTATGAGTGGACTATCCTTCACCGTGATTGGAAATCAAGGATTATGTGGTTGCCATGGATCAGCTCTAGGATGTTAGTCCTTGTAGAGAGAACAGAGCTATGATACCAATTGAAGAACAGATGGCAACTCTAGAGGGGGGTGAATAGAGTTTATAGCGATAATAGCCAATTAAAAAATTAAACTCTTTCACAAGTAAAACTAATCAGAGTAAATACGAAAATAAATAAGGAGCAAGAAAGTATACGCAAACACAGCCGATTTTTAACCTGGTTTTCCTCGTGGAGGACTAGTCTAGGCCTGAGAACTCTAGCTCAGGATTAAATCCACTATTTGTGAAATAGTAGTTACACCCTGTACCTTTTCTTCAGAAGAGCACGTCAACTTCTTACAAAGATCGCAGTGGCGATGCTTAGAATTTTCCAAGCGACTTCTTGAACTCTTGCACAAACTTCTAACTAAAAAATGCTGAGCACTTGAGGCTTAGGGAGCTTGTGGCTAGTAGATGAAGAAGGGTATGGCTTGTATTGAGCTTTAGAGAGAAGAGAAGAGAAGATTGGATGAATGAAAATGAGAGAATTCATGGCCTATTTATAGGATACTAGTAGGCAGAATTCGGCCAGAATTCTGGTTGGATTTTTAAAAAATTTGGCCGTTGGACAACTAGCAACCAGCCAACCCTAAAAATTAGGGTGCTGATTTTTAGGGGACAGAGTTCGGCCCGAACTCTGTGTGGAGGCAGAGTTCGGCCCGAGCTCTGTCTCCAAAGCACAGAATAGGTCTTAAGGTCCAATGGGCTTATTTGGATGTGTGGAGCTTATGGATTTTGGGCAGGTTATAGGTTAAGTCTCAAGAGCTCAGCACAACTCAGCTTACATAAGTCTAGACTCAATAAATTATAAAATACATACTCAAAAAAATAACTTGCATTGCAAAACTGAGCTGTCATCTGACTTGAGCTGGATGTAGTCGTCGTGTGTCGTATTGAATTATTACAAGTATTATTTAGTCAATGTTATCAATATTTGGTTGACTGTGACTTTGTGTCAACATCATATACATGAATTCCAAAAAATATAAATTCGTGTTTGTAACCGAGAATCAAATAGAACTGACTAAAACTGAAATATAGAATTTGACAAGTAAATGAAAGAACTATCAGAGAATGTACTCGCCTGACAATCCAAACTGCTGATGAGGATGTGTAACTGAACTGGAGTGATGTAAACCTATTTAAGGTAACCACAAGTCACAACATGGTCTAACGTATTATAAGAAAGGGCTACAATGTAATTCTACATGCTTCTAAGTCATTCTAGGTCAAAGTCAACCTTGGTCAACTCTGGTCAAACCTGGTCAACTCTGGTCAAACCTGGTCGACACTAAGTCAACTAGTCCGTTTACTAATTTTTAGGTCACACACAAGTTTACAAGTCATTCCGAGTTCGTTTGAGTCGATTTGGATCAAGTTTGACCCAAAGTTGACTTTTGTCAACTTGTCGGTCAACTCGACTAAACTAGGCTCTTAGGTCGATCCTAATTTGCCCCAATACTCCCTAGGTTACATTCACAAGCATACACTTATATATAGATATATTTTCATTCAATTAAGTTATATATATATATATATATATATATATATATATATATATGAAAAAAGGGTTGTGTGTGGGTGTGTCTATGAGGGCCGCTACTGGGGTCCAAAAGCTGAGACAAAATAGATATAAACACAACCATGGGAATACACTATATATACTTATATATACACAAGTCTAATTTAAAGGAAACTATATATATATATATATATATATATATATATATATATATATATATATATATATATATATATATATATATATATATATATATATATATATATATATAGTTTCCTTTAAATTAGACTTGTGTATATATAAGTATATATAGTGTATTCCCATGGTTGTGTTTATATATATATATATATATATATATATATATATATATATATATATATATATATATATATATATATATATATATATACATGAAGAAAGAAAGTGAAACCGTGAAGAGGAAACAAATGTACAAATCTGAGAATCGAAGTATCTCAACGTACATTCACCAAACATATATATACATATATAGTTATAGGTTGAAATATATATATATATATATATATATATATATATATATATATATATATATATATATATATATATATATATATATATATTTGAAGAACAGGTACTTTTATTGAAATAAAGAGAAATACATGAAACTCATATCTACATCACTTATCATCTATCTAACATCAGCCATGATATTGTAGTCACTCTCTATATTGTGAATAATTCCATTCACTGACATATACTTACCCTCAAACACACGCGTATTTCTTTTCCGCCAAATGTGCCAGACAGCCGATAAAAGTTTGATTCTTGCTTTGTTATAACCACTAAGACCCTGGCCTTTTAATTGCTGCATTTCCTCCATCACCGATAGGAGGCCTTCATTAGCCGATCCCGATAGTCCCAGGCTGTTCTTACAATGGCCCCATATCAGTGCTGATACTGGACACTGAAAAAATAAGTGATCCCGAGTTTCTTCTCCTCCTTCACACAGAACACAGATCGATGATGCAATCTGAATACCGAATCGTACCATTCTTTGGCGGGTAAGAAGTCTGTCCTGAGCTGCTTTGTATAAACAAAGCTGCATCTTTGTTTCCACCTTGCTGACCCAAACAATTTCTGCCCATGTTACTATCGGATAGTGCTGACGAAGCCTCTCGAAAATATTCCTGAATGAGAATCTTCCATCCGCCGACCCGTCCCAGGTCCAGCGGTCGACCCCCCCTCCGAGTGGATGGCCAGCTGCCTTATCTCCACGGCATGCCACAGCCCGACTTGCCGAAGCTCTGGCGCCCACCGTCCTTCTCGGATCAGCACACCCAACGTCTCGTTCCGTCCGCATAACTCATACGTTGGATATATATATACATACATATATATATATATATATATATATATATATATATATATATATATATATATATATATATATATATATATATATATATATATATATATGTGTGTGTGTGTGTGTGTGTGTGTGTGTGTGTGTGTGTGTGTGTGTGTGTGTATATTCTCGCAAGTCCAGAATCTCGTATTCAAACTATAAACTCAGAAATTATAGTTTAAAACTCAGGAAATCAAAATATCACAAATCGATTCAAAGCTTAAATTGTCAAAAAAACCCAAAATCCACATTAAGATCCAAATCGCAAAATACTCAACTAGAACCCGTGAAACTTGGCAAACACGATGGTCTCGACATGTGAGACGTGCTCGGGTACTTACGGAGTCGAAACAGTGTCTGGGTCGTGTCCAGAGAACGTGTATCGAAAAACCAATTTCGCGTGTCAAGAGCACGTATATCGCTCGATTGAGCGCCTCACACACAACGAGAAGCTTCGTGCTCGTGCACATAGCTAGGTTGGGTCCCGGGGTAGGGCTAGGACATGCTGACATGACACCACGTCGTGCCTACGCAATACGGCGACCCGCGACCGCCGTGCGGCCTGCACGCGCGCGTGCTTGTGTGAGTGCCCGTGGGCGCGTGTCGAGCCTCGTCGCTCGCAATTTGAGCCACGCTGCGACTCAGGTTCGGGTCCCTGGGTAGTCTAGGTATAGGGCTACTTGCTCGTGCTTTTGGAACGGGTCCTCGACGTGCCATGTTCGCGTACGAAGGCCGTGTCAGCGACGAAATTCAGCCACTATACTGTGTGGGCTGACCAGTGCATGTCAGATTTCTCCACCCTCGCTTGATGAAACATCGTGAAATTTTTGGAGCATGTGGACAGAGGTTGCCCCCACGTGCTTATGAAATTTCACGTGAGACGGAGCTCTGTGCTTCGAGTTATGATGCACAGACAGCAGGGCGTGCACGGGACCGTGCACGGGATTTCGTGCACGCATGTCCGTGTCCGTTCGGATGCCGAAATCGTATCGATTTTCAATCCGTCTTCACGAAAGTTGTTACAAATCATATAAGGAAGGATTTCATGAAAATAGAATAAAAAATTTACACCTTTCAGTTCTAAGTGGCATTTTGTCGAACACGTGCAACATAAGACCGATACGTGTCCGATACCAGTATCAAACGAAATCAAAATCCAACCAAACTTCATACATAGATCGAGGGTGCCTACATGGGTGCAATAATGAAGAAAATTCAGGAGAAACAAAGGTAGATCGGGGTTTACCTATTGAGAGTCGAAATCTCAATAAAAGAAATTTTCTGAGCGCTTTGTCGTCCGATTTCTCCCAAGCAAATGCCTCCTCCTCCTTGCTAGCAGTACCCCAGCAAGTCTTCCTCTTCCCAACAAGCACAACGGAATTTGTTTGAGGTGAAATGGACTCCGGATGAGAAAACTAGGATTTTGGAGAAAAGGGAGATTATGGTTTCCTTTAGATCTGGTGGAGGCTATGAGTTTCTACAAATGATAGAGGGGGGCTGCTTGTGGTCGGCCATGATAGGGGGTGTTAGGGTTAGGATTCGCACATGGACCAAGCATTCCATGAGTTGCTAAAAGGCCCATGTCAAAAAGGGTTAAAAAGGCCTATGTAAAAATGACTTTAAATCCTTAATTCATTGCCAAAAATAAAATAAATTCTGAAATTAATTCTATAGGTCAAAAAATAATTCTAATTATCATATTAGGCTCTTAATGAAGGGTGACTAAGGTCAAACCACCTTATGCTACTCAAAATTCTAATCAAGCAACGAGTGTCACATTAATTAATAAATTAATAAGAAAATTCAAATAAATACATAATGACTAAAATACCCCTAAATTAAAAATGAGGTGGTTACAAGAGAAGAGGATGACTGACTCATCTGTTAAAAGAGTAGTCATTAAATTGCTCCTATGACTTCGATAAAAACTAGCTTCTTCGACTCAGAAGCGCAGCCACTTCAGTTCGACTCAGAAGCGCATCCACTTTAACTCGACTCAGAAGCGCAGTCACTTCGGTTCGACTCAGAAGCGTATCTCCCTCGCTTCAACCCAAAAGTGCAGCTCCTTCCATCCCACCCAGAAGCGCAGCCCATTCAATGGCTCCTTCAGCTAACACTTTGTTGCCTCACGCACAAGTATCCTCGTCGCTCCAAAGCGTAGTGACTCCGTCGTCTTCAAAACACAGCTTACTCGTCGCTCCAAAGCACAGTGACTCTGTCATCTTCGAAACACAATCTCCTTGTCGTCCAAAAGCGCAATGACTCCGTCGTCTTCGAAACACAGTCTACTCGTCGCTCTAAAGCACAGTGACTCCGTCGCCTGAAGCACAGTCTCCTCGTCATCCAGAAGCACAGTGACCCCATCGTCTTTGAAAAATGTCATAGTGACATCGAAGCCTCACCAGAAGTTCAACTCGTATTTATGCGTGGTCCTTTGAGAAAATATTATCCCACGTGGCCACAAACGGTTACTTATATCTTGTCGGATATCACCCAATCGGTTTACTTAAACCACTGCTCTTAAGATAGAACATAGTTTGATTTTGTTGATAAGAGCAATATCCTATCTGTTTGTTTAAACCACAGATAAGGATGAAGTTTGTTCTTATAGACGTGTCATGCCCCAGAACCAGAATACTGGAGAGCGGAGGCGGACACAGCCAGCTACGTATATTGAAGTGAAACCCACCTCGTTATACGGTCACGGCTGTCTAGATACATGAGGGTTTAACTACAAGCCATCAGTCTCTTATGGTCATGAACAAGCCTGTTGTCTCAATCTCAAACAAGTAACAGCAGTTTACAAGATGTCAGAGTACTAAATATACAATAGTAAGACGTCCCATACATTACATATTTGGATGATCATGAAGCTAGTCATATAAAATATGAAGACTAGCAAGAGTTTCATTCATATATGATCAACCCTCGGATTTGTTAATCATGCTACAGCCCTAAGCAGACAGTAAGTAAAGTGCAATCGAGCTAACACGTGCTCGTCGGCTAAACGCCTCAAAAGAATATTTCTACAATAGAGTAGAAGAGCAAAAATAGAACCCACTTGTTGTCAGGGTTACGCCTGGTGGTCACCATCTGGCTGGAAGGTAGGGAGATTCTCTGGAGCTGCTCCGGTATCTGGCCATACAAAACCAGCTGGGTTAGATCCCAGAAAGAGCAAGTGCCACAAAGGAGGCTTCACTTAAGAACTAAAACCAGCATATCAGAACATAAAATAAAAAAGATAATAATAAGATATGAAATATAAATAAAGCAATAAATGTCATGAGGATGAAAAATTATTTCGATCAGTTATTGATAAAGTAAGCATAAGCAATCGTGTTCTGAGGTAGCCAGGTACCGGAACCAGACAAGGTTTAGACTGGATAAACTCCATCCAACATTCACGGCCAAGCAATAAGTACGGCTTGATACTTTAACTAACTAAGGTTATCACAGGCCTAGTTACTAACAAGATGTAATAAGATTGATCCAACAGCCATAAGCCCTGCAGACCATCCAGGTTATTCGGACGACATTAGGGGTTGAGTTCATGTGGGTACATCATCCAAGAAACGCATGTACCCTTAAGTAGCTTGGAGGGTACAACACATGACAGTGTGCTGAAAATGTGCCCTATTCGACAGCAGGCTACAAATCCCATGATGGGACGCCCAGATAATGGGATTGCCTGTAGCTAGAAAATCTCTTCATGACTACTGGATTATTCTAGTTATTAGCCTTAGTCAGTTGCAGTAGGTACCCCTGACCATGGTACTCAGGGACCCATGCCCTAGACATGATGCAAGACAATACTGGTTCATTTGTACAAACATAATCGTCCACAGTGTCCAGGCCATTCGTTCTTGTCATGCCATGCTAGCCGTCGCAACAACATTCAATAGTTTCTACCATGCTTACTTGTCATATCATGCCATGTCATGTTACGTCAGTTACTTGTTATACCATGTCGTGTTACCAATTCGTGATTCATCAAGTTTATGACTAAAGATACAAGGATATAAAAGGACGAGCAGGGTACGACAAGGGCTCAAAGCCTCTACGCGGACGAGACTACGCTAGGCCAAGGAGCCTCGAGCGTAAAAACAACTTTACGTGGGCAAGAACACGGGAAGACAGCTCTACGCGAGCGAAGCTACACGCGAGCGAGGCCCTACACGAATAAGCACTCTATGCGAGCGAGCACTCGAGCGAGACTCTACGCGAGCGAGCACTCGAGCGAGACTCTACGCGCGCAAGCACTCTATACGAGCGAGCACTCGAGCGAGACTCTACGTGCGCAAGCACTCTACACGAGCGAGCACTCGAGCGAGACTCTACGCGCGTAAGCACTCTACGTGTGCGAGCACTCGAGCGAGCGGGAGTAGCCCCTGCGCAGAGCTCGAATGAACTCGGCGTAGAACGGATTACGCTGGCATACAAATACGTGTGCAAAAAAAGGAAAATACTACACTGGCACGTAAAACGTGGGCGTAAAGGAAGAATACTACGCGGGCACATAAAACGTGGGCGTAAAGGTTTCGTCTTCTCCCCAAGGCCAAGACAAGCAGCCATGGGACTCAAGAACTCAAGAAACCCTATCTCGGCCAAGACTTGATCCACCCATTCAAAGGCCAAATTTGCGTAAAATTAAGATTCCCACTACATGGAACTCTCAATCTCCGGAAACAACCAAGTTTAGTAGATCAAAATCCAAGAAATCCAAAAATGCAACAAACTCAGATCTACAAGAAATAAACCATGGAATTTGAAAATGCTAAGTACTAAAGTGTCTTAGAATCTCGTGAGGAAGACAATGGAACAACAAAAATGGAGTTCCTCCATGAAGCAAGTTGCACTTGCCTAAGCCTCTCTCTTGGTAGGTAGAAAGAGTAATGAGGAAGAAGAAAGAGTTTAATAAAAAGATGAATAAGGAGAGAGAAGGTATGTTGGGTTAATAAATGGTGGATGGTGGTAGGTAAGGGTTTGCATACTAACCCAAACCGAACCAAACCAAGCCAAACCCAACCGAACCTGATGCATACCAAGGCCAAAATAGACCACACGAACCATAAAATTCTAATTAACCCATGCCAATGCAAAAACCCAAGACTAGCCAGCGAGGACAAGTCGAAATATGGGTCCGAGGGTGACAAGACGTAGGCTATATCCAGTCAGTTTGTTTAAACCAATGGCCCTCATAATATGAGGAACAAATCCAACTTCGGTGATAGAAACATAATCTACTCGGGTTCATCCAATCAACACTAAACCTATGCCTTGTGTCATTTATTCAGTTATGTTGACAACTCTCCAAAATCTTGATAAAAGAGAATCCCATCATCTGCCACGTGTCAGCTCCATAGCAGCCCTGACCGTGCAGCCTCAAGATTCTCTCATATCTCTATATGCAGCATTCCTGCACAATCCTTATGCACATCGTATATGTGCCCACCTATAAATAGAAGGAGCTTTCCTTCGACAGAGAGGCTTCAAAATCTTTATAACTTCGGCGTCCTCTCGATTGGTAACCTAGAGTTCCAGTCACAAGCACCAAAAAGCCAGAGCAAGTTCAACTCATCGTTAGATCACCAACAGAGTCAGGAGCCGCTATAGTGCTCGATTTCCACCATCACACTTTTTCAGGAATTTTGTACTTAGATCTTCTGTTTAGGAATTGATTGTACTCTTTACACATTTAATATACAAAAAGTTCATATAACCTTTTGTCATGGCAAACAAGATGGTGACTCTGCTGGGGAGTTTCTTTTCCTCCAACAAGAAGGTGGTGACGCAATTTGATGACAACTTGCTGGGATCTTCTCAAAAGACATTGTTCGTACATTTAGACCAACAAGCTTTTGAAGATCTTCTTTCTGAAGAGAAGTTGAGTCCTTTAAAGCGGTTCGTAAAACCAAAGAAGATGCGACGTACCTGGGTGCCGAAGGCTACTGCAACGGGCTGCACGACGGAGGGCACTGCACTCCTGAACCTCCTGAACGAAGAAGCCCCAAAGAAGATTTCGGCTACTGCTGCCATGCCACTTTGTCCAGTTCTCGCTTTGGGAAAGTGTAGCGAGGAGTGCGGCTCCCCTATAGCGGTCTTGACAAAGGCACAATGCTAGAAGAAGCGCACAATGACCCACCCGCTGACGGAGGAAGCTAAGCAGGTAAGGCTATGTTTGACAGAATTGCCTACCCATTGGGTAAGGCTATGTTGGATTGTGAACGTTACACACCTTCTAGGAGTAATGTAAAGAGATCCTAGATAACACATGCCTTATATGGCCAAAGTGCTATGCCAAACACTCTGGTGGATTCTGAATACTACACACCTTTTAGAGGTAGTAGAAAGAAGTCCAAGGCGGCATGCGCCTTGTGTGATCAACATGCTATACCAACAGCTGACCGAAGGCCCGCGTTAATAGTCATGCGCGCAGCCAACAAAAAGCTATACAAAACTGGTCTGAGTGCTTCAAAGTCTCGACCGATAAAAACCCACTGTCACTTAAGCGCTCATGCACGTGATTCAAGTCAGGGGGTACCTACTATGGAGATAGACTCGTGCGAACAGTGTTCCTATAAGCATGTAAGGAGTCTACCTCACCAGAAACTCTGTGATCAGGGCCTAAGCGTATCTCACGCGCAGGAACTAAGAAGAGAGAAGCTATCTCCACATCCTCACTCCTGTACACAGCTTCTCTACGCGCACAAAAGGAATGTAGGAATGGAGACCTCAAAAATTCCCTACAAGCATAAAGAAGGGAGGAGTCTACGGTACATGGCATGTCTAAACCAAGGCACAACTGCACCTAGATCAACATCAACTATTGCTATTGCCAAACAACCGCGTCGCCGCCAAAGAGGCGGTCCGTCTTCCAAAGACTGTAACCAATGGCGTCTAGTGAAGAAGAAGATAAACTTCACATTACTTCATGCAACGCGACATGGGGTTCTCTTTCTCTCAAGAATCTTTCCAAGAATCCTTCCGTTTTGGCCAATAAGCTCAAAAACCGACATAGGGGCAGCAAGACGGCAGTACCCAGTACAGGTGTGTTCTAAGGCACATGCTCCGAATCAGGATCCTTGCCGCAAGGAGATGACGCATCAGTCATAACATTAGCTGGGCGTAGCCAACCCTCCACCATTCATGACAATCCCTCAATTCAACCTAATGAAGGATTGTATGACACAGACGCTTTTGCAGGCGCAAGTAGCCAAAAAGCTGGAGGTAGCAATTATAATAAGTCTGAGGATGATTACAACATACCTGTTTATCCTCAAGACGACGGGACTCTGGCATCTGAACTAGAGAGCGAAAGATCGACCGTTGCTTCTCCCTATCCGCCCATGATGTCCATGTTCATGGTCGAAGGCGACAACGTGGACAGCAGCGAAGGATCTAGTCAAATTTTGAACGATGTAAACCCCCTAAATTTTAGATTTTTCCTTAACATATTTTATAGTATGTTATTTAATTTATTTGATTTTTATTTATATTTGGTAGCAAGTTTTATGCAAAAAAATGTGTATGCATAGATAAAAGTGGTAGAAATATAAGTACAAAATACTTTAGGAAAATATTTTATGATTTGAAGATTTTTAAGAATTTTTGTTTCAATTTTATAGTGCTTTATAAAATTTAAGATACATTATATTTAAATTCTAGTGATGGCTATTATCAATAGCAGGTGATTGCTCACTTTATAACTAAAATAGATAATTGGTACCAGGTTGCTTATTGGAGCATTTTATAAAATATTTTTGATTTACTAAAAAAATATACATATATATTTATTTAAATTTTGGGCATATATTCATGTATGTGGTTATATATATATTCATATCGATAATAATAACAAACAAAAAAAAGAGGAGTTCGGTGAACAGTGCATGCGTACTATTCACGAAAACATAACCCGAGCAAACACCCTTCCCCCGTTATCAAACCGAACACACATCATATATAAATATAGAAGAGTTAAGGGGAAAACCCTAGTCGAAAACCGTAGCCGCGGCGGTGCACACCAACAGACTACTGCAACAGGACAGCAACTGCAGTATGGTAACCAACTTTGCGACTCCTTTTTGTCCTCTGTAGTCGATCATTTTGATCGCTGCAAATTTATATGAGAAGCCAACATAACCCTCTCGAAGTCCCCACTACTAGTTTTGGGGTTAGTCTATCCATCTATCCTAAAACTCGATGTAAAAACCCCAAGAAAACTGTTCAAACTAGGAACAGTAAAACAACCCAACCACCTATATTGTAAGTCGTATTCTGACCAATCTTGTAGGATATATTTCAAAACTTTTTGAACGGACCTTTAGACAACATATAGGCGATGAAGATGCTTCTTGTAGATTTATTTTTCATTTGATATGTAGAAAGATATTTGATTCCAAAATCCTAGAAAAACCCATTTTTGAAAACTGAAAATTAAAAAAAATCTCCCCGATACGACGTACGTCCCGCCAAACCGGGCGACGTGGTCGCAAACCGAAAGCATCGAAAGGTGCATATCAACTTCGCGGACGTGTGGGCTTTGATAAAATTTAAATTGGTTGCGTGCGCACGACGAATTTGACGCGTATCCGTCGAAATTTACCGTATCGGCCTCTTTGTAAATTCTCCAATTACTTTGTGCATGTTCGTCGAATCGAAATGAAACTTGCGCCAGCAGGATTTTTCTGGTCCTGTTGCCAAGTTTGGTCCAATTATGAGAAGGTCGACCAGAACGCCTATTTGGCGGGCCTACTACCCGCTCCAATGGGCGAATTTGTGCACGACTCACCGAAATCTAAAATTGGACATATAGTTGGGTTCGTCTCTTTAAACCGGACCCCCAGTAGACATATACTTTGACAAATTTATAGACTGTAGGTACTGGCACGCTTTTCGGTGCAAAACGGGTCCAACGACGGACATCGTTTTGACCTAAAATTTTGATTTTGCCCCTATTCCAAAATTGGACTTTTGGACAGATATTTCCTAGACATCTTTTATTCCAAATATGTTCGTGGTGTTTATTTCAGCATCCAAGGACGTATAGAGGATTTGGCTTTCATCGCTTCACTATTCTGACGGTTCGAGCTATTGGACATCGCCCTTTTGCACACAACCTCGGGCAAGATACCTTTCCATATTTACTGCTTATATTTAGTCTGCATTTTTGTTATTGCATATCACAGTTTACTTATTTCCAGTTCTTGTAGCTGTACCATTATTACAGTTTCTGATTTACTACCTGTTCAGTGATATTAGCTTACTTTATTATTATCCTTTGATTGCATATGGACCTATAGTTAAGGGACTACCATCTGTGGTATATTGCATAAACCTGGACACAGTTGTCCCACGAGATATGTGTGAGATGAGTAGCATGTAGAGGTACTTACGTGTTGGCTGATCACCCGTACGCATGCGTTAGGTCTAACTTCTAATAAAGGCATGTTAGGAGACTTAGCAGTTAGTAGAGGTACATGATCACGGATGTGACTTAGATAGGTACATAGGGAGGGGAGAACATTTCCTTGTCGTATGGAATTCTATTACACATTCCCTTGTAACCCGAAAGCTCCGCTGGAGATACGGGTATGCTTACCCCCTCATATTGGCCACTGACGTTCTTGAAGATTATGCTTGGGGTAATATGATCCACTCAGGTTGGCCACTGTCATTTTTTAATGTCATGCGCTTAGGTCACTGGTGCCCAAGTGGGAACTATACCAGATCCTATTTACAGCCAGGGCTCATGTGACGAAAGGTTTATTCTTAACTGCATAAACACATTAGAATGGTTAGGTAACCTTAGTCAATGTCATGTCACCTATGTTCCATTAGTAGCATAAGACAATGTCGCATTGCGGAATAGGGTTCTACCCCTTGTCCTTGTTTGGTGTAGGGGTAGTTCACTGTTTTGATGATGAGGTATTGGATCTTGTTACGATTGGGACTATTTTACTTTACCTGTGATTTATGACATATTATATATATTCAGTTATGTGGCATGTTCTTTATATATCTTGTTACGTCCCTCTGAGAACCTGGTGAAATCTCCAGGTGTGTGTTTGTGACTCTTCGTAGGTGTTCTATTCAAGACCGTGCTCTTCTCCATTTCTTCGAAGAGGATTGCTCTTGGTTCATCTTGCCATTTTTATCGATCATTTTCTTGTATATTTTCTTTCATTTAAATTAGTTGGTAGTGGATTTGTCTCCGCCCAACTACATGTATAAATGACAAATTTCATAGTTGATTTATATTATTATTTTTTTATTTTGTGGATGAGATTTAGTTACCATGGTTACTGCATTTTATAGCTTATGTATACATACGAGGATTTCATATATTGGAGTATACTTCGTATGTATGTAGCTGGTATATCTTCGTACTTAGTCCAAAGTATTTTGGGACTGGGATGTTACATATTTTTGTGGTGGCCCATGCATGTCGAGTTTGTCACTTCGGTTATATTACTGTACCAATGTGAGTCTGCATATAAGATTAGAGTCTAGGATCTCATCCACATACTTGATCTCCTCCCTTGATTCAAATTTTGAACTCTCGTCCGACTGCCTTGATTTCCTTCTGCTTGCTTCCTTTCCACTATAAATCTTAACTTTTTCTTCCGTGCCTGATAGGTAGGTTAGGAAGATAATTTATACTAGTATACGTGTTATATTGCTCAATCATCCTATTAGTTAAATTTTTATAAGTTGGGTAGTATGCCTCACGGCCTATCACCCCGTGTTCTTATAATCCATTAAAAAAGTATAACCAGGTGGCACTGAATATATGCTAGTGTTGAGAGAGATGTTTAGCTAGAAGATAGAGTTTACTAGCCTATACCCCATTGGTCAGCCAAGGCCTGATACAATGGACATTAGGACAACTGTATAAGCAGGAACGTCGGACAAAACTTAGATTCTTGTAAAACTTGAACTATTTATAGCTGCTTTCATCATTACTTTCCTGTGCTTATATTTTACAATACCATGATGGATACCACTATTCTAGCCTAGTTTTGCAAGCTTATTCTTTATCAAGCTTGTTCAGGACATATGTATATTGGGGACGCCCACAAGAATATTGTCTAATTAGAATCAATATATTATGGTCTGATCAACCATAGTGCGCTTGGTTCGCTCTTTATTTGATTATCCCACATGGATTGAGATATCGAGGTATCTAGGATCTCATCCGCGACTGAATTGATAATTTCTCTTGAATTATACATTCGCCTTTGAATCACGTAATTGTATTCGATGACATCTTTCTTGAACTCTTTATTGATTTTGTCTTTCACTGATTTGGAAAGACGAACGCTCGTATTCGATAGATAGTTACAGAATATCTTCCATGGCTATAATAGTTGTATACACAAGTGTAGCTACCAATCGGCCAGCCTTGTGACTACAACCTTGCCTTGTGTTACTTGTCCTTCCCTCGACCCTAAAACTAATATTATGATCTTCTAATCATTGGAAATTTGAGAATGATTAGGATCTTACCCTTGGATAAAATGCCAACCTAGGAGGCTAACTATTATTGTGACACTCTAAATATTTGTCTTGAATCTTGCTTTAACTAGCAATCCCTATGCCTTAACACAACCTTTACTCGACCAAGCCCACAGTTTAGACATAAGAGGAATAGACAGAAACAAGGACAAGCATCTACCATGACTGTAATAGATATCCATCCCGAGATTATAGATCCAGCAAGTGTTGCTCTAGTTATACAATTTTATTATTAAAGAGGTAAATTATCATTAGAACAACACATTCACCAGCTTAGCCAATATCTGTAGCTTAACACTCCATCATGTTGATTTACTAGTCATCAACAAGCAATGCATGAGCACTACGTGCAACACCATTAGAAACCTTATGACTAGAATAAGTTGGTTTCCATTAGGAAGATAATTTCACACTCATTAACTCCCACTTTCTATCTAGATCATTTGGTGTCTCCGACCGTGACATTAATATTTGGAGCACAATACAAGCCGTTCCCTTCGAACAAATTTCATACTTATGAACTAAACTAATCATGCTACACACATGCCATCCCGGTCCACATAAATGCTCCTTCCTGTGCCCGTTCCAATTACACCACATGTATCACACAATTACCTTGGAACAAACCATGGATGCCTATTTTGTCCCATTTGACTTTAACCATGCCAATATTGACCTATCCCCTTAATTAAACTAAATACACATGATCCTTGCAAGGCACATCACACCTATGATGTATGCCTTTTACCTAGCAAGTGCATGCCACCTACACAACACCAAACACCAGCCCACACATATTAGTCATTATGACTTAAAGGATCCAAACCCATACCTAATCAAATATTGTAGCAAGGTTCTGCACTCGTTGTAGATGGTCCTCTTATGGCCATGAATTTTTTTCCTCCAGTTCTTCAACCTCGCTTCTTAGTTCCCATGTTAGACGAAGAATAAAATCCTTCTGAACCGACACACCTTAGTATATTCAAACTAGAGGTCCCTACCAGCTTGTCAGAAGCATGACCCTCAAGTGGCAATGTTTGATTGTGGTAGCTTTCTTATAGTAGATATCGACCAAGAAAGCTATGGCAAATCATAAGTTTCCCTAGAATTTGACTTTTCTCAAAGCATTGTTATGACGATTTATACGATTAGACAACTTTTATAAGTTGGATAGGGCCAGAAACCAAGAATACCCTATTTTGTAGAATATGGAGTCAACTTGGATTCCTGTGATAACCACCTTTTCTATTTTCTCAGAAATCGAGCTACGATTTAACGTATATGCCCCTCCTTGTATTAAAACCTTGTATTTTATATTTTTGATATTTAGTTTATTTTTAATTTTGTGGACAAAATTTTTATAAGTTGGGTAGGATGTAAACCCCCTAAATTTTAGATTTTTCCTTAACATATTTTATAGTATGTTATTTAATTTATTTGATTTTTATTTATATTTTGGTAGCAAGTTTCATGCTACAAAACGTGTATGCATAGATAAAACTGGTAGAAATATATCTACAAAATACTTCAGGAAAATATTTATGATTTGAAGATTTTTAAGAATTTTTGTTCTAATTTTATGGTGCTTTATAAAATTTAAGATACATTATATTTAAATTCTAGTGATAGCTATTATCAATAGCAGGTGATTGCACACTTTATAAATAAAATAGGTAATTGGTACCAGGTTACTTATTGGAGCATTTTAAAAAATATTTTTGATTTACTAAAAAAAATATACATATATATTTATTTAAATTTTGGGCATGTATTCATATATATGGTTGTATGTAAATATATATATATATATATATATATATACATATATATATATATATATATATATATATATATATTTTTTTTTTGGTTATATATATATATATATATATATATATATATATATACATATATATATATATATATATATATATATATATATATATATATATATATATATATATATATATATATAACAAACAAAAAAAGAGGTATATATATATATATATATATATATATATATATATATATATATATATATATATATATATAATAAAAAAAATATATATTCATATCTATAATAATAACAAACAAAAAAAGAGGAATTCGGTGAACAGTGCTCGTGCAATGTTCACGAAAACAGAACCCGAGCAAACACCCTTCCCCCTTATCTAATCGAACACACATCATATATAAATATAGAAGAGTTAAGGGGAAAACCCTAGTCCACAACCTTACCATCCCATAACCCCATGTACGCACGCCCAGGCCTCCGTCGTACGTACACACAGCCGCATAGTGGCAGCCGGCCGGCCATAGCCGCGACGGCGCACACCAACATACTACTGCAACATGGCAGGAACCGCAGTAAGGTAACCAACTTCGCGATTCCTTTTTGTCCTCTATAGTTGATCGTTTTGATCTCTGTAAATTTATATAGAAGCCAACATAACCCTCTCGAAGTCCCCACTACTAGTTTTGGGGTTAGTCGATCCATCGATCCTAAAACTTGATGTAAAAACCCCGAGAAAACTGTTCAAACTAGGAACAGTGAAACAGCCCAACCACCTATATTGGAAGTCGTATTCTGGCCAAACATGTAGGATTTTTTTCAAAACTTTTTAAATAGACCTTTAGACAACATATAGGAGATGAAGATCCTTCATGTAGATTTATTTTTCATCTGATATATGGAAAGATATTTGATTCCAAAATCCTAGAAAAACCCGTTTTCGAAAACTGAAAATTTTAAAAAATCTCCCCGATACGACGTGTGTTCCACCAAACCGGGCGACATGGTCGCGAACCGAAAGCATCTTTGCGGACGTGTGGGCTTTGACGAAATTCAAATTGGTTGCGTGTGCGTGACGAATTTGACGCGTATCCGTTGAAATTCACCGTATCGGCCTCTTTGCAAATTCTCTAATTACTTTGTGCACGTTCGTTGAATCGAAACGAAACTTGCGCAAGCAGGACCTTATCATTTTTCTGGTCTTGTATGCCATGTTTGGTCCGATTCTGAGAAGGTCGATCAGAACGCCTATTTGGCGAGCCTACGACCCGCTCCAACGGGCGAATTTGTGCACGGCTCACCGAAATCTAAAATTGGACATACCGTTGGGTTCGTCTCCTCAAACCGGACCCGTAGATATATAGTTTGACGACTTTAGAGACCGTAGATACTGGCACGCTTTTTGGTACAAAACGGGTCCAACGACGGATATTGTTTTGACCCAAAATTTTGATTTCAGCCCTGTTCCAGAATTGGACTTTTGGACAGGCATTTCTTATACATATCTTTTATTCCAAACACATTCGTGGTATTTATTTCAGCATCCGAGAATGTATGCAGGATTTGGCTTTCATCGCTTCACCATTCTGACGGTTCGAGCTATTGGACATCGCCTTTTTGAACACAACCTCAGGCAAGATATTTTGCCATATTTACTTCTCATATTTAGTCTGCATTTTTGTTATTGCATATCACTATTTACTTATTTCTAGTTCTTGTAGCTGTACCATTATTATAGTTCCTGATTTACTACCTGCTCAGTGATATTAGCTTACTTTATTATTATCCTTTGATTGCATATGGACCTATAGTTAAGGGACTACCATCTGTAGTGTATTGCATAAACCTGGACACAGTTGTACCACGAGATATGTGTGAGATGAGTAGCATGTAGAGGTACTTGCATGTTGGCTGATCACCCGTGCGCATGCGTTAGGTCAAACTTCTAATAGAGGCATGTTATGAGACTTAGCAGTTAGTAGAGGTACATGATCGCGGATGCGACTTAGATAGGTGCATAGGGAGAAGAGAACATTTCCTTGTCGTATGGATTTCTATTACACATTTCTTTGTAACCCGGAAGCTCCGCTGGAGATACGGGTATGCTTACCCCATCATGTTGGCCACTGACGTTCTTGAACGTTATGCGCTTAGGGGTAAGATGATCTACTCAGGTTGGCCACTGTCATTTTTGAACGTTATGCGCTTAGGTCACTAGTGCCCAAGTGGGGACTATACCAGATCCTATTTAAAGTCAGGGCTCATGCGACGAAATGTTTGTTCTTAACTGCATAAACACAGTAGAATGATTAGGTAACCTTAGTCAATGTTATGTCACCTCCGTTCCATTAGTAGCCTGAGACAATGTCGCATCGCGGAATAGGGTTCTATCCCTTGTCCTTGTTTGGTGTAGTGGTAGTTCACTGTTTCGATGATGAGGTATTAGATCTTGTTACGATTGGGATATTTTACTTTACTTATGATTTATGACATATTATATATATTCATTTATGTGGCATGTTCTTTATGTATCTTGTTACGTCCCTCTGAGGACTTGGTGAATTCTCCGGGTGTGTGGTTGTGACTCTTCATAGGTGTTCTAGCCAAGACCGTGCACTTCTCCATTTCTTCGACGAGGATTGCTCATTGTTCGTCTTGCCATTTTTATCGATCATTTTCTTATATATTTTTTTCATTTAAATTAGTTGCTAGTGGATTTTTCTCCACCCAACTACATGTATTAATGACAAATTTCATAGTTGATTTATATTATTATTCTTTTGATTTTATGGATAAGATTTATTTACCATGGTTACTGAATGTTACAACTATTGTATACATACGAGGATTCCTTATATTGGAGTATACTTCGTATGTATTCAGCTGGCATGTCTTCGTACTTAGTCCTAAGTATTTTGGGACTGGGTGTTACACCGAAGATGACAACGTAGACATCAGCGAAGGATCCAGTCAACAGAAGCATATAGACCCGGGGACTAACGTTGGCACCCACTGTCTCCACTCCTGCAAACCAAGACCCGGGGACTAACGGCGGGTCCAATGCACCTCACATCTTGAGCCAAGCAGCGTCCCCGTCATCTACTCCATCAACAATGGGAACTGCATTATCGAGTGAAGTACAGCAGGCCCTCAAAGAGTTATATGCTCGCCATGATGCTAGAGAAAAATGATCACTCCAAAAGATTAGAATTTGTCATCCATATCCTGCCGAATGGGATAACGTGATCTATCCTCCCAAATACAATTCGCAGACAGTCACGCCATTCGATTTGAAGGAGTCTCCTAGTCGATACTTAAGGTACTTTGCCTCAGTAATTGAGCATTTACCAAAGGACGATGCTCTGCTTACCAACATATTCGTAGGAGCTCTGCAGGGGGTGGCCTATTGTAATGCCTGTTGTTCGTATTACGTATTTGGAATATGTATACGTATTTTATCTTGTATTTGCATATCTCCTTGGTTTGGCTTGGCTTGTTTACTCTCGGTTTGGGTTGGCTTGGTTCGGCCGACCCAATGCTTGGTTCATCATGGGCCAAGGGTGGAACACCTTAGCCTATGCTTCTCCTTCATTTCCACCACAACCCCCTACCTACCACCACCTTTGATATTTATTGCCATTTCTTCTTTCTCTCTCTCCATAATTCTCATTTACTTCTCCTTCCCCCACCATTACTCTTCTCCACCAACAAGAACACCATAGGCAAGTACAACTTGCTTCCACAAGAGAACTCCTTTTGATGGTTTTATTAGCTTCTCCTCATGATTCTAAACCACATTAGAACTTGTCATTTTCCATTCTGAGGCTTTATTTCTTGTAGATCTAGAGTTTTGTTACTTTCGGATTTTGATGGTTTTGATCTATTAAACTTCCTTGTTTTCAAGTTTTGATGGTTCCATGTTGTACAGCATTTCATTCTACCCAATTTTGACCTTTGGAAAGTTGGATTCGGACTTGTTTTGACCAAGATTTGGACAATTGAAGCTTAGATTCAACTTTAGAGTTCTTGCTGTTCTTGCCATTTGGAGAAGACAGTGAACAGTGAGCTAGCTTTTTAGCTTATGCCACTGAGTCGTACGCTGCTGTTTAGCGAGCGTACGCTAGCCTTCGTACGCTGCTGTTTAGTGAGCATACGCTAGCCTTCATACGCTGCTGTTTAGTGAGCGTACGCTAGCCTTCGTACGCTGCTCTTTAGCGAGCGTACGCTAGCCTTCGTACGTTGCTGTTTAGTGAGCGTACGCTAGCCTTCGTACGCTGCTGTTTAGTGAGCGTACGCTAGCCTTCGTACGCTGCTCTTTAGCGAGCGTACGCTAGCCTTCGTACGCTGCTCTTTGGTGAGCGTACGCTCACCTTAATACGCTGCCCATTGACAGTGTGTCTTGAGCGTACGCTAGCTTAAGCGAGAAAGGCGTACGCTGAGTACCACGGTCAGGAGTACCTATTGTAATGAACTAAGGACTAATAACTAGATTGATACATTAGTCATGAAGAGATTTCCCAGCTACAGACAATCCCGTTACCTGGGCACGCCTTGGGATCTGTAGCCTGCCGTCGAGTAGGGCACATTTCCAGCACACTGTCATGTGTTGCACCCTTCAAGCTACCTAAGGGTACATTCGTTTCCTGGACGATGTACCCACCTGAATTTAACTCTAATCTTTTAACCCGGGTAACCTGGATGGTCTGCAGGGCTTGTGGCTGTGGAATAATCTCACTGCATCTTGTTAGTAATTAGGCTTGTGACAACCCTAGTTAGTTAATATATCAAGCCATAATTCTTGCTTGGTCGTGAAGTGATTGGACGGAGTCTAACCAGTCTAGTCTTGCCCTGAATCCTGTTCCAGATTATTGAATGACCAGAATGCTTTTATTTATTTTACCGATAAATGGTAAGAATTCCAAGCTCTGTTTAGACGAAGGGTTACAACCCCGGTCCTTGTTTGGTTTACGGGTTGTAACCTGGTTATCTGAATAGTTCCATGGTTATCTCGTCGTATATCATCCTGGTGTATTTTCTTTATTTCCAGTTCTTACTTTTATTTATATCTTGTGCTGATTGCTGGTTTTAGTTCTTAAGTGAAGCCTCCTTTGTGGCACTTGCTCTTTCTGGGGTCTGACCCAGCTGGTTTTGTATGGCCAGATTTCGGAGCAGCTCCAGAGGATCTACCGACCTTCCAGCCAGATGGTGGCCACTAGACGGAACCCTGGCAACGAGTGGGTTATTTTTGGCTCTCCCGCTCTATTGTAAAAATATTCTTTTGAGGCGTTTAGCCGACGAGCACCTGTTTAGCTCGATTGTACTTTATTTACTGTCTGCCTACCGGCTATAACATGATTAACAGATCCTAGGGTTGATCATGTGTGACTAAACTCTTGCTAGTCCTAACATTTTGTAACGACTAGCTTCATGATCAGCTGAATATGTAATATTTGGGACGCCTTATCATTGTATATTTAATGATCATACATCTTGTAACATTTACTTACTTGCTTGTGATTGAGACACTAGGCTTGTTCATAACCATAGGAGACTGTTGGCTTGTAGTAAACCCTCATGTATCTAGACAGCCGTGACCGTATAGCGAGATGGAATCCATTTCATATACGTAGCTGGCTATGTCTGCCCCCGCTCTCCAATATTCTGGTTCTGGGATGTGACATGGTTTAAGTGGTGGCCCATGCAGGTCTTGTAAATCAAGATATGTGAGGGTTTACCGAATAGATGTCTCAATCAGTATTCGTCCTTGATCTTTGCTCGTATCTTCTGAATCCCTGGATTCTTGTCCTGATCATATGCTTGTATCGTTGATCTGTCCTGGTCCTTCCTTATTGTTCCCTATGTCGTCTTCTTCAGCGGCATTGTTCGTGGTCCTACCGACCAACAAGGCAGAGCACCTCCCGCGGACCGGCAGCAACCTGGAGATCAAGCCCAGCATTCCGGAGTAGCCTCCAGAGTCGTGCCTTCTGGCGGAGAGCCACCAGTCCAGCCAGTTCAACCTGCAGAACATGATGACGGCACTTTGGTAGGACTCGTCAGGACCCTGATAGCTTCCCAAGACCGGCGTGGAGATGCCTTGCACCAGGCAGTGACGGATGCTTTGACCCGGGGTGGTCATCAGGGTAACAGCGCGGCCAACAGCTTCAAGCGCTTGAACCCTCCATTCTTCGACGGTAGTGAAGATGCTATCGCGGCAGATGCATGGCTTCAGGACACAGAGGTAGTTCTAGAAGCAGCCAAGACTCCAGAGAACGAGAAGGTAGCCGTGGTACGCCTGCAGTTGTTAGATCTTGCCCACAGCTGGTGGGCAGCGCAGGCCGTTGGGTTAGTAGCACCTATTCCTTGGGCAGTATTCAGAGAGAGATTCCAGACCAAGTATTTCGATGCCGTGGCTCGGTATGATCTGCAGACCAGGTTCACCAATCTGAAGCAAGGAGGCAGGACGTTCGACGGATATGCGGCCGAGTTTTCCAGACTCAGCCGGTTTGCTCCCAATTTGGTGGCAACCGAGTATGATAGAGCCCAGCGGTTCCAGCAGGGACTTCACCTGGAGATCTTGTTGGCAGTTGAGCAGTTTGAGCATCAAACTTTTGATGCAGTCTTGAGAGCAGCTAGGAGGCATGAGTATACCTCCCAGAGGATTGTGGATAGGGCCGGAGGTCGAAAGAGATCTCATGGCCAGATGAATCAGTTTTCAGCACCGGCCCCGGCAGCCAGGGCTTTGACTATTGGAGCTCCGAGGCGAGCGGCCTGAGTAACGTCGGTTCAGCATTCAACTCCGACGTACCCTCAGCAGTAGAAGCAGAAGCAATCTTCCGCAGTGGGTTGTTCTTATTGTGGGAAGCCAGGCCATGTGGTGGCAGAATATCGCAGGACACAGGGATTGTGTCTGGCTTGTGGAGCACCAGACCATAGGGTTGGATCCTGCCCGAATAGGGGTGGTTCATCATCGTCCATCCTTTCTAACTCTTCGGTGAGAGGACCAGCTCCGGTCCAGCAGCAGTAGTATCCATTGCCGAGGCCCTTGCCGCCTCAGACCCAAGTGTTCCAACAGCAGAACCCCCAGCAGTATGCACAAGTCCAAGCCCAGAGTCAGAGCAGGCAGCGAGGATTTCAGCATAGGGGACCAGCACCCCGAGGGCACGGTCAGGCTATGGATATGACCGTGGAGGAAGGATTGGCACCAGGAGAGGTAGTGGCAGGTACTATTCTCGTCAACTCCTTTCCAGCTTCAGCTTTATTTGATTCTGGTGCATCGTATTCATTTATGTCTGCACGATTCGCGACACGGGTAGGATTGGAGCCCGAGTCATTATCAGTAAGGCTTAATATACTTACTGGTAACGGACTTGTGGGAGTAGATAGAGTGTTTTCCTCGTGTCGGATCGTAGTTAGCGGTAGAGAATTCCCCGCTAGATTGATAGAGTTCCCGATGGCCGATTATGATGTGGTCCTAGGGATGGATTGGTTGAGGAACCAGTATGCTAGGATAGACTGCCACATTGGCAGGGTTATTTTTAGCATTCCAGGCGAGCCGGAGTTTTCTTTCTCCCGAGGCGAAGTTGAGTCATCTCCTCCAGTATTGCGGATGGCAGTAGCAGCAGTTCAGTTCCCCAGGATAGTCGAGAAGTTTCCAGATGTTTTCCCAAAAGAACTTCCAGGTATGCCTCCGGAGCAAGAGGTCGAGTTCACTATAGACTTGATTCCTGGGACAGCCCCAGTGTCAGAGAGAGTCTACAGGATGGCGCCATCAGAGTTGGAGATCTTGTACAAGATGATTGAAGAACTCAGAACCAAGGGATTCATTCGTGCTAGTGGATCGCCTTGGGGAGCCCCGATGCTTCTTGTGAAAAAGAAGGATGGTACGTCCAGGTTATGTGTTGACTATCGTACCTTGAACTCAGTGACAATCAAGAACAGATACCCTCTTCCGAGGATAGATGACTTGTTTGATCAACTCAAGGGGGCTTCAGTATTCTCAAAGATTGATTTACGCTCAGGATATCACCAGATCAGAGTCAGAGAGCAGGACATCCCGAAGACAGCTTTTAGATCGAGATATGGGCATTGGGAGTTCCTTGTTATGCCTTTTGGAGCAACCAATGCGCCGGCAGTATTCATGGACCTCATGAATCGCATCTTCATGCCTTACTTGGACCAGTTTGTGATCGTGTTCTTGGATGACATTCTGGTCGACAGCAAGAGTGAGGCGGAGCATGAGCAGCATCTTCGTGTGGTTCTTCAGACTCTCAGAGAGCACCAGTTATATGCCAAGTTCAGTAAATGCAAGTTCTGGCTCGATCGCATTTCGTACTTGGGTCATATCATCACCAGAGGAGGAGTAGAAGTGGATCCCCAGAAGATTGTGGCTATTGAGTCATGGCCAGTACCCAGCACCATTGCAGAAGTTCACAGTTTCCTTAGATTGGCTGGCTATTACCGACGGTTTGTTTCAGATTTTGCTCAAATTTCAGCGCCATTGACCCAGTTGACCCGCAAGGATGCACAGTTTGCTTGGACAGCAGAGTGTCAGAGTTCTTTTGAGCAGTTGAAGCGAGGCCTGATAACAGCTCCTATTCTTACGCTTCCAGATGGGACCAAAGGATTATCAGTGTACTGTGATGCTTCAGGCAGAGGTTTAGGATGTGTTCTGATGCAGCATGGGAAGGTAATAGCTTATGCGTCACGACAACTTCGTGATCATGAGAGGAATTACCCAATCTATGACTTGGAGCTGGCAGCAGTGGTGTTTGCACTTAAGTTATGGAGGCACTATTTGTATGGAGACAGGGTGGAGATTTTCACCGACCACAAGAGCCTGAAGTATGTTTTCACCCAGAAGGATCTTAACATGCGTCAGAGGAGGTGGCTGGAGCTTCTTGTGGATTATGATATCAACCTGCAGTATCACCCTGGGAAGGCCAATGTCGTAGCGGATGCATTGAGCAGAAGAGAGGGAGTTTATTTTCTAACAGCGCAACCAGAGCTGTTAGCAGATCTTCAGAAGATGGGTATTAAAGTTGTTCTCCCTTCCGGTGTGGCCTTGATGGCAAGTATGCAAGTTCAGTCCACTATAGTCGAGAGAATCCGGATGGCACAGTCGGCAGATTCCAAGCTTCAGCGACTCAGAGCAGAGTGTGAGGCAGGACGAAGACCAGAGTTATGCATTCATGAGGATGGTACACTTAGGCATGGTAAGCGTCTTTGTGTACCCAGCGGAGATATCCGGCAGGAGATCATGTCAGAAGCGCACAGTTCGCAGTATTCCATCCATCCCGGCAATACGAAGATGTACCGTAATATCCGACAGCATTTTTGGTGGAATGGCATGAAGCGGAAGATAGCTCGGTTTGTCTCTCGGTGTTTGGTTTGCCAACAAGTTAAAGCCGAACATCAGAGGCCGGCTGGACTTCTTCAGCCCTTACCGATTCTAGAATGGAAGTGGGAGCATGTGACCATAGATTTTGTGACTGGACTACCTAGATCCCCAGCTGGTAGAGATGCTATCTGGGTTATAGTTGACAGGCTCACGAAAGTGGCTCACTTTCTTCCATTCAGAGTTGGTCAGTCGACGGCTCAGTTAGCAGAGATGTACCTCAGGCAGATTATTAGATTGTATGGTGTGCCAGTCAGTATCACCTCGGACTGAGATTTAAGATTTACATCGCACTTTTGGCGTAGCTTGTAAGAGAGTTTGGGAACTCATCTCCAGTTCAGTTCAGTATATCACCCGCAGACAGATGGCCAGTCGGAGCGCACGATCCAGACTCTTGAAGACATGTTGCAGTCTTGCACACTTCACTTCGGTGGTTCATGGGAAGATCACTTGCACCTGGTGGAATTCTCGTACAACAACAGTTTCCAGGCCAGTATCCAGATGGCACCGTTCGAGGCACTATATGGTAGGAAGTGCAGATCCCCGCTAGCGTGGGATGATGTTGGAGAGAGACAGATGCTCGGTCCAGAAATAATTGCCCAGACAGTTGAAGTGGTCAGGCGAGTCAGAGATCATCTTCGAGTTGCCCAAGATCGCCAGCGCCATTGGGCCGATTCTCATCGGCGCCCTCTCGAGTTTTCGGTCGACGATCATGTATTCCTGAGGATTTCGCCTAACCGTGGCGTCATTCGTTTTGGCATACGGGGCAAGCTTAGTCCTAGGTATATAGGACCGTTTGACATTCTGGAGCGAGTAGGAGATGTATCCTATCGTCTCGCTCTTCCACCGTCGCTAAGCGAGGTACATGACGTGTTCCATGTGTCCCAATTACGACGGTATATCCCGGACCCGAGCCACATCCTGGATTATTCGGAATTGGTTGTTGGTACCAACCTTTCGTATGAGGAGAGGCCCGTGTCTATATTGGACCGGAGAGAGAAGATCCTCAAGAACAAGACTATCAAGTTAGTCCGAGTTGCTTGGGGTCATCACTCTTTGGGTGAGTCAACGTGGGAGCGTGAGGATGATATCCGATCGCGATATCCTGACTTGTTTGACTCGTGAGGTATAATGTCTTTCTTATGCCTCATGCCATCAATTCCTTGCTTGCATGATTGATTGATTGCCTAGTATAATTGCCTGTGAATAGTATAGCTTGTTCTTGTCCCTCTAGCCTCTTAATTAAATTCCGAGGACGGAATTCTTTTAAGGTGGGTAGAGTTGTAATACCTGTTGTTCGTATTACGTATTTGGAATACGTATACGTATTTTATCTAGTATTTGCATATCTCCTTGGTTTGGCTTGGCTTGTTTACTCTCGGTTTGGGTTGGCTTGGTTCGGCCGGCCCAATGCTTGGTTCATCATGGGCCAAGGGTGGAACACCTTAGCCTGTGCTTCTCCTTCATTTCCACCACAACCCCCCTACCTACCACCACCTTTGATATTTATTGCCATTTCTTCTTTCTCTCTCTCCATAATTCTCATTTACTTCTCCTTCCCCCACCATTACTCTTCTCCACCAACCAAGAACACCATAGGCAAGTACAACTTGCTTCCACAAGAGAACTCCTTTTGATGGTTTTATTAGCTTCTTCTCATGATTCTAAACCACATTAGAACTTGTCATTTTCCATTCTGAGGCTTTATTTCTTGTAGATCTAGAGTTTTGTTACTTTCGGATTTTGGTAGTTTTGATCTATTAAACTTCCTTGTTTTCAAGTTTTGATGGTTCTATGTTGTAGAACATTTCATTCTACCCAATTTTGACCTTTGGAAAGTTGGATTCGGACTTGTTTTGACCAAGATTTGGACAATTGAAGCTTAGATTCAACTTTAGAGTTCTTGCTGTTCTTGCCATTTGGAGAAGACAGTGAACAGTGAGCTAGCTTTTTAGCTTAAGCTACTGAGTCGTACACTGCTGTTTAGCGAGCGTACGCTAGCCTTCGTACGCTGCTGTTTAGTTAGCGTACGCTAGCCTTCGTACGCTGCTGTTTAGTGAGCATACGCTAGCCTTCGTACGCTGCTCTTTAGCGAGCGTACGCTAGCCTTCGTACGCTGCTGTTTAGTGAGCGTACGCTAGCCTTCGTACGCTGCTCTTTAGCGAGCGTATGCTAGCCTTCGTACGCTGCTCTTTGGTGAGCGTACGCTCACCTTAATACGCTGCCCGTTGGCAGTGTGTCTTGAGCGTACGCTAGCTTAAGCGAGAAAGGCGTACGCTGGCCCTTTCGTGCGCTAGCTTGAGCGTACGCTGACCTGTAGCTTGAGTGTGCCCTTGTGTACGCTGACCCTTGCGTACGCTTCCCATTGGAAGTGTATGGATCCTTTGGTACGCAGACCTGAGCGTACGCTAGCCTGAGCATAGCCTGGCTTGAGCGTAGCCTGATTACCCTTGATCTTCTATAGCCCTGTATATTGATATTTTATTAGATATTTAACGTCTATTTTATATCCTTACGCCTTTTGTCCTGAACTTGATAATCATGAATTTACTTAATATGTTTGGAATTGATAATGGAGCATGACACGATAGTGACCCGTAGTGGTGCACTCCTGACATGAGTAACATGACATGACCTGATAGTGGCCCGTCGTGGCGCACTCCTGACTAGTACACTTGACATGATTACCTGACATGATTATCTCGAATAGCTATTGCGACGGCTACCTGACATGACATGACCTGTATAATTAATCCTGGACACCGTGGGTGATTGTGCTTGTATAAATAAACCAGTCCTGTCTTGCATCATGTCTAGGATGGGACTCCTGAGTACCACGGTCAGGAGTACCTATTGAAATGAACTAAGGACTAATAACTAGATTGATACATTAGTCATGAAGAGATTTCCCAGCTACAGGCAATCCCGTTACCTGGGCACGCCTTGGGATCTGTAGCCTGCCGTCGAGTAGGGCACATTTCCAGCACACTGTCATGTGTTGCACCCTTCAAGCTACCTAAGGGTACATTCGTTTCCTGGACGATGCACCCACCTGAATTCAACTCTAATCTTTTAACCCGGGTAACCTGGATGGTCTGCAGGGCTTGTGGCTGTGGAATAATCTCACTACATCTTGTTAGTAATTAGGCTTGTGACAACCCTAGTTAGTTAATGTATCAAGCCGTAATTCTTATTTGGCCGTGAAGTGATTGGATGGAGTCTAACCAGTCTAGTCTTGCCCTGAATCCTGTTCCAGATTATTGAATGACCAGAATGCTTGTATTTATTTTACCGATAAATGGTGAGAATTCTAAGCTCTGTTCAGACGAAGGGTTACAACCCCGGTCCTTGTTTGGTTTACGGGTTGTAACCTGGTTATCTGAATAGTTCTATGGTTATCTCATCGTATATCATCCTGGTGTATTTTCTTTATTTCCAGTTCTTACTTTTATTTATATCTTGTGCTGATTGCTGGTTTTAGTTCTTAAGTGAAGCCTCCTTTGTGGCACTTGCTCTTTCTGGGGTCTGACCCAGCTGGTTTTGTATGGCCAGATTTCGGAGCAGCTCTAGAGGATCTACCGACCTTTCAGCCAAATGGTGGCCACTAGACGGAACCCTGGCAACGAGTGGGTTATTTTTGGCTCTTCCGCTCTATTGTAAAAATATTCTTTTGAGGCATTTAGCCGACGAGCACCTGTTTAGCTCGATTGTACTTTATTTACTGTCTGCCTACGGGCTGTAACATGATTAACAGATCCTAGGGTTGATCATGTATGACTAAACTCTTGCTAGTCCTAACATTTTGTAACGACTAGCTTCATGATCAGCTGAATATGTAATATTTGGGATGCCTTATCATTGTATATTTAATGATCATACATCTTGTAACATTTACTTACTTGGTTGTGATTGAGACACTAGGCTTGTTCATGACCATAGGAGACTGTTGGCTTGTAGTAAACCCTCATGTATCTAGACAGCCGTGACCGTATAGAGGGATGGAATCCATTTCATATACGTAGCTGGCTATGTCTGCCCCCGCTCTCCAGTATTCTGGTTCTGGGGCGTGACACCTATGAATGATTTTTTAGCCTCCCGGACAATTGTATTTTATCATTCAAAGACTTGAAGCTCCTATTCCTTAATCGATTCTGCGAAGGGGGAATGGACATGACAATGTCGACTCTCATGGACATCGTCCATAAGGAGAAGGTACCTGTACGTGTGTACATTGAGCATTTTCGCCAGGTAGCCCTGAGGTGACCTCCTGGGATACCTGAGCCCATGCTTATGGACTAATGCCGCAAAAACATGCTTCCTGTAATCAATTTATGGTACAGTACTCCATGCATAGAGTAGACGCCTTTCATTACATAGGCGGATGTGGCAGAAAGAAAAGCCCGAGATGTGCAGCTATTGGGATTGAGTTTTCCATCACTCGAAGACAAAGGGAGGCACTCGTTTAGCAATAACCCTATTCCAAAGGACGATAAAGGAAAGCAGGTCATGACCGTCAACATCTCCAAAGGTTCAGTAACAATGAACCCGAAGTCGGCCGAATTGTAGAGGTTGAAAGAGACCTAATCCTTCAACAACGAAGACATACTAGAAATCTTCGATATGTTAACTAGGGGTGGCAAGCTTCAACTCCCGCATTCAAAATACCCCGATAAAGTGGGAAAGGTGGAGAACCCGAAGTATTGCCACTATCACCAGTATGTCCACCATTCAACACGCGATTGCTATGTATTGAAAAGATAAATCCAGTGCCTCATCGATACCAAAGTCATCTCACTTGACTATGAGGAAAAAACTGTTACTGCCAACATGGTCACTATCCAGTTTGAAAGTTTTTCGAAGACAGAGGCTCAAGACGGCGTCGTCCCCATCCCGAAAGCAACGATGGAAGTATTCAATCTTCCAACAGCCCGTGACAAAGCTCAAGGCCTCATCCTATTTACAACACCACGAGGCGAAGTTATGTGGGTCCATCCTGATCTTGCCTTTGAAATAATGGTATCTGCAGCACACTCTGTCAAGGGAAAGAAAGTCAAATCATGTCGCATGGTTTCTACATCGACTGATGACACTCTGGTTACTACTCACTCGGCTCACCAGCGAGAAGATAACCGAGCTCCAGAGGAAGAAACATCTCAACCGGTTGCGGTCTCTGCCCCCGAGGCGTCAGAAGCTGGCCCGTCTTAAGCCCCTACCACAGATAAGCAGAGGAAGAAGGAGGTTTGCTTTGACAAATCTCTGAGAAAAGACTCGACTGTCGGGCCGATCAAGTCCTACAACCTCGACATATTGGCACAGCTTGCCAATACTCAGGCTCGACTGTCACTCTTTGTGCCCCTCTGTCTCTCCAAAGAGACTCGAGACACCCTCAGTGAAGCTTTACAGAATGCTGACCCCTTCCTCACTCAGGTGCAATCGTCCAAGGAGGATCCTCCCGCTTGCCCATATTGCCACATTGTCGTCGAGGTGATTCCTAACATCACCTTCACTCAGCAGGACATGTTGCTAAAGAACAACCGGCACAATTGGCCCCTGTACTATACGGGGTATGTTGGTGCTATTAAGGTCGTCGCATCCACATCGACAATGGCTCTTCTCGTAGCATCATCCCTCGGAGTTTACTCCAAGCTTTGGGGATCCCGATACAACCGCTGACTGCGTCAAACACTACAATAAGTAGCTTTAACCCTGGAAAGAGTGAGCCCCTGGGCAAGATTCGCCTGAAATGCCAAATAGGTGATCTCCAGACAGACGTGATTTGTTACGTCATTGATGCTAATATAAACATGCTATTGGGTCGACCAAAGATTCATGAAATACATGATCGTACCCTCCACTCTCCATTAATGCATGAAGTATGCGGCAAAGACGGGACTATCAAGACCGAGTTTGCTGACATTGATCTGTTTCGAGGACTCGAAGCATACTGTACAGATACTGAGTTGTACAAGTCAATCCCATGGGACGATGATGCCAGTGTTGTCGACGAGGAGGCAGATACTGCACCAGAAAGCGTGGCCATGGTAGAAGAACCATTGAGGGTTCGATTGAAAGGAAAACCTCTTTAGACGTCAGCTCCTCTCGTCATCAAGCTTCGAAGAAATGCTCCAGCTTGGTCGCCCTCGATGGTATCATCTGCTAGCCAGGATCCTATACAAATAAAGCTTCCCCAGAAGACCCCAAAGCCAGCTCTGAGGTCGCATGAACCTCCGACTACAGCCCCCTTAGTAGTCAAGTTGAAGGAAAAACCTCCTCCACCTTCTTCGATGGCAGCCCTAGCGCTCACAGATGAAGAGTTAGGAGACTATATATGCACCGATACCGGGGCATACTCCTTAGATGTTGAAATCCCTCGGGATAAGCTTTCGTATTTCATTAATAGAAAGTTGTCTTTGAATTACTCGTGTACACACTAGAATACTAAGTATTTCTTAGACAACGCTCTGTATATGTTACAAACACAAGTGACAACCGTTAATCTCGTAAGCTGAGTTGTCTCTTCCCGAGGTACCTACTTCTTGGTTCTATTGAGGAAGAAATAGGAAGAACCCATCATCTTCGGTCGATTGGAGCATCCTCAGCGGCTGGCTCCGGCAGAACCAGAACCCGATAACTATAAGATGCAACTCTACCATTACACTACTCAAGCTAAACACCTTATCCAGAAAATGGGTTATGACTTGAACAACGACAGAGGACTGAACTATGGCAAAGGCTAATGCCTTCAATTACGACTTCGTGCTCCAAAGGGAAAGTCCCAAAATTACTACCAACGTACTTGCCGGGGGTTGGGTTACGTACACCCACAACAACTTCGAAGTGATCAGAGCCAGAGATCCTGATGCATTCAAATTCCTCCGACTCCTCAAGTTGGGACTCTGATACAGTATCGGCCAAGCCTTCAAAAGGATACTGTCCGTCAATATGGTCTCTACAGATCCCCAGTCGAGGATGAAGGCCAAATACTCGAATTCTCCGAGGATGAACCTTGGGCTCAACGCCTGGGATCCCAATAGGAATGGCTCTTTGAACAACGTGAACCTCCCACTGAAGATGAAGTCATCCAAATCGAGTTGGGAGATGAGGCTTCCCCTAAACCCATCTTTATTAGCAAAAGCTTGACCGGAGAAGATAAAGAGTCTCTGATACAGCTTATCCTAAAGTACATCAATGTCTTTGCTTGGAGCTATAAAGACGTGCTAGGTTTAGACCCGTAAGTCATAATGCACCGTCTCAACATCTTGCCCGATGCTAAGCCTATCAAACAGCAACATCGTCATTTTTGTTTCAACATCATGTATGCTATCAAAAAAGAAGTCGACAAACTCATAGAGAGTGGCTTCATTCGCGAGGAGCAACATTCAGATTGGGTGGCCAATATTGTCCCAGTCACTAAGAAGAACGAAAAGATTCGGATCTGAATAGACTTCAGGAATCTCAACTCGACCTGTCCAAAAGACGAGTTCCCGCTCCCGATCATTGACGTGATGATTGACAAAACTTGTGGCTTCGTGCGTATGTCCTTTATGGATGGTTTCTGGGGCTACAACCAGATCAAGATGTTTCCTGAAGACGAAAAACATACTTTACTTCGGTCTCCAAAAGGGATATACTGTTACACGGAAATGCCCTTCGGGTTGAAGAATGTGGAAGCAACATACCAACGGGCAATGAGCACCATATTGTACAAACACCTCCGAAAAATGGTAGAAAGTTATGTTGATGACATTGTCGTTAAAAGCAAGAAAAAATCCAACTATTTGGACGACTTGAGGATGGTGTTCGACTTGATGTGGATACATCGACTAAAGATGAACCCAACCAAGTCTTTCTTGGGAGTCTCCAGTGGCAGGTTCTTGGGCTTCATCGTCACAGCCAAGGGCGCTTGGCATATTAACCCTGAGAAGACTAAAGCGAGCTTGGACATGGCTCCCCTGAATCATCTCCGTGGGCTTCGAGGCCTATAAGGGCGCTTGGCATATATCAGAAGATTCATAGCAAATCTCTCCGGTCGATGTTAACCCTTCACGAAACTGATAAAAAAAGGGGTTTCTTACGTCTGGACCAAATAATGCCAGCGCGCGTTCGACGACATCAAGAAGTACCTCACTAGTCCTCCAGTACTGGTAGCACCGATCGTGGGAAGGCCCTTCCTGCTATATTTTCGAGGAATGTACTATTCTTTCGATGCTTTGCTAGTCCAGAGAAGCAATGAAGGCCACGAACAGGCAATCTACTATCTCAGCAGGACCATGATTGGGTCGAGCATTGGTATAATCCTGTGGAGATGGAGTGTCTTACTTTGCTCTTTGCCATCCAGAAGACGCACCATTATGTGGCCGGACAGACAATCCATGTTGTCTCCCAAGTCAACCCCCTCAGAGTCCTCATGACTAAGCCAGGGGCTTTAAACTCGCGATTAGCCACATGGGCGATACTTGGACTCCTTATGACATGGTGTTCATCCCACAAAAGGCAGTCAAGGGCCAAGCATTGGCTGAATTCTTGGCGGCAAACCCTGTGCCAGAGACGTCAAAGCTCTTCGATAAATTCCTAGAGTCCAATGCCATATCAGATAACTCTGTTTGGCGCATATTCTTTGACGACGCTTCAAGAACAAGATCGAAGGGCGAGATCATCAATGGGGTCAAAGTCTTTCTCATCACTTCTGACGGCCTAGTCATCCACCATGTATATTCTTTTACGGAGTCATGCACCAATAATGTTGCTGAGTATAATGCTTTCATCGTCGGGCTCCAACTCGCTAAACAGTTGGGGGTTGACTGCATAGAGGCATATGGCGATTCGAAACTGATTATCAACCAAGTTCGGGGACAATACGAGGTCTGACATAAAGATCTGGTTCCTTACCCCCAGGCAGCAATCGATATTATTTCTACCTTCACAGGGTTCTTTATAGAACATCTACCTCGATTTGCAAAACTTGGAGGCCGAAGTACTCGGTGGCCTCGTCGCTTCTCTAGCAGCTCCTGCTGGAACCCAATATACTGTCACGTTAATGGGTCGAGAGCTGGTTTTCCCAAAGAAGAATCTACATACTATAGAAGCATGGAAAATATCAGAATGATGATCTATGCGGCTCGAAACAGGAGAACCCCATGCGGCTCATACATGAGCAACCCCATGCGGTTCAGAGAGACTCTTAGTCTCATGCGGCTCGGGGCAGGAGAGTCCATGCAGCTTACATAGGGACAGTCCTATGCGGTTCAAAGAACCCCCTAGCCGCATACGGTTCAGAAGTACATACGGCTCACATATGACCAACAGAGATATGCGGCTCGATCAACACCACGTGTCCCCATGGGACCCCTTCACACAGCTGGCCATCGAGTAATGGCCCTATTCAATGCTCTGCCATGATTTGACAGCTGACGGCTCTGACATGAAGTATCATAATGGTCCTGTCATAATGATAAACTCTTTGGGAATAGGAGAAAATCTCTGACACGATCCGAGATTGACACGTGGCTACTCCCATGCGGCTCCAGTGAAGAACAGCTTCATGCGGCTGGTGAGAATCACCTTCCTGCGGCTCACCAAGAAGCCATCCCATGCGGCTCGCAAGTACTATACCTATGCGGCTCACTGAGACGCTGTCTCATGCGGTTCATGGATATCATACGGTTCTTACAGGGTCCACCATTAAGACGCATGGCAGAGATTCAATGGCCCCCACGACTTGACAGCTGGTAGCAAGGATGATTAGGGGATACAGATCAATCATAGATTTACCAGATCCCAATAACCATATTTAACGTTATCCTCATAATTAATGAGATCAGGTCATATCATTCATGATCAAGCCAATGGAACACGTGGTGAGAGGTCCAAGCTTGACACAACCAATCATGAAGTTTTAAAGCAATCAGCATTAATCATTCACAGGATTCGATAATATCCCTATTTATGGCCCAGATCCTTCATGCTTAAAACTAATGGTCCAGATTGATTAAGAATCAGGCCGTCGCCACTTTGAGAATGGGTAATCATCCAAACCCTAATGATGCCCCCACTATTATAAATAACAAGGTGCCATTCCCTTGTAACATATACACGATCAGAAGGAGATAGACAAAGAGAGCTTCTCCCTAATAATCAGAGAGAAAATACACAAAGAAAGAGAGAAGTCAGAAGAGCAACACGAGGAGAGCAAGAAGAGCATTTCTTCATCAACGCCAACCATCTCTTCACAGGAGCCAAGGCTGCATACTGATCGTCCAAGGAGTAAGGCAGGGCTGCCGTTGCCTTCCCGAGCCTCTATCGTCACCCCTCAGAATCTAAAATAAACAATTGTACTTAGATTGCTGTACCTAGGTTTTCGTCCCTAGGCTTTCTTTGTACAAGCGAGTTTGTATTGTGAGTCTAAGTTCAGTCCTCCCATAAAACTGTTCTGTACTTTTACAATCAATAGCAAATACGATGGCGACTCTGCTGGGGATAAACTTTTCCACGGCTGAGGAGTTGGTGACGCAATCGGATGCAGCTAAGCTTGGCTCCATGCAACAGAAGATGGTCGTCCGGTTCGACCAACAGGCGTTCGAAGAAATGCTCTCCGACAAGAGCGCTAGCCCGGTCCAGAAACGAGCCTGTACAAAGAAGGCCCGCAAGGAGTGGAGGCCCCGATCCTTCGTTCCTTCTGAAGCTCTTGCAGAAATACCCTCTGTTGCTTAAAACGGCGGAGAAGACTCTCCCGCGGCCCCACTTCAGATCATAGACGACTATGCTGTCCCCAAGTCCGGCAGAAGAAAATACTATGATGCTGGACTTGCAGGGGCAAAGAGGAACTCTATGTGATCCGAGCCGCATAAGGGTATTAGCCGCAGGAAGAAAGCTCATGCGGCTACATCCGCTGGCCGAATAAAAAAATTTTATGCGGCCACATCTGTCAGCCGCATAGCTTATGCGGCTACAGTTGCCAACCACATGGATGAAACTCATGCGGCTAAGAAAGTCAATCACTTGCAGAAAACCCATGCGGCCACAATTGCCAACCGCATGCGGCCAGCCTGTACGGTCGTGACTCCTAGCCGCATAAAAATAACTCATCCAACGGCAGAAGACAACCGCATGCAGACAGCCTGTACGGTACCCAATTCTAGCCGCATAGCGTCCGTTTCACGCTTCTCTTGATCAGTCTTCGACCGTCTCTCATGCGGTCCTGACCCTGATGGTTCTCTGGATGATAAGCCAGACTCTGTGGTATTCAACTTGGACTCCTCCTATTACGCACCCGCAAGTGCTAAAAGGAGGAAGTCTAGGGCAGTACGGGCTCACCAAGCCCAGTCAGCTGTCCCAACCTCTAACTATCGGGGCGTCCCGTTGATTATCACACGGGCCTCTGATGGAAAGTTGTATAGAACCGCTCGAGTCCAGCCCCCGACGGCAAAAGGACAAAGTGGTTCGTCTGACCTGCGTGAAGCGATCCTCCACAAGCGCAAGGAAAGAGAAGGAGCCTCGGCGTGCAAAGAGTCCTCACTTGGACATCACTGCACCTAAATCATCGTCAACTGCTGTTGCAACAATGCGACAGCAATGGAAGACCGACCGTCCGTCTTCCAAAGACTACAGCATCCGAGCTCAGAGGACGAGGCACCTCCTGTTGTCTCCTGCAATTCTACTCAAAAAATCCCTGCCGAGGGAAGAGGAAAGAAGACAAGCATCTCCAGCCCCATGATATCAACCACTGCAGCTAAGAAACCGTCGTCTAAATGGCTGTCCTCCACAGGAATATTCAACACACCCGTTCAAAGACAAAATCTACTGCAATGGGAAATTCATCAACCACATCGCTGGGGGTCGTGGGAACTGGGGGTAGCACTCCTCCGAACATACACAACAATCCGATGTTTCAAGGAGCCGAGCCCGGGGAAACAACTCTCCCATCAGGTACAACAGACGCTGATGTCCCCGAGGACATCCATGGCTCTCAAGACGAAGCAAGCTCCGAGGCTGGGGATACCGTCCCCTCCGAGTCCGAGCCCAAAGAGAACATTCCCACCTATCCCGATGACTTCTCGGTGCATGGGTACGACTCGGAGGGCACATCCTCCACCGTTCCTTCCATTACTCCTCATGTAAGGACGATGTTCATGACGGACATCAACCAAGGTGGTTCCAGCGATCGCCAATGCATCGATACTTTGGAGGCTATACTGCAGGCCATGGTCAAGTCTGTAGATGAAATCAAAGCCGCTCTTCCAAGTCTGCAAGGAGGAACGCCTGGCCAAACGAGCACGGGTCCCGCGGTCAATGCAGACTCGAACTCAGCAGCACCAAACCCGGGCAATAATCCTCCCGAAATAAAAGCCCCTACCGCAACAGATGAGGCCCGAGAAGTAAGAAGAGAGGTCCAGGAGCTTCGAGCCATGTTCCATGCCCGAGAAAATGCTCAAGACCTCAGAATGAGGCAACCATACCCTGCCGAATAGAGGGATGTGCCATTCCCACCAAAATATAAGCCGTTCAATATCAACCCATACGATGGCAAGACCTCAGCAAGTCGGTACATCACTTACTTCGAGGTCACCACCGACCATCTTCTCCATGATGATGCTATCCTCACGCAATTATTCATTGGGGCATTGGAAGGAGTCGCCTTCGACTGGTATCGCAATCTGTCGGACAACTGCATCCACTCCTTCGCCGGCTTCAAGCGCCTGTTCTTGGAGAGATTCTACGAAGTAGGACAGGTCGTCACTATGTCCACCCTCATGGACGTCGTCCAAGGGGAGAAGGAGTTGACAAGGAACTATATTGAGCGGTTTCGCCAAACCGCCATGAAGCTGCCCTCCGGAAATCCAGATTCCTCTTTGATTGAAAGTTGCCAAAAGAGACTGCTTCCAACGATCAGTCTCTGGATGGGCGAAAGTCAATTCAAAGATTGGAAGACGTTCATCATCAGCGCCACAAGCGCCAAAGAATGACTGAAGAAGGCTCGCCAACTGGGATTGCATATCTCGGAAGGAGAAAATAAGGGCAAGCGTCCCAACAACGATAATGAGGATAGCCCCTCCAACAATCAAGACAGCAAGGGAAAGTAGGCTATGGTGGCCGATACAGCACAAAAACCTGAGCCGAAGCCCGCAGACAAATAATGGCCGCAAATCACTTACTCCTTCGAAGACAGTCACGTCAAGCCCATCTTGGACATGCTCATACAAGGGGACAGAATTCAGCTTCCTCCACCAAGACGGGAACCGCGGCCGGCAGAGATGGAGAATCCAAAGTACTGCCATTATCATCGCTATGTTCATCATGCTACACACGATTGCTACCAGCTGAAATGGTACATCCAGAACCTCATCGATTCGAACGCTCTGGCCATCGATTTCGAAGAGGTAACCGTGGCGGCCAATATGGTGTCCGTACAATTCGACAGCTTCCCGCCGACGGAGACTCAAGACGGGGTGGTCCCCGTCCCTCTAGCGACAATGGAGATTACCAATCTTCTACCTTCCCGAGATCAGGCTGCCGGTCTAGTGCCCCTCACCACATCACGAGGGGAGGTCATGTGGATCCATCCAGACTTGGTGTTAGAAGTGACTCGGCCCACACCCTCTTCCACTAACAAAAAGAAAAGTGGAAAAGTCAGGACCTACCACACAATCTCGGCAGACAACGAAGAAGCTACAGCCGTCGTCACGCGGTCTGGAGTGCAATCCCAACCTGTGGTTGACAATCCAGTCAAAAATCATCAACCAACTACAGCTGATGCTCCGGGACCGGCTCAGCCTTCGACGACCGACAAGCCTAGGCCAAGGAAGACTCGCTTCGACAAATCCCTCCGAAAAGAGGCAGCCCAAGGGCTAGAGAGGCCCTACAACTTTGACATCTTAGCACAATTGGCTAACACACCGGCCAAGTTGTCACTGTACGAACTCCTAAGGCTCTGCAAGGACGTTCGTATTGCATTAAGCGAAGCACTCCAAAATGCCGATGTCTATCTGGCTCAATCCAACCTCACCGGGAAGGACTCACCCGTGGATCTCCAAGACAGTGCCCGCACGGGAGCAATGCCCAACATCGTCTTCACTCCGCAGGACATGCTCATCAAAACCAATCTACACGATCGCCTGCTATACTACACGGGATACATCGGCGACGTGAAGGTGGATCGGATGCACATAGATCCTGGCTCTTCCATAAGCATCATCCTGAAGGGTCTGCTACATCATCTCCGCATCCCGATGCATCGCCTGACGCCTACGAGCACCGCCATCAGCGGTTTCAATTCGGACAGGAGCTACCCTATTGGAAAGATTCGTCTGAAGTGTCAAATTGGCGACCTCCAATCCAAAGTCACCTGCTACGTCATAGATGCAGACACTTCTTACAACATCCTCTTGGGGCACCCATGGATACACGATTACATGATCGTACCTTCCACGCTACACCAGTACTTCAAATATGTCGACAAACACGGCTTTGTGAAGACGGAATTCGCTGACATCGATCCCTTCAAAGGGGTTGAATCTTACTACTCGGATTCCTGCCTATACGAAAAGTCGAAAAGGCACCTTGATGAAGGAAATGAACAAGCTGGTACCAAAACGGCCACAGGATCAGAAGGACCTCTGACGATTCACCTCCAAGCTCGCAAACCGGGTAAGTCCGTACCCCTTACTGCCACTCTACGGAAGGACGCGATCAGCCTCTCGGCACAGGAAGTACAGATGATAATTCGGCTGCCAAGGTCCGGCCAAGTGCCGAGACCCACAACGGGGCTACTGACAGTCAGACTGTCGAGAGTCAGTCAACCCCAAACGGAGAAGCTCAATCCCTCCGATAGGCCACTGACGATACGCCTTCCCAAGAAGGGTCGTCACCCCGATGCAAGGTCTGACACTTCTAGCGAACCAGCCACTCCTCGCCCTATATCAAGTGCCAAACTGGGGTCGCTAGTCTGCCAACAACGCCACGCTCTATTCCATCAACTGAACCACTGACAATCAAGCTTCCCAGGACATCCTCTCAGTCTTCATTCACACAGGGGGTAGCCGAAGAGGAACCAGAGTTAGCCAAGTACGTGGCCGCCCACACTGATGTTCCCTCCGCAGATGATGTAATCCCCCTAGAAAAGATACCTTACTTTAACAATAAAGGGTTATCTTTGAACTATACCGAGCTCAATAAGCTATGTACAATGCATGCTATGGAACACGGTATAGGCACTCACCTACACACACAAGTGACAAATATGTACACCGCGATCCAGCTTACTCCAGTAGAAGACGCTTACCGAATAATCGAGGGAGGGGATCATCCGATCATCTTCGGCCGGACGAACAACCCACATCCCCTCACCATAGAGAAAGCCGACCTCAGGTCAGATGCCGGGAGACTGCCTCTGTATCTCTATAGCCCCCAATCCAAATATCTCATGCAGAAATAGGGGTATGATCTGGAAACGACGCCAGGTTCGAACTACGGCACTGGGCGACGATTACCTTTGAAGCCACCAGTCCCGGCGGGCAAACCACGAGACTACTATAGCAAAACTCGATGCAGGTTGGGGTATGTAACGCCTACTACAACCCTTGAGAGTTCAGATAAAGAATACGACTGGCAGTCACATTCAATCGGGTCACCAACTTCGGACTCGGATACCAGAATCGGAGATGTGTTCAGACAAGTCATGACAGTCAATATGGCATTCGCCGACGCTTACGAAGAAGACGAAGACGTCCCCGAAATCCTCGAACTAGAGCCGTGGGCCCAGCAATTGGACACACAATAGGAAAAGCGGTTCGAACTGAGAGAACCTCCTACTGAAGATGAGGTTATACAAGTTGACCTCGGCAGCAAATCTTCTCCAAAACCAATCTTCGTCAGTAAAAGTCTAGCAGACGAAGAACGGGAGTCGCTGCTAGAACTTGTCAGAGAATACATTGGTGTGTTCGTCTGGAGCTATGAAGACATGCCAGGGTTAAATCCCGACATTGCTCTTCACAAACTCAACATTCGGCCAGATGCAAAGCCAGTCAAACAACAACAACGATGCTTCCGCCCAGGCATCATGGATGCAATCGAAGCCAAAGTCAACAAACTGATAGCCAGTGGCTTCATTCATGAGGAGCAACATCCCGATTGGGTCGCCAATATAGTACCCGTCCTCAAGAAGAATGGAAAGATTCGAATCTGTATCGACTTCTGCAATCTGAACGAGGCATGCCCCAAAGATGAATTCCCCCTTCCTATAACAAACATCATGATCGATAATACCTGCGGCTTCGAACGTATGTCATTCATGGATGGCTTCTCGGGGTACAACCAAATCAAAATGTCTTCTGATAACGAAAAGCATACATCATTCCGGACGCCAATTGGCACGTACTGCTACACAGTCATGCCTTTCGGTTTGAAGAATGCCGGCACCACCTATCAAAGAGCCATGAGCATCATCTTCAAAGACCACTTACGAAAGATAGTGGAGTGCTACGTTGACGATATAGCCGTTAAGAGCCGCTGCAAAGGAGACCATCTGCAGGATCTAAGGACGGTATTCGACCTAATGCGAGCGCACAATTTGAAAATGAACCCTACGAAGTCCTTTCTGGGCGTATCCAGCAGAAAGTTCTTAGGCTTCATCATCACTGCAAAGGGTATCCATGTAGACCCTGAGAAGACAAAAGCAGTCATGGAGATGGGTCTCCCGAGAAATCTTCGCGAACTCAGAGGCCTCCAAGGGAGGCTAGCCTACATCAGGAGGTTCATTTCCAACCTCTCCGGGCGATGCCGACCGTTCACGCACCTCATGAAGAAAGAAGTCTCATTCGTATGGGACGAGGAATATCAGCGTGCTTTCGACAGCATCAAAGAATATTTGTCAAATCCTCCAGTTTTAGTGGCTCCGATTCCTGGAAAACCATTCATGCTCTATGTACGAGCAATGGAACACTCCCTCGAGGCTCTGCTGGCACAGAACAACGACGCAGGCCATGAACAGGCCATATACTACCTCAGCCGAATGATGATTGGACCAGAGCACCGATACACCGCTGTGGAGAAGGAATGCCTCGCCCTGGTGTTCGCCATTCAGAAAATGCGGTACTATGTCACCGGACAAACGATACATGTGATCTCACGAGTCAACCCTCTCAGGGTCCTCATGACTAAACCAGGGGCACTCAGCTCTTGTCTCGCTACATGGGCAATACTATTGTCCCCTTATCATATGATCTTCGTCCTCCAAAAGGCAGTCAAAGGTCAAGCCCTGGCAGACTTCTTAGCAGCCCACCCAGGCTCGGAGTCCTCCAGGATATATAAAAAGATCCCAGATGAGGTCGCCGACTCGTATGCAACCTCTCATGATAATATATGGCGAATGTTCTTCGACAGTGCTTCAAGGACCGGACCTAAAGGCAATATAGTCGTCGGAGTCGGGATAGTGCTGATCTCCCCTTCCGGATTGGTGATTAACTGTGCTTACTCTCTCACAGAGCCCTGCTCTAACAATGTGGTCGAGTACAACGCTTTGGTCATTAGCCTCCAACTTGCAAGAGAGCTGGGGGTAGAATATCTTGAAGCATACGACAATTCTCAGTTAATCGTCAATCAGATCCGGGGCTCATACGAAGTCCGCCACGTAGACATGATCCCCTATCACCAAATAGCGATCGATGTCATCTCGTTATTCGAGGGGTTCTTCATCGAGCATGTCCCCAGACTCCGAAATATTGAAGCCGATGCCCTAGCTGGTCTTGCCACTTCCCTATCAGTTCCGAACTATGATCGCAATCAGTGGATGTGATAGGCCATAAAATGGTCTGTCCCAAGAATAATGTGCAATTCGTGGCGAGTTATTTCGCCCACACGATCGATGATGCCCCAGATTGGAGACAACCATTCATCGACTTTGTCATCTACGATATCCTGCCCGAGAACCCAAAGGAAGCCACTTCCATCAGACGGCGTTCTCTCAGATTCTTCTACGATACAGAGACGAAAATGCTGTATCGCCGCTCCAACGACGGATTACTGCTTCAGTGTCTGTCAAACGCAGAAGCCAAAGAAGCCGTACGAGAAGCTCATGACGGTGTCTGCAGGGCCCACCAGCCCGGCCCAAAACTGCAAGACCGCCTTCGTCGAATGAGCTACTATTGGCCTACAATGGTGGCAGATACGATAGATTACGCTAAAAAATACAAAGCCTGCCAAGTCCACGTGGACTTCATTCACCAACCGTCCGAGTTTCTACATCCGACAGTGGCGTCCTGGCCATTCGAAGCATGGGGAATGGACATCATTGGTCCAATCACCCTACCTTCCTCCCGAGGACATCGCTTCATACTTGCGATCACTGATTACTTCTCCAAGTGGGCAGAAGCTGTCCCACTCGCAGAAGTCAAGACTTCAAATGTGATCAGTTTCCTTAAGTATCACGTTATCTACCGCTTTGGACTGCCCCGAAGGATCATCCATGATAATGGTTCGCAGTTTGCAAGCCACGCTTTCTATCGGTTCTGCGATAAGAACCGTATTCAGAATGTTACTTCGACACCATACAACCCGACAGCAAACGGGTTGGCAGAGGCATTCAATAAAACAATCATCAAACTCCTCAAGAAATTTGTCTCCTCCAACAAACGCGACTGGAACGAGAAGCTCGGTGAATGCTTATGGGCTTATCGCACCACAGTTCGAACAGCCACCGGGAATACACCATTCTTCCTGGTGTACAGGAGTGAAGCAGTCCTCCCATTGGAGACTCAGATCCCCTCACTATGCGTTGCCCTTACACATCAATTGACGACAGACGAAAACTACCATCGTCGGCTACAAGAATTGGAGGTACTAGATGAAAAGCGCCTCTTGGCTCAGCAACGAATTGAGCTATACCAAGCACGCATCTCTGGAGCCTTCAACAAGAAAGTAAAAATCCGAATATTCCAGGTGGACAATCTCGTCCTGGCAGTTCGGAGGCCGATGGTCATGACTCACAAGACCGCCGGCAAATTCCAGCCAAAGTGGGAAGGCCCATTTATCATTGAGACAGTATTCTCCAACGGTGCTTACCGCCTCGCAAAACAAAACGGAGACTTGCTCATGTTGCCCGTCAACGGCAAGTTCCTGAAGAAATATTATGTCTAAACGACATTCTCTCCAAGATCTTCGAGTCATGTACCCGCTGGTACCGCTGAACTCACATCCATAATATTTCAGAGTATCGAGTCATGTACCCGCTGGTATCGCTGAACTCACATCCACAATATTTTAGAGTATCGAGTCATGTACCCGCTGGTACCGCTGAACTCACATCTACAACATTTCAGATTATCGAGTCATGTACCCGCTGGTGCCGCTGCACTCATACTTTCTCAATATTCTAAATTACCGAGTCATGTACCCGCTGGTGCCTCTGAACTCACATTCCGGTCACTCTTTCAGATAGTAAGTCACGTATGATTATACCTCTGAACTTTCTTCCTGGAAGAGATCCTCCCTCATGATCCACTACCCGCGCTCCCAGTGCACAAAAAGGGTAATCGATCCACAAATTTCCGAAACGGCCATGTCCTCATTACCTCTGAGCCGTTTTCACTTCCACCAAAAACAAACCACCCCCTCGTATAGAACTTCCACATTCTCCTACCTCTGAGTCATTCTATGTACCCCCTCTTCATTGAGCCCACTCCTGCCATGTCCTTATTACCTCTGAGTGGGAAGGCTCCGTCGAAGAAACCTTCATGCTTGCCATGTCCACATTACCTCTGAGCAAGTACGTCGGTCCCCTTTCAACCTATTATCTGTACCCACAACCGGAGTACGACAAGGATAATAGGTCCACAAATGTCCTCTGTTGACCATAAACGTCCTCTGTTGACCACAAATGTCCTCTGTTGACCACAAATGTCCTCTGTTGACCACAAATGTCCTCCGTTGACCACAAATGTCCGCTATTGACCACGAATATCTTTCGTGAAGTCTTCCCTGCCATGTTCTCATTACCTCTGAGCAGGAAGATTCCACGGTAAAACCCTCATATTTGCCATGTTCTCATAACCTCTGAGCAAATATGTTGGTTTCCTTTCATCCCATTATCCGTATCCTGAACCAGGGTACGCCAAGGATAATAGGTCCACAATAGCATAAATCCACCATCTCACTATGCCCCGGGAGCCCAGCTGCTCTATGACATTCTTTTTCCCAATACCGAGAGCACCCATGACCACTTTGCCATGGCTGTTCCAGATATCTTGACCAAACTTGTTATCCGTACCTAAACCAAGGTACGCCTAGGGTAATAGGTCCATAAATAATCCTCCAGCAAGTCCAATTCCATAAATGCCACAAGTACGAGAAAGAGAAGATGAGTTGAAACATGCTCATTTATTCAAAATTCAAAGTGCTACATCATTTGGGATCACATCCCTTACAAAAAGAGAAAAAAAGAGAAGCAAAAGAAAACAGAAAGCTGATCACTGCTTTGGGGCACATAACGCCCTGAGACGGTCCGTCAGCAAGGCAACCGACCGTTCAAACCTCTGGGTAGCTCGATGCTCCGCCTCTTGGGTCAGCACCGCCTCGTCCTCCAGTTGAGCATGGGCTTGCCAGTTATCTTCGAATCTCTTAAAGGCCCGCTCCATGTTAACAGAAGATCGGGAAACCTTCTCGGCCGCCCGAACGATTGACTCCTGTTCCGTCTGGGCAGCCTTCAGCTCTGACTCTAAGAAGGCCAACTCCTTCTGGAGTACGAGAATCCGCTCCTTCGTGTCAGCAATTCCACGAGAAGCAGACTCTTCCCTAGCACGACAAGCCTGACTCCGACGACCCAGCCTGTCATACGAAGCGGAGAACTTGTCAAGGTCTCCCTGTACAACGGGCCCGGCAGTATCTCGAGCGAGCTTGATCCTATCTCGAGCAGCAATAAGGAAGCCCCGCTCTCGCTCAATCGCAGCAGACAAGCCCGCCTGCCGTATCGCCAGCAATTGGGTCACAAGCTGATCAGCCTCTGCCAATTTAGGCTCCAGGAGTGCAGCCAACCCCACCCCGCCAGGAAGAGACTTTAAAGTTGCAACCTGACCACGAGCGCACCGCAGAGACAGAGTAAAAGGGGTCCCCCGTTCTATAGCAGCGTCTACGCCCCCTTTTAAGTGGCGTTAGAAGCTGTCGACCACATCCTGCGTCACTTCGTCCAGAGCCTCCGAGGAAGCCGGTGTCAACGGGAGTGTAGCTGGCAGCGCTGAAGAAGACGCAACAGAATCTGCCGCTCCTGCCACAAGAGAAACAAACTCCACACGGAAGGACGCATGAACAACGGCCAACTCCTCTTCAGCGGCCCGCAGAACTTGAATGCTCGGCAGGGTCAAGAGGTCAATCTTCGGAGCCGTATGATCAGCAGAGGACGAGCCAAGATCTTTCTTTCTGATTATTAGGGGGAGGCTTGAAAAATCAAACAAACGCCTCGATCCATGCGACGCCTAAAAGAATAAAGGAAAAATGCTTCGGTCAAAACAAAAACTGACCCTTGGGATCCTCCCCCAAGAGGCGGCGAATCAAGGGCATTTAATGCAGAAGATTTGCACACGTGGCTAGGACACGTGGCAAAAAGTCTATACGGCCTAACAGCTCATGCGGCCAGATAAATCCATGTGGCTAAATCATCTATGCGGTCAGCAAAGGCTATGCTTCTTATTCAAAGTATTTCAATTTTGTAAATTGAAAACTTTGAAGGGGGTCTTGTAGAAGCATGGAAAATATCAGAATGATGATCTATGCGGCTCGGAACATGAGAACCCCATGTGGCTCATACAGGAGCAGCCCCATGCGGTTCAGAGAGACTCTTAGTCTCATGCGGCTCGGGGCAGGAGAGTCCATGCGGCTTACATAGGGACAGTCCTATGCAGTTCAAAGAGTCCCCTAGCCGCATACGGTTCAGAAGTACATGCGGCTCACATACGACCAACAGAGATATGCGGCTCGATCAACACCACGTGTCCCCATGGGACCCCTTCACACAGCTGGCCATCGAGTAATGGCCCTATTCAATGCTCTGCCATGATTTGACAAGTGACGGCTCTGACATGAAGTGTCATAATGGTCCTGTCATAATGACAGACTCTTTGGGAATAGGAGAAAATCTCTGACACGATCCAAGATTGACACGTGGCTACTCCCATGCGGCTCCAGTGAAGAACAGCTTCATGCGACTGGTGAGAATCACCTTCCTGCGGCTCACCAAGAAGCCATCCCATGCGTCTCGCAAGTACTATACTTATGCGGCTCACTGAGACGCTGTCTCATGCGGTTTATGGATATCATGCGGTTCTGACAGGGTCCACCATTAAGACGCGTGACAGAGATTCAATGGCCCCTACGACTTGACAGCTGGTAACAAGGATGATTAGGGGATGCAGATCAATAAGAGATTTACCAGATCCCAATGACCATATTTAACGTTATCCTCATAATTAACGAGATCAGGTTATATCATTCATGATCAAGCCAATGGGACACGTGGTGAGAGGTCTAAGCTTGACACAACCAATCATAAAGATTTAAAGCAATCAGCATTAATCATTCACAGGATTCGATAATATCCCCATTTATGGCCCAGATCCTTTACACTTAAAACTAATAGTCCAGATTGATTAAGCGTCAGGCCGTCGCCACTTTGAGAATAGGTAATCATCCAAACCCTAATGATGCCCCCACTATTATAAATAGCAAGGTGCCATTCCCTTGTAACATATACACGATCAGAAGGAGATAGACAAAGAGAGCTTCCCCCTAATAATCAGAGAGAAAATACACAAAGAAAGAGAGAAGTCAGAAGAGTAACACGAGGAGAGCAAGAAGAGCATTTATTCATCAATGCCAACCATCTCTTCACAGGAGCCAAGGCTGCATACCGATCGTCCAAGAAGTAAGGCAGGGCTGTCGTCGCCTTCCCGAGCCTCTATCGTCACCCCCAGAATCTAAAATAAACAATTGTACTTAGATTGCTGTACCTAGGTTTTCGTCCCTAGGCTTTCTTTGTACAAGCGAGTTTGTATTATGAGTCTAAGTTCAGTCCCCCCATAAAACTGTTCTGTACTTTTACAATCAATGGCAAACACATACGGGTCTAAGTTATTCAGTACAAATAGACAATAATGCCGATGTTCGGGACTGACGTTTCCCGTTCATAGACTACACAGTCTATGAAACCCTACCCTAAGACCCGAAGGAAGCTACTTCTGTCAAGAGGCGCTCTCTCTGGTTCTTCTACGACACGGCTACCAAAATGCTGTATCATCGTTCCTAAGATGGCCTTCTCCTATGATGTTTATCCAATATAAGCACAAGAAGCACTCCGGGAAGCATACGATGCCACCTGCGGGGCTTACCAGCCAGGACCTAAGTTACAGGATCGTCTGTGTCGCATGGGTTACTACTGTCCCACCATGATGGCGGACGCCATAAATTATGCAAAGAAGTGCCGAGTATGTCAGTTGCATGCTGACTTCATCTACAGACCTTATGAGTTTCTTCACCCCATGGCGGCCGCCTGGCCATTTAAAGCTTGGAGAATGGACATCATTAGACCGATTAGCCCACCGTCCTCCAAAGAACGTCGGTTCATCATCGCTATCACCGACTACTTTTCCAAGTAGGCGGAAGCAGTACATCTGGCTGAGGTAAAAATCTCGAATGTGATTAACTTTGTTAAGCATCACATCATATATCGCTTCGAAGTTCCCAGGAGGATTATCCACGACAATGGCCCTCAGTTCGTGAGCCACACATTCTATCGGTTCTGTGATAAGAATCGGATACAGAATGTGGCGTCGACGGGTTACAATCCTGCAACAAATGGACTAGCTGAAGCATTCAACAATACTATTATCAAGCTGCTCACGAAAGTCGTATCTTCTAATAAGCAAGACTAGAATGAGAAGCTGGGAGAATGTCTCTAGGCTTACTGTATGACTGTCCGGACACCCACAGGAAACACACCAGTTTTCTTTGTATATGGGAGCGAGATGGTTCTCCCTCTGGAGATGTAGATCCCGTCTTTATGGGTAGCCATCACTAACCAGCAGACTGACGAAGACAATCAACATCGGCGGCTACAAGAGTTAGAGGCATTGGACGAAAAGCGTTTGCTAGCTAAGCAATGGATCGAGCTTTATCAAGCTCGAATTTTGGGGCATTCAACAAAAATGTCTGGGAAAGAACGTTTCAAGTGGGTGACCTCATCATATCAGTTCAAAGACCGATGGTGACGACTCACAAGACGACTGGGAAGTTCGAGCCCGAGTGGGAAGAACCGTTCGTCATAGAGATGATCTACTCTAATGGGGCCTTCCGATTGGCCAATCCCAATGACAACTTGCTAATGATGCCAACCAATGGCAAGTTCCTGAAAAATACTATGTCTGAGGTCCAAACCGGCATATATTTCTGCATCCTTCGCGGATGTTCATGAATTCTATTAACGAATTCACCTCTTTCATATTCCCCCAGTATAGAAAATATTTTACCTCTGAATTGTTATTCTACACCTAACGAAGTTTACGTTTACCACGTCCATATTACCTTGAGTAGTCGTTTCTTCCATGATAACCTTGTGTTGTCATAACTATCTAGAAAATATTTTACGTCCAAACTACCTCTGAATTGTTATTCTATACCCCGTTGCAGATTGTGCCTACCATGTCTATATTACCTCTGAGTAGACATCTCTTCCATGACAATACCCTATAATTGTCATAATTATCTATAGAACCTTTCACGGTCATACTATCTCTGAGTCGTTCTATACACCCGTAGAGTCTATCATTGCCATGTCCATATTACCTCTGAGTAAGGAAGATCCTACTACCAAAAAAATTCTGTGTTTACCATGTCCATGTAACCTCTGAGTAAAATACCCTATCCCTAGAGGAGTTATCTCCATCCCCTCACGTCATACTACTTCTGAAGGAATTCTCACTCTTGTACAAGAAAGTATACAGCAGAAAGACAAGCAGAAAAACAAAGCCAAAATTTTCATTCATAAAATGGAAAAGTTTTTTCTTTCTTCTGCTACAAAAGAGTCTCTCGAAAAGCGAGAGACAAAAAGACAAAAGGAGGTCAGCATTGTGATGACCGATGCAGGAGTTCTTCTAGTCGAATCCTCAAAAGAGAAACTTAGGGCCCAACCAGTTCTTTGGCTCGACGCTCTACCTTCTAACGTCGAACGGCTTTGTCCTCGAGCTGGGACAGGTTTTGGCGCTCAAGGGCCAGCTCCGCCTGACGAACGCTAATACTTTTCCTCTTTTGAGCCAGGGTCTCGGAGCGTTGGCGAAAGATCTCCTGCTCGTCCCTAGACTTCTCCAACTTACTCTCGGCGAGAGCCAATATCTCTTCTAACTTCCGAATCTGCTCCCGGAGGGCCTCGTACCGTTCCTTCGAGGCTGTGCGATAGCAGACCCGAACCTCTTCGGCGTCGATCACTGCTTCAATTTTGTCCTTAACCTCGGCAAGTATGTTAGTCAAGGCCTAAAATTTTATCTCGTATTGGAAAACTTCAGAGGCCATTTTCTCTAGCTCTGCAGCAGCTAGGGTTGAAAGACCGCGCTCAAGATTCTGGAGCTCTAAGGCGGTAGCTTCTAATCCCACCAACAGAGTCTCTATCGCGTCCGCCTTTGCCTCACACTTTGGATAGTCATGCAGTGCTACCAATTGGACCTCCACTATAGACCGGGCCTGTCTAAGCAATTGCTTGTCCCGCAAGATGCCCTCTATGATGTGTATCAAAGCATGATGAATTGTGCCCAGAATGAGGTTGGTACAGTGCGCATTGTCAGTGAAACTCATCGGAGTCACCGGAGATACCGTAATAGAAAGCCCAGGGACAGCAGCAACAGCCAACGTACGTCTTGGTATTGCAGTCAGAGCAGGTGGAACCATGACTGGAGCAGAGTCCGTCAATGGTGTACAGACGGTATGAGCCAACATTGTCTGATGTATAACCGGCTCTCCAGCAAGCTCCCTTGTCGGTTCTTCAGCCATCTCCGCAACCGAAGCTGTGTGAACTAGAGCATGAGCAACCTCAGCGACCGTCTCCTCAACTGTCGGCGTGACCAACTCCTCAGTGGTCTTCTCAACTGGCGATTCAACAGTCGGCTCTCCAGCAATCTTTTCGGTCGATTCTTTCACAGTCTCCTTGGTAGGACTTCTGGTGATTATGTCGACATGCTCTCAGCAGCACCATTGACCATCGTCTTAGTGGCTACCTCGGCTGGAACATCAGTTCTTGACTCGTTAGCAGCCATGTCGACTTGTTTTACATTAGTCTCCTCGATCATCTCTCTGAGGACCATATCATCCAACTCTTCAATGGCCTCCTCGGTGACTTTAGAATGACCTCGCCAACTAGTTGTTTGACAGTCATTCTTGTCGACCCTTCAATAGCTTGGCAGGCTAATACTTTGACAGCCTTCGCCATTAACCCTTCTAGGGGATCTTCGACTAGCCGCTTGATGGAACTGGGGATTCCCAGGACCCTTACTTTGGTGTTCGTATTGATCGATAGAAAGTTAAACAGATTTAATACGTATTCTAACCCTTCATAGGCGGAAACTAGGATTCACGAATTATACCTACGACGGAAAAAATACAAGTAGTTCCTGGCAATCTCAAGCGAACGGCCCCGAGATCTTATGCACATATTCCTTCCTCGAGTTGGACGTCGTATGAGCGACAATCTTCCAACCTTTTCTTCTCCTTGGCAGCCCTCTCTTTCTCTCCTTATGTGAATCACGAATTTAGAGAAAGCTTCAGATTTCTGATCAGTCATTTGGTGGCCAGAGAATAGAGGATATATATAGGCTACGACAGGGACCATGAGAAAAAAATTAGGGTTAGGCCTCCTAATGGATTTGGATATCCCGTGTTCAGCCCGAACACACAATCCAGGCCCATTAACAATAGCTCGGTCCACTAATGAGCTATTTTTGCACAACCTCCCTAATCCTAAATTATGTTTGAGGGCTTCTTTTATTATATGCTCGTTTGGCTCCCCATGTTAAAATATCGAATGTTCGTCGATCAAATTAAGTTACTAATAACTATATTTATTTAACATCTTTTATCCTTAAGTAGTACCACTCAACTTTATTTGTCATGTCAGATATAATCCACCTGCAGGGTTTACATGACAATCCTTATGAGCTCCTTAAGGGGACATCATCGACCTGATGTATCGAGACATGGATTCTATTTATAATCAACAGTCCATCATACATACAATGTTATTACCCAATTTATAGAGGTTGTTGACCCATGGTGAATCTCACTCTTTCATGAGTCAAAGTAATGTACACTGCATATACATGTCTGTTATTATATCTGGATTAAGAGCACAAGCATCTATAATAACAGAGGTGTTTGTTCACTTATGTAGTCAGTACAAAGAGAACAACCTCAAGTGGTCCTGTTCAATACACACAAAGTATACTAGTGTAAACTTATAGTCAAGATAGACTAATACCATATTACACTACAACTTTTCCAATAGATTGTCCAAGTCCATCTAGGTTGTGACTATTTATATATTCCATAGGGAACTGATAATATGATCTTCTGTGTGACACCACACACCATATTATCTACAATATAGAATATCAGACATTTGTATTAACACTTGCAACAAATACAATATACAAATATTTGCCCATATGATTCTCATTCAAAATTTAAGGAATCAAGGTCACTACAAAAGTGATGCTTTTAGTATATAACCCTAACAATCTCCCACTTATACTCAAAGCATTGCTTTTCAGTATACTGTTACAAATCTCCCACTTATACTTAAAGCCATGCTGCTACACATCTGACTCCCATTCCCTCAACATGACTATCAAAAGCCTTAGCTTGTAAGCTCTTTGTAAAGGGATCAGCTAGGTTGTCGGCTGATGCTATCTTGATCATAGTAACTTTTTCTTTCTTTATGAAATCTCATATCAGGTGGTACTTGCGCTCAATGTGTTTACCTGTCTTATGGGCTCGTGGTTCCTTCGAGTTTACAACTGCACCACTATTATCACAATAAAGTGTAGTAGACTTAGGAAAACTAGGTACCACATCCAAGTCCAACAAAAGGTTTCTGAGCCAAACTGCTTCTTTGGCTGCCTCAGAGGCCGCCACATACTCGGCTTCCATGGTAGAATCAGTAATACATTTTTACTTGATACTCCTCCACACAATGGCTCCACCTTTCAAAGTAAACCCATAACCTGAGGTAGATTTCTTGAAATCCCTATCTGACTGAAAATCTGAGTCTGTATACTCCAAAGGAACTAAATTATCTGCCTGGTAAACTAGCATATACTCTTTAGTCCTTTTCAGGTACCATTAAAATATGCTTTACGATAGTCCAGTGCTCTTATCTTGGGTTAGACTAATATCTGCTGACCATGCCTACGGCAAATCAGATGTCTGGTCTCGTATATAGCATTGCATATATTAAGCTTCCTACTGCTGAAGTATAAGAAACTGCTTTTATGTTCTCTATCTCATTAGGTGTCCTCGGACACTGCTCCTTTGATAGAGCAATTCCATGTCTAAAAGGTAAGAAACCTTTCTTAGAATTTTGCATACTAAAACGAGTTAGTACAATATCGAAATAGGAATCTTGGGATAAGCCTAACATCATTTTCTAGCGATATCGTAGAACTTTGATCCCAAGGATGTGACCTACTTCTCCCAAGTCCTTCATATCAAACTGTTTGGATAATCATAACCTTACATCAGATAACACCTCTATATTGTTTCCAATGAGCAAGATGTCATCCACATAAATTACTAGGAATACCACCACGTTTTCGTCACACTTTCTGTATACACATGATTCATTCTGACATTGATCAAATCCATAGGATTTTATCACCTGCTTAAAGCATATGTTCCAAGATTTGAAAGCTTGCTTAAGTACATAAATGGACTTCTTGAGCTTACAAACAAGATGTTATTGGCCCTTTTCAATGAACCTGTCTAGTTGCTTCATATAGACGTCTTCCTCAAGACTTCCATTAAGAAAAGCTGTTTTGACATCCATTTGCCAAATCTCATAATTGAGATGAGCTGCAATAGATAAAAAATCCGGATAGACTTATGCATGGCTACTGGAGAAAAGGTTTCCTTATAATCGATACTCTCTCTTTGAGTAAAACCTTTTACAATAAGCCGAGCTTTAAAGGCTTCAACCTTACCGTCTGATCCTCTTTTTCTCTTATAGACCCACTTGCATCCAATGGCTTTTACACCAACGGGTGGTTCTACTAGCTCCAAGACCTAATTAGAATCCATAGATTTTATTTCAGATATCATTACTTTTTGCCAAGACTCTACATCTTTATCTTGGAGTGCTTCGTTGTAGGTACAGGGATCAAAATCTTGTTCCTCATAGAAAGTTAAACAGGACCCTTACTTTGGTGTGCGTATTGATCGATAGAAAGTTAATCAAATTTAATACGTGTTCTAACCCTTCATAGGCGGAAACTAGGGTTTACAAATTATACTACGGTGGGAAGAAGACAAGTAGTTCCTGGCAATCTCGAGCGGACGATTCCAAGATCTTCTACACGTATTCCTTCCTCGAGTTGGACGTCGTGTGGGCGACGATCTCCCAATCTTTTCTTCTCCTTGGCAGCCCTCTCTTTCTCTCCTTACGTGAATAACGAATTTAGAAAAAGCTTTAGATTTCTGATCAGTCATTTGGTGGCCAGAGAATAAAGGATATATATAGGCTATGGCAGGGACCATGAGGAAAAATTAGGGTTAGACCTCCGAACGGATCTGGATATCCCATGTTCAGTCCGAACACACAATCTAGGCCTATTAACAATAGCTCGGTCCACTAATGGGCTATTGTTGCACTACCTCCCTAATCCCAAATTATGTTTGTGGGCTCCTTTTATTATATGCTCATTTCCATGTTAAGATATCGAATGTCCGTCGATCAAATTAAGTTATTGACAACTATATTGATTCGACATCTTTTATCCTTAAGTAGTACCGCTCAACTTTATTTGTCATGTCGGATATAATCCAACTGCAGGGTTTACATGACAATCCTTATGAGCTCCTTAATGGGACATCATCAACCCAATGTATCGGGACATGGATTCTATTTATAATCAAAAGTCCATCATACATACAATGTCATTACCCAATTCATAGAGGTTGTTGACCCATAATGAATCTCACTCTTTCATGAGTCAAAGTAATGCGTACTGCATATATATGTCTGTTATTATATCCAGATTAAGAGCACAAGCATCCATAATAACAGAGGTGTTTCTTCTCTTAGGTAATCAGTACAAAGAGAACAACCTCAAATGGTCCTGTTCAATACACACAAAGTGTGCTAGTATAACCCTATAGTCAAGATAGACTAATACCAGATTATACCACAACCTTTCCAATAGATTATCCAAGTCCATTTAGGTTGTGAACTATTTATATATTCTATATGGAACTGATAATATGATCTTCTGTGTGAAACCACACACCATATTATCTATAATATAGAATATCAGACATTTATATTAACACTTTCAACAAATACAATATGCAAACATTTGCCCATATGATTCTAATTCAAAATTTAAGGATATAAGGTTACTACAATAGTGATGCTTTTAGTATATAATCCTAACACCACTAAGACGAATCCCTGAAATTTGTCGAAGGTAAATCCTCGGTCGGATGATCTTTCTCGTCCCCCGGCGTATCAGGATTATCTTCAACTCTTCTCTCGACATGAGAAGGAGGTACGGTAGAAGGATTCTGGGTAATATCCTCAGCATCCACATCCACCTAGCCCATCACGGGTACAGACTCTGGAGTCCCACCCTCGGGTGTCACCAGGCCGACCCTAGGTATGTCCATGGGCTCGTCCTTGATCGGCCCCATGAAAGTGACCTGATGGGACGAAGCCAATGGCTCCGAAGAACCCCGAGTCCTATACTTAAAGGGAGCGGGAAGAGAGACACCTTTCGAGTCGGTAGTTTTACTAGCTGCAGTCTCCCCCCCCGGTCCCTACGACTCCAGACACCTCTGGGGCAGGTTCCTCAGGAAGTTCCCTGAGTCTCTCTGACCATGTTGGACCAGCCTACACAAGCAAAGCAGTGATAAACAGAAAGTACGAAATGAAACCCCAAAAAGAAAACACTAAGGTTTACCTATGAAAGATTCCCCGGGTAGGGCACTCTGTTCTAATAATGACTGTCGGGAGGGTCCGCACCGTAGAGACACAGTTGTTCTTGTTCTCTTGACAGAAGGAGGGCTCACCCCTGAAGAAAATTGATGCTTCTACGGGTTACTCATGAGTACTTCCTCCTCTCTTCCCTCCAGTGATGAGCTGGAGCCGTCTGTGGACCTACCCTCCGATGATGCAAGCCCGTGAAGATGCTCGAAGGCCAATCGAAGGGTCTCAAACTTCGTCCCCTCGAGCAAGCTTCACTTTCGATCATACTCCGGTGAAAAGTTATTTGCGATGCAGTAGAACTTCACAGCGGAATACAAGATATGAATCTCCTCATGCATCGAGGGGATCGTAAATTTCACTCCAGTACTACTGGCATTATAATAACACCATGTCCGGGCGCCGTCTAGTAGACTTCCTTCATAACCAAAATAGGAGCTCGGATTGCCTATCATAGTCAGGCTATAACCAAACTAACATGCGAATCGGCTCGGCAAAAGGCTCCAGGTACACCCGGTTCTGGTTTTGATACACCAAATAGGAAGGACAGATGGACTGAAACAAGTGAAAGGCACCGAAAGTCAAATCACTATCCACTAACTCATCATCCATAAGGTTACCCTTGTAAGTAGGCGAGACACTTTTGAAAGTATAGCCGTCTAAACGGCCCAACATCTACCTACATACGGGGGCACCCTTGTACGTGTTGCATCCCCTGCCACGTAACCATCGAGAGTGCTGGGGACTATGGAACCAGGGCGGTGTAATGATAACCAACCCATCAAGTAATGGTAAGGGAGTCCAACCCAAGGGAATTCATCGTTCCTCCCACGACACTCAGTTATTCTCTTGGAGAACTCCTACAGCCCTCGCAAGATATCACATACCATAGTCGGCACCAGAGCCAATGAATGTTTGAAGACCAGCCTCACAGCTGGCAGAATAAGTTCCTGACCAATCCATCCTACGGGCCCAAAACCACTTGGAACCACGGCTTTCCGCAGCCATATCATCAGAAAGGCGGCTAATGTTGCTTTCGGACTTAAAATATTCAGATTCTGACAAAACTAGTTGTGAACAGTAGAGGTGGGCTTTCCTTCAGCATCTACTGAGGGAGCAGATACCCCCGCTTCAACCATTAGATCGTCGACTTCGTCAGCGGTGTATGACCTGCGTACGATGAATTAAACCGTCTCCGGCATCGACGGATGCTTTATGAATATATAATCCATTCAGGCCTTGATGTATGTCGGAGCCTTCGTCCCGCCCTGGCGCATGCATACTCGATGGTGGCAAAGCAAGTCTTTGTACAATGTCACCATTTCAGGATATGTGTTCTCCAATACCAAAAACTACTCCTTGCAAGGGGTATATTTCTCATATGGCTCGTCCCCCCACGACAGCTTCGAGATGGCGCACATCTCATGGAGGGCCAAGCCCATCTCTCCACGAGGGGTGAAGAAAGTACCGGTATGATGGTTAAATAGTTCCAACAAGGCTATAAACAAAGGACAGTTGATCTCTATACCATGCTCGGTGGCCCAGATGGCACGATGCAGGCCCGTACCTAGCAAGTCCTTCTTGAACCAACCTAATACCCATTGGGTTAGTTCACACCATTCTGCCCTAGGATGGATCCAACCTTCGACATGAAAGACCTCCTTCGGATATGTACAGCTCGTGGCCAGAAGCCTATTAAGAAAAAGAGAGGCCCAGAACGGATGCACCTCCATGGTAAAGTCACCGAACAGACGACCATGGAGTAACATACATTGTGTACATAATGGACCATCAGGTGTACTCTAGAAAGAATCCATCTGATCAGAGTATCCATCCACTTGGATATGACCGGTCATTAAACTCCCTTGCTTCGGGGTCAAATCCTATTTCATGAGACGCTTCTCAACTAAGCAAAGAAAACTAAGAGCAGGAGGTGTCGGTTGACTGACGAAACATAAAAAAGAAAGACTGTCATTCTCGAAGCACCAATTTTGGTTTATCTCCAAGAGCTTGGTCTTTTCCAGAACCAGCTGATCGCCAAAAGGAACAAATTTTTTAGCCTCTTAACGACATCAGAGGGGAGAGACAACTTGCCTTGATCCATCATACGACGGAAGTATACGGGCTGTTGATCATGTATCATTGCTAGTCGCCTTTTTAATTAACCTTGGGCAATCAGCTGCATGGCAGGATTAGTGAACGCCTCGTCGACGTTTATGCCCATGGCACAGTCTATCGATTTCAGAAGGATATCCCCGAAGAGGGACGCGAACACAGTAAATGCACATAAACAAACTGTGTCAAAAAACTTAAAATATCTTCTGCAAAAATAGAAAGCAAAAGTACTGTGCCATAAAAAGAAAGAATCTACACAATCATTGTGCGAGCATCCGTGCAGGCACTACCAAAGTCTTACAACGCGTCAGCCAACAAGCATCTGAGCAGGTACCTTATGAAAAGAGCTGCGCATGGACACTGGCTGTACGCCTACTGAAAGCCTCAGCACATCTATAGTTGTTACTTTGTAAAACATAACGACTATGCACATCGGTTGATAAAGCTTTAGCACATCTTCGGAATGCCACTCCAAAGAAAGGCGCCCATGTGTATCAGCAAGAAAAAGCATTAGCATATCTTCGATCAAGACGACGCTCCTAAGAGTCGACGCTCATATGCATCAGCAAACCAAGATATCAATGACATTCGGATACCTACTAGCAATGGGCGGCCGTACGTCTCCATGTACCAAGACTCCTACAATAGGATCTTGCTCAACGACGATGGCTTCTAAGGCTAACTACTTCCCTTTGGCATGTCGAATGCTTGTCGTAGCCTCTCCAGTTTGTCTCGCTGACGATGCTCTAGTCTGTCTCGCACTCGTCGCAGCTCACCCAGCCTGTCTAGGGCTAGCCACTACCCCGCTGGCCTTCTTGGAGCTCGTCGTATGAGCTTTCGTGGTTCTTGATTTCTTGGGAGCCATGGAGGAAATACTAGGGTTCGAAGGAAGAAGAAAACTATGACAAAAAGCTTATGTTGAAAGAAAAAGAAAGAAAGCTTTTTTCTCTCCAAACAGCCCTGTCACTACCATATTTTAGCTTGAGGGTATTTTAGTCATTTTGAATTTATTTTGAATTATTGAATTGGTGATTGTTATTTTTGACTTTGACTAGTTGAGACTTTGGAGACTAACCTAGATATTGACCCTAGCTATGGTGACTTGGTTAGCATGGTAGGACCCTAGTCTAACTTAAGTCAACCTAATTTTAGTCATTTAGAATCTAGTTTGAAATAGAAGAATAATGAATAGGTTCAATGACTTGAGACTCATGAATTGATTCCATGACTAATGTAACTTGGCCCATAGCCCATTAGACTAAACCCTAACCCTAATTTCCACTAACTATGGCCGGCCACCTAGGGTTTCCCTCCCTATAAAATCCCTCTTCATTTGGTTCTTGCCTCTTTTGTATTGAATCAACACTTAAAAAAAGAAAGGTATGGCCATTCTTCCCCAATCCATAGTTTTTCCATTTTAATTCCTTTTTGACTCTATTTTCTTGCATTAGAGTCTAATACTCCTCTATTTTCTATTTATGGAGAGTAATCCCATCTTTTGAACAATTTGGAGATTTGAGCTAGCAAGGAGGAAAACTCTATTTTGGGGCTTTTCTTGCCATTGGACAACCTATAGGTAAACTCTTCAAATTGTGTTATTATTCTGATTTCTTTGCATCCTAGCCTAGATCTAGGTGTCCCCAAGCTGTTCCTCAAATTTGGTTAGAAATTGTGTCCATTTGGTGTCCGTAAGGGACACGTGTCAATGTGTATGTGCAAGTGTTTGATAGAATGCCACTTAGAAATAGATTTTTGTATTTTGCTAAACTAATTATATGAATTTTTAGATCTATATGTGTATATTAAATTTTGTGAAGACTGAGTTGGTTTTCGTGTCGATTTTGTGTCCAAAAGTGGACTGGACACGCTGCGTGGGGACTCGGTCGGGTGTCCTGCTACCCGTGTCCGATTTCTCCATGGACACAGCACGAGATGGCACAAAAATTGATATACACGTAGGGGAGATGACTGACAGGTGGGGTATGGAGTTTTATCGAGTTTTATTGGGTGGTTCGTGAGTTATCGAGGCTGCACAGATTTGTGCTGTCAGTGTACAGCCGATTTTAGGCCACTGAAACAGACTTCGTGTCTCACGAAGACACGATGCAGACACGACTCAGGATGATCAACTACTCGCCTTAGACCCTCACTACCTATGTGCATGACCATGACACACTTGGTGGTACACACACGTGTCCCTAGCTCACTTGACATGCGTGCACGACACTGTCAATACACCGTTCAGTGTCTGTGTGTTAGATTGTGTTTTGGACACATTGTGTCCAGTTTTTAGACGCCGGGACACACTCTCAACACCCTCTCACATGACACAATTATTACGAACCATTAGTTTTAATTATTAGTTGTTTATTTTAATTTGAATTTGTCAATTCCCTTATATTTCTGATAAAAAAACTGTCAGTTGATGTTTTTGAGAAATTCGAAATGTGTTACTGTTCTTTTGAACGATAAATTGAATGTTTGTTCACCTATTTACACATCTGAGAATTAGCCTACATATTAGGGTTATATTAGCATGGAAATTTAGTTTTCGAATTTGCATTTTGGGTTGTTTTATTTACACTGTTCTTTTACCTGAGAATTCCCAACTGTCATGTGTTTTCCTGAAATTGGTTGGTTAAATTTCAATGTTGATTTCCTATGTTCAACTGAGTTTAAGTTGCAATAGGAATCATGGGGATGTTTGATATTGGTTTCATTTTCAGATTGGGCTATCAATATATAGTGAACTGTTTTGTATACACTTATGTTAAATCTGAGAAACCTATGTTGATCTACTTAAACACACACACATGTATCCATACACATCTGAGTTTAAGTAGCACAATAGGTTTCCTAATTTACATTAGATTATTGGGTTTTGAAATTTCAGTAGGCTGTAACCTGTAGACTGTTATGTATACCCTGTCCACCTGTGATTTGCTAACACCCTACACTACATCTATACACACACACACAAACATGAGACCCCATCTACACACTGAAACTAAACCTATGAACACACACATTTCACTGTTTGAAATCTGAGAACACATGTAGACTGTCACATGTACACTGGCACCTAAACACACACTCACACATTAACCTGAAAACTGAGATGCACTAATTCTTGTACACACACACATGTGTAAACTAGCTTGCTAACACTCACCTATCTACACACATACATATAGCACACTCACACATATATTTACACACACACCATGTCACTCACTCACCCACAGGAGACACACACACATATATGCACACACCATGTCACTCACTCACCCACAGGAGACACACACACATATATGCACACACACATGTCAACTCCACTCTATCACCATCACCTCACAGCCCAGTTCCAGTCTCTTCTGCAAACCCTCCCTCTACCGAACAACCTCTGGAGGAAGGAGAGCTCCGTTCACGGGCGGACGAAGTAGAGGCCGAGGAAGTACAGGCGATAGCGGACGCTCCTGCACATCCTCCACCTGATCCCAATCCTCCGGCTGCTCCAGATCCTCCGACGGCTCCAGATCCTCCGACTGCTCTAGTTGAGACGACGACGGCAGATACGGATGGCTCTAACCCACCTACGACGATCCCCGCGCAAGAGACACTCCCTTCTCATCCCCCAGCTCCCCAAGGTGGTCAAAAGAAGAAAAAGATTGTCCCTCCCCCCAGTGCCTCGACTCCTCAGATCCTCCTCTAAGGTTACCAACACTCAACCCTCATCCTCCTCTCATAATTAAAATCCTTAGCTGGAACATTCGGGGAATTGCTAATGCCATGGCTTTTAAGAGACTTAAATCTTTATGTCGCACTAATAAAGTTCCTATAGTTATAATCATTGAACCTAAAGTTCAGCTGGACAAGCTTCTCTCTTATCAACTTAAGCTGGGATTTCAATGATCTGTGAGTAACAGCAAAGGCAATATATGGATCATGACTCGACAGTCATCGAATATTACTGTGGTTGATTCTTTTGATCAATGTATTACAGTAACTGTCTCTTCCCCGCTCTTGCCGGAGGTATCTCTATTATCGGCTGTGCATGGGAGTAACATGAAGGAGGGTCGAAGACTATTGTGGCGTCAACTTTTATTGGTTCGATAGAGATAGAACTATCCTTGGCAGCTCAGTGGCGACTTTAATGCCATTACTAGTATGGAGGAGAAATTTGGAGGACTTCCACCTTGCTCTGTGTCGATGAAGGATTTCCAGGAGTTTCAATCAGCTGCTGGCTTACATAAAGTTCCGTACACTGGTAATTGTTTCACTTGGGTTGACAGGCAGTGTGGGTCACCTAAGATGAGATCTCGGCTTGACAGAGTACTTTTTGATTCGAAATGGCTGAATTGGGCCCCTCTCTCGACATCCATGCACTTAAATAGAACCGAATCGGACCATGCTCCTATTTTGCTATCTCTTGACAGTGAGAATCCTTCTTCCCCAAGGCCATTTTGATTTCTTCATTTCTGGAAAGATCATGATACTTTTCTCTCGGTGGTGGAGTCAGCTTGGTTGTCTATTGATCATGTCAATGCTCTTGTCCGTATTGGGCTTCGGCTTGGGGCTACGAGAAGAGGTCTCTCTGCCTGGAGTCGGGCTACGTTTGGCGACATCTTTTAAGAAGTTAAGAAAACTGAAGACGCGGTGACTGCGATTGAAGCGGAGTATGCGACCAACCCTTCTCTTCGTCCTCAATGGTTGCTAGCCCGAGCTCAGTTGAAGCAGCGACTTCGTATTGAAGACGCTTACTGGAAGCAAAAAGCAAGAGTTAAATAGGATGAGGCAGGTGATCGCAATACGAAGTTCTATCATTCATGCGTCTCCTCTAAACGCAATCGCCTGCATATCCACCATATTCTATCGGCCACTGGCTCGACACTTTCCTTCCTGCAAGACATTCAACAAGAGGCAAATGATCACTACAGTAAGGTATTCTCATCCCTTCATTTTACTATTGATGATGGATACCTTGATCATATTCCTAGTCTAATATCTCAAGAGGATAATGATTCCTTGATTGCTAAACCATCGTTGGAGGAATTATTTGATACTGTCAAGAGCATGGATCCTAAAAGCTCGTCGGGACCTGACGAATTTACTGGATCATTTTTCTTAGCATGTTGGCCTATTATTAGCAAGGATATATTTGAGGCAGTATGCCTTTTCATGGACGGATTTGCTTTACCAAGATCTATCACAAGTACATTTTTGCTTCCTATTCCGAAATCCAAACATCCCAAAGCTCTTCCTGACTATCGACCGATCAGCTTGTGCAATTTTGTCAACAAAATTATATCTAAATTATTGGCACGAAGATTAGTTGATATTCTTCCTCGGATCATTTCTCCCGAACAAAGTGGTTTTGTTCGCGGGAGATAGATTGTTGATAATATCATTATGGCTTAGGAGATGATTGCGGCTATTCATCACAAACATTGGGAAGGTAATATGGCTGTTAAGCTCGATATGAGCAAGGCTTATGATCGGGTGAGTTGGGTATTCCTTCTGAAGGTTATGAAGCAATTTGGTTTTTGTAATGAATGGAGGACCATGATCCTACATCTGGTAAATAATATTTGGTTCTCTACTTTGATTAATGGGAGATCTTCGAGGTTTTTTCATGGCCAGTGTGGTATTAGACAAGGGGATCCAATATCTCCTACATTGTTTATTATAGCTGCTGAAGCATTGAGTAGGAGTCTTATTCAGTTGAACTCTATGACTGGATTCTCTGGTTATTATTCTCCGAGAGGATGCCCTCGAGTCTCTTATTTAGCATATGCAGATGATGTGCTCATATTCTTTGGAGTAGACAAGCGCTCGGTTTAGCTACTTATGCAGGCTATTAGCAAGTATGAAGCCAATTCGGGTCAACTTGTTAATGCTACAAAATCTGCCATGATGTTATCTGACAAAATTTCGCATGAAAAAGCGATTGAGCTGCAAAAAATGACTGGATTTCAATCCAACATGGTTCTTTGGTTTATTTGGGATGTCCTATTATGGTGGGTCGAAGGAATGCTTATATGTATGATGAATTGATCGGCAAAATTCAGTCCAGGATTTTTGGTTGGAATAACAAGCTTCTTTCTTATGGCGGCAGGTTAGTCCTTATCAAGTCTGTGCTTTCCTCTATTCATGTTCATTGTTTATCGGCTTGCAATCCCCCGATAGCTGTCCTTAATCATGTCGAGAGCATGTGGGATAGTTTCTTTTGGGGTTCGAAATATGGCATGCCCAAGCGGTCATGGCTATGCTGGGAGCGTGTAGCTCGTACTACTGCTGAAGGAGGTCTTGGGGTTCGAAGACTGGGGGATGTTTTGGACGCCATGACTGTTAAATTATGGTGGAAGCTGAGATCGACAAACTCGCTATGGGCAGGGTTTATGAAGGCCAAATACTGTGCTTATTCTACTCTTCAACATGTGGAAATTACTTCAGCGGCTTCACATGTTTGGAAACGTCTTCTACGTGGCCGACAGTTAGGAGATGATCTTATTCAGGAGGATGATCGAGGCAATGTTGCTTGGCTACCACACCCGACTCGAAAGTTTTCGATCACGTCGACTTGGCATCAAATTCGTGCACATCATCCTCAACGTGATTACTTCAAGAACATTTGGAACAAATGTATGCCTTCTAAATGGTCTATCCTATTATGGCGTATTATCTTCAATAAATTGCCAACAGACGATAATGTTCAGAAGCTTGGATTCTCATTGGCCTTATCATGCCACTGCTGCTCTATTCCTCATGGAGAGTCTGTCTTACACATCTTCGGAGAAGGGGAGTTAGCAACTGCTGTCTGGAGTTACTTTTAAGTGATTCTTGGAGTTCGAGCTAGCAGACTGGACTTGTTACAGAGATTCCAATGTTGGTGGCAGAAGAGACAGAAATATGTTAAGCAAGTGGTGGTGGACGCGATCTGTTGGGTGCTGTGGAAAAACCGTAACAAGTTTAGGTATGAAGCATACTCATATTCCTCGGCCCAGCTGATTTCTGAAGTTAAATGCCAGGTGAAGAAGTCGATGATCCGTTGTTCGCATACTGAGCTCCCTCTCATGTAGCTGATCCCTGTACTTTTGATTATGAAATAAAGAGGTGGTTTGGTTTATATATATATATATATATATATATATATATATATATATATATATATATATATATATATATATGTGTTGCTTATATTATATATATATATATATATATATATATATATATATATATATATATATATATATATGGTAAAAAATGTGTGTGTTGCCAATATATGTGTATATGGCATATGGCCTATGTAGTATAGCCTATGGGTATCCTAATGTGCAAGCCTATGGTATATGGAATGTATACACATGAGTTTAGTGTGTTGTTAGACTTGTGTGACTTGTGAATGATGTGTGCTTGCTAGAATAGGCTGGTTAGGCTTAGTGAGACTTGTTTGGGTTAGGTTTGACCTAGTTGACCTAGTTTGACTAGAGTAGTTGACTAGAGTTGACCAAAGGTTGACTTTAGCATAGATTGACCCAAACATCATGTAGAATGCATCGTAGCAGTTTATTTTATAAATTTGGACATGTTGTGACTTGTGCTGTTCTGAATAGGAGCTAGACACCACTCCTCAAGCAGTATTTCCTTCAGACACTCAGGATATCAGGCGAGTACATCCTCTGACCATTTTATACTTGATAGGATTTACATTTACGCTCTAGATTACTGTACTTGATGCTGTCACGTTGTTAACACGGATTGGTACTATATGGATCCCTTCATGAGATGTTATCTCCCTCAGGAGCATCGGGTTACAGTATGTCATATGCGTTTCACTTTCATCATGTACTCCGGTGCTTTCACCATTCATGTGCACTCTCGTGATTCATGTACTCTCATGTTCACGGAGCCCTCATGTATACAATCATGTGCACCCTATTATGGGCCTTCATGTGATATCATGTACAATAACATAACCTGTCTGGATCCTATAAATTGGTATATATATATATATATATATATATATATATATATATATATATATATATGGTAAAAAATGTGTGTGTTGCTAATATATGTGTATATGGCATATGGCCTATGTAGTATAGCCTATGGGTATCCTAATGTGCAAGCCTATGGTATATGGAATGTATACACATGAGTTTAGTGTGTTGTTAGACTTGTGTGACTTGTGAATGATGTGTGCTTGCTAGAATAGGCTGGTTAGGCTTAGTAAGACTTGTTTGGATTAGGTTTGACCTAGTTGACCTAGTTTGACTAGAGTAGTTGACTAGAGTTGACCAAAGGTTGACTTTAGCCTAGATTGACCCAAACATCATGTAGAATGCATCATAGCAGTTTATTTTACAAATTTGGACATGTATGACTTGTGTTATTCTGAATAGGAGCCAGACACCACTCCTCAGGCAGTATTTATTCAGACACTCAGGATATCAGGCAGACATAGCCAGCTACGTATATTGAAATGGAAACCACCTCGATATACGGTTACGGTTGTCTAGATATGTGAGGGTTTTTTACAAGCCAACAGACTCTTATGGTCATGAACAAGCCTAGTGTCTCAATCACCACAAGTAAGTAAGGTCGCAAGATGTATGATCATTAAATATACAATAATAAGGCGTCCCAAATATTACATATTCAGCTGATCATGAAGCTAGTCGTTACAAAATGTTAGGACTAGCAAGAGTTTTGTCATACAAGATCAACCCTAGGATTTGTCAATCATGTTTATAGCCCGTAGGCAGACAGTAAGTAAAAGTGCTCCGAGCTAACAGATGCTCGTCGGCTAAACGCCTCAAAAGAATAATTTTTACAATAGAGTGAGCGAAACAAAATAGAAAACCCACTCTTGGCCGGAATTTCGTCTAGTGTTCACCATTGGGCTGGAAGCTTGGTAGATCCTCGGAAACTGCTCCGAAATCTGGCCACACAAAACCAGCTGGGTCAAACCCAGAAAGAGCAAGTGCCACAAGGGGGCCACGAAATAAGAACAAAAGCCAGCAAATAGCACAAGAAAATTAACATTAAAACTCGAATTACAAAAACATGCCAGGATGATATACGACGAGATAACCATGGAACTATTCCGATAGCCAGGTTACAACCCGTAAACCAAACAAGGACCGGGGTTGTAACCCTTCATCTGAACAGAGCTTGGTTTCCCACCATTTATCGGCGAGATAATAATATAAGCAATCAAGACAGAAAATAATCTAGTACTGGATCCAGACATGCCCGGACTGGTTATACCTCATTCAATCAATCACGGCCAAGCAGATACTACGGCTTACTACTTTAACTAACTAGGGTTATCACAGGCCTAATTACTAACAAGATGCAGTGAGATTGTTCCACAGCCACAAGCCCTGCAGACCATCCAGGCTACCCAGGACGAAAGATTAGGGTTGAATTCAGGTGGGTACATTGCCCAGAAGACAAATGTACCCTTAGGTGACTTAGAGGGTGTAACACTCGACGGTGCGCTGGAAATGTGCCCTACTCGACGGCAGGCTACAGATCCCAAGAGCGCCCAGGTAACGGGATTGCCTGTAGCTGTGTCAATCTCTTCATGACTACTGTGTTATTCTAGTTATTAACCTTAATCCATTTTAGTAGGTACTCCCGACCGTGGTACTCAGGAGTTCCATCCTAGATATAATGCAAGACTGGACAAGTGGATTAACAAGCAAGTAAGAAAGAACCACCCACGGTGTCAAGGCAAGTCAAGTTAAGTTATCAAGATAAATCATGTCAGGGTACTTGTCAGGAGTGCGCCACGACGGGCCACTATCAGGTCAGGTTGGTCATGTCAGAAGTGTACCACTACGGGTCACTGTCGTGTTATGCTAGTTCCTTGTCATACCAAGCCATGTACCATAGTCATTCCAACATATTAAGTAAAATCAAGTTCATGACAAAAGGCGTAAGGATATAAAATGGGCATGAAATATCTAATAAAATATCAAAATACGGGTCAGGGGATGCGTACGCACAAAAGCACGCACGCAGGGAGAATGCATACGCATTATAACACACACGCAGGAAGGCAGCGTATGTGAAAGTCACGCACGCTCAAGGGGGCAGCGTAGGTGAAAATTTACGCACGCTCAAGGGGCCGCTGCGTGAAAAGTCACGCACGCTCAGGGGCAGCGTACATGAAAAGTCACGCACGCTCAGGGGGGGCAGCGTATGTGAAAGTCACGCACGCTACAAGGAGCAGTATGTGAAAAGTCATGCACGCTACAGGGAGCAGTGTGTGAAAGTCATGCACGCTACAGGGAGCAGTGTGTGAAAGTCACGCACGCTCAAGGGAGTAGCTGCGTGAAAGTCACGCACGCTACAGGGAGCAGTGTGTGAAAGTCACGTACGCTCAAGGGAGCAGCTGCGTGAAAGTCACGCACGCTACATGGAGCAGTGTGTGAAAGTCACGCACGCTCAAGGGAGCAACTGCGTGAAAGTCACGCACGCTCAAGGAGACACGCTTCCAACAGAAAGTGCACTCAAGCCTGCGTACGCAGCGCTAAAGAGCGCGCATAGCTCAGTGTACGTAGCTAAACAGCTCTGCATACTGCTCACTATCTTCTCCAAACAGCAAGAACATATGGCTGAAACCTAAACTTCAAAAGTTCATAACTTGGTCATCCGAACTACAAATCCGGATTTCCAAGGCTCCAACTGGAGTGAAACTGAAAGCTCTTCCACATGGAAACATCAGAACTCAAAGAAAACCAACCAAAAAGGATCAAAACATGCAAAATCCGAAAATAGCAATAACTTAGATCTACATCAACAGAGACTCCAAATCATAAAAACCCAAGAACTAATGTTGATCTCCATGTCCTAAACTAGCAAATGGACAAAGAAAAGAGGGTCCTCATGTAGTGGCAAGATGTACTTGCCTAGGGTTAGGAGAGTTGTGGAGGAAGGAGAAGAAGAAGAAGAAGAAGAAAATTAATGGTGGAAGTTATGAGGAAAGAGAGAGTGGTAGGTGGGGATATAAAGAGAGGGAGTTGTGGTGTGTTGAGGGTGGAGTGTAGGGCTAGGGTGTTCTAACACATAAAATCGAACCAAAATGAACCATCCCCAATAAAACCGAGCCAAGCCAAAACCCAAAATACGGGAAATACCAAAATTTCACAAGTCGAGAGAAAAATAAAATACATGCCAAAATCCAGATATGAGTATAAATACAAAATACGGGAAATACGGGAAATGAGGGTGACAACTCTACCCACCTTAAAAGAATTCCATCCTCGAAATTTAATCAAGGAGCTAGAGATTGTCACGACAAGCTACACTAAGCACAGGCAAGTTACACTAAGCAGTTCAATCATACAATCATACAATGCAAGCAAGGAAGGAAAAATATAAGGCATAAGAAAGACATTATACCTCACGAGTCAAACAGGTAGGGATATCGCGATCGGATGTCGTCCTCACGCTTCTACGTTGACTCACCCAGAGAGTGATGACCCCAAGCAACACGGACTAATTTAATAGTCTTGTTCTTGAGTATCTTTTCCCTTCGGTCCAAAATAGACACGGGCCTCTCCTCATACGAAAGGTTGGTACCAACAACCAATTCCGAATGGTCTAGGATGTGGCTCGGGTTCGGAATATACCGTCGTAATTGGGACACATGGAATACATCATGTACCTCACTTAGCGACGGCGGAAGAGCGAGACGATAGGATACATCTCCTACTCGCTCTAGAATATCGAACGGCCCTATATACCTAGGACTAAGCTTTCCCCGCACGCCAAAGCGAATGACGCCGCGGTTAGGCGAGATCCTAAGGAATACATGGTCGCCGACAGCAAATTCTAAGGGACGCCGATGAGCATCGGCCCAATGGCGCTGGCGGTCCTGGGCAACTCGAGGTGATCTCTGAACTTCTTGACCACTTCAACAGTCTGGAAAATCAATTCGGGTCCGAGCATCTGCCTCTCCCCGACATTGTCCCATGCTAGCGGGGATCTGTACTTCCTGCCATAAAGAGCCTCGAAGGGTGCCATCTGGATACTGGCCTGATAACTGTTATTGTACGAGAATTCTACCAGGTGCAGATGATTCTCCCATGAACCACCGAAGTCAAGGGTACAAGATCTCAATATATCTTCAAGAGTCTGGATTGTGCGTTCTGATTGACCATCCGTCTGTCGGTGATAAGCTGAGCTGAACTGAAGACGAGTCCCCAAACTCTTCTACAAGCTGTGCCAAAAGTGTGATGTAAATCTTGAATTCCTGTCCGAGGTGATGCTGACTGGCACACCGTGAAGCCTGACGATCTGCCTGAGATACATCTCTGCTAGCTGCGCCGTCGACTGTCCAACTCTGTATGGGAGAAAGTGTGCCACCTTGGTAAGCCTGTCCACAATTACCCAAATAGTATCTCTGCCGGCCGGAGATCTGGGCAATCCGGTCACGAAATCCATGGTTATATGTTCCCATTTCCATTCTGGGATCGGTAAGGGTTGAAGAAGTCCAGCGGGCCTCTGATGTTCAGCTTTAACCTGTTGGCAAACCAAACACCGAGAGACAAACTGGGCTATCTCCCTCTTCATGCCATTCCACCAAAAATGCTGACAAATATTACGGTACATCTTTGTACCACCCGGATGAATAGAATATTGTGAACTGTGGGCTTCTGCCATGACTTCCTGTCTGATATCTCCACTGGGTACACAAAGACGAGTGCCGTACCGAAGCGTACCGTCTTCATGAATACATAACTCTGGCCTTCTTCCTGCTTTACACTCTGCTCTGAGTCGCTGGATCTTGGAATCTGTTGACTGTGCCACCCGGATTCTCTCAACTATGCTGGACTAAACCTGTAGGCTGGCCATCAATGCCACACTAGTAGGAAGAACCACTTTAATCCCCATCTTCTGAAGATCTGCCAATAATTCTGGTTGCGCCGTCAGGAAATAAACTCCGGCTCTCCTGCTCAATGCATCTGCTACAACGTTGGCCTTCCCGGGATGATACTGCAAATCCACATCATAGTCCACCAATAGCTCGAGCCATCTTCTCTGCCGCATATTAAGGTCCTTCTGGGTGAAAACATACTTCAGGCTCTTATGATCAATAAAGATCTCCACTCTATCTCCGTACAAGTAGTGTCTCCACAACTTCAAGGCAAACACTACCGCCGCCAATTCCAAGTCGTGGGTCGGGTAATTCTTCTCATGATCACGAAGTTGGCGTGACGCATAAGATATTACCTTTCCATGCTACATCAAGACACACCCCAATCCTCTGCCTGAAGCGTCGCAATAAACTGTGAATCCTCCGGTCCCATCTGGAAGGGTGAGAATGGGAGCCGTTATCAAACCTTGCTTCAACTTTTCAAATGATTCCTGACACTCTGCTATCCAAACAAATGGCACATGTAATGCCTATAGTTTGTATTACGTATCTTGGTATACGTGTACGTATTCTTGACTCGTATTTGCGTATTTTCCTGTATGGTTATTTGCGTATTTTCCTGTATGGTTATTTTGGCATGTCATTGGTTATGGCTTAGCTTGGTCCGGCTTAGCTTGGTTTGGTTTGCTTTTGGGTTCACCATGAACCAAAAGAAAAACCCCACCTACCACCACCACCCTCATTTATATTTCTACCTAACTCTCTCTCTCTCTTCATTTATTCTTTTCCTTCATTTCTTCTTCTCCACCATTACTCTTCTACCTACCAGGGAAGAGAGCTAGGCAAGTGTAAACTTGCTTCATGTTGGATCTCAAGTTTTATTGTTCCATTCTCTTCCTTACTTGATTTTAAGACTCTTTAGAACTTGGCCTTTTTCATTTTGATGGATAATTTCTTGTAGATCTAAGTTTATAACTTTTCATTTTTCTTGGTTTTGATCTCTAAAACTTGGTTATTTTCGAAAACTAATGGTTCTATGTTGTAGAGAATTCAATTTCATGCAGTTTTGGCTTTTGTTTCGCTTGATTTCGACTTCGGATGAGGAAGTTATGGCCAAAACAATTTTGGTCAAACTTCTATGTTCATCTGCAGCATGAGACATATGTCGCAGTTGGCCGCATAGCATGTCGCAGTCGAGCCGCATAAGCCGCATGTCGCAGTTGGCCGCATATGATGTCGCAGTTGAGCCGCATAAGCCGCATGTCGCAGTTGGCCGCATATGATGTCGCAGTTGAGCCGCATGAGCCGTATGTCGCAGTTGGCCGCATATGATGTCGCAGTTGAGCCGCATGAGCCCAATGTCGCAGTTGGCTGCATAGCATGTCACAGTCGAGCCGCATAAGCCGCATGTCGCAGTTGGCCGCATATGATGTCGCAGTTGAGCCGCATAAGCCGCATGTCGCAGTTGGCCGCATATAATGTCGCAGTTGAGCTGTATAAGCCGCATGTCGCAGTTGGCCGCATATGATGTCGCAGTTGAGCCGCATGAGCCGTATGTCGCAGTTGGCCGCATAGCATGCCGTAGTTGAGCTGCATGAGCCGCATGTCGCAGTAGGCCGCATATGATGTCGCAGTTGAGCCGCATGTCGCAGTTGACCGCATATGGTGTCGCAGAATAGGCCGCATAATGCATATTTTGACTATTTCTAACTGTTATATGTCCTAATTGACTGAATTATGGCTCGAATTTCTCCCAACTTTCAACGTAAAAGTTGTAGATCATTTCCTTGGCATCAAGAATATGTCACTAGTTATTTTATGCAAGTTTCTCTCATTCATAATATTGTAAGAATAGAACACGATAGTGGTCCGCTATGGCGCACTCTTGACAAGTAAACTGACATGATATATCTCGGTATACTGTTACGACAGCTCGCCTGACATGACAAGTATGAAAGACTTGGACACCGTGGGCGATTGTGTTTGTACAAATAAACTAGTACTGTCTTACATCATGTCTAGGATGGGGACCCCTGAGTACCACGGTCAGGGGTACCTACTGAAATTGACTAAGGCTAATTAACTAGAATGATTCAGTAGTCATGAAGAGATTCCCAGCTACAAGCAATCCCGTTATCTGGGCGCATTCAGTGGACTTGTAGCCTACCGACGAGTAGGGCACATTTCCAGCACACAGTCATGTATTGCATTCTTCCTAACCGGACATTCGACCTGGATAACCGGATGGTCTGCAGGGCTTATGGCTGTTTGGATAATCTCATTGCATCTTGCTAGTAACTAGGCATGTGATAACCCTAGTTAGTTAAAAGTATCAAGCCGTACTCTTGATTGGCCGTGATTGATTGGATGTAGTTTATTCCAGCTTAGTCTTATCCTGATCCTGTGCAAGATTGTGACATGACATGATTATTGATGCTTGCCTTAACAATAACGATCGGGAGTCCAGTTCTGTTCAGGCGAAGGGTTACAACCCCGGTCCTTGTTTGATTTAAGGGTTGTAACCTGGCTCCCGGAGCAGTTCTGTGTCCTCTCTTCGTTTATTGTCTTATTACAATCATATGCCATGTTCGTTATGTTTTACCTTACCTTAATACCATGATTATTTATACTGGCCTTAGCAATAAAGATCAGGGGTCCAGTTCTGTTCAGGCGAAGGGTTACAACCCCGATCCTTGTTTGGTTTAAGGGTTGTAACCTGGCTCCCGGAGCAGTTCTGTGTCCTCTCTTCGTTTATTGTCTTCACTATACCAATAGTATTTGAGACGGGTTTCTATTCAGGTGAAGGGCTGCAACCCCGGTCCTTGTTTGGTTTAAGGGTTGTGACCTAGCTACTTGAATAGTTTCCTCGTACTCAGTTTACTGTTGTTATCTCTATTATTATCAGTTCTTTATTTATTATTTTTAATATTCTATTGTGATATGCTGGTTTTAGTTCCTAAGTGAAGCCTCCTTTGTGGCACTTGCTCTTTCTGGGGTCTGACCCAGCTGGTTTTGTGTGGCCAGATATCGGAGTAGCAACAGAGGATCCACCTGTCTTCCAGCCCGATGGTGACCACTAGACGTAACCAGGGCAACGAGTGGGTTTCTTTTGTCCTCTCACTCTATTTATAAAATTATTCTTTTAAGGCGTTTAGCCGGCGAGCACGTGTTAGCTCGTAATGCACCTTTATTTACTGTCTGCCTACGGGCTGTAACATGATTGACAAATCCTAGGGTTGATCATGTATGACTGAAACTCTTGCTAGTCCTGACATTTTGTACGACTAGCTTCATGATCATCCAATATGTAATGTATGGGACGCTTTACTATTGTATATTGATGCTCTAATATCTTGTGACTGTTACTACTTGCTTGTGATTGAGACAATAGGCTTGTTCTTGACCATAAGAGACTGATGGATTGTAGTTAAACCCTCATATATCTAGACAGCCGTGACCGTATAGTGACGTGGATTCCATTTTATTATACGTAGCTGGCTATGTCTGCCCCCGCTCTCCAGTATTCTGGTTCTGGGGCATGACATGGTTTTAGTGGTGGCCCATGCAGGTCTTGTAATTCAAGATATGTGAGAGTTTACCGAATAGATGTCTCAATCAGTATTCGCCCTTGATCTCTGCTCGTATCTTCAAATCCCTGAGAATCTTTACCTGATCACATGCTTGTATCGTTGATCTGTCATGGTCCTTCCTTGTTGTTCCCTATGTCGTATTCTTCAGCGGCATTGTTCCTGGACCTGCCGACCAGCAAGGCGGTGCACCTCCCGCGGACCAGCAGCAACCTGGAGATCAAGCCCAGCATACAGGAGTAGCCTCCAGAGTCATGCCTATCGGAGGAGAACCACCAGTTCAGCCCGTCCAGCCTGCAGAGCCTGATGATGGCACTTTGGTGGGTCTCATCAGGTCCCTATTAGCTTCCTAGGATCGTCGCGGAGATGCCTTGCACCAGGCGATGGCATATGCTTTGACCAGAGGAGGTCATCAGGGTAATAGCGTGGCCAACAGCTTCAAGCGCTTGAATCCTCCCTTCTTCGATGGCAGTGAAGATGCGATCGCTGCAGATGCATGGCTTTAGGACACAGAGGTAATTCTAGAAGCAGCCAGGACTCTAGAGAACGAGAAGGTGGCCGTGGCACGCCTACAGCTATTGGATCTTGTTCGCAGCTGGTGGACAGCGCAGGCCGATGGATTAGTGGCCCCTATTTCATGGGCAGTATTCAGGGAGAGATTCCAGACCAAGTATTTTGATGCTGTAGCTCGGTATGATCTACAGACGAGGTTCACCAATCTGAAGTAGATGGGCAGGACGGTCGATGGATATGCGGCCGAGTTCTCCAGGCTTAGTCGGTTTGCTCCCACCTTGGTGGCAACCGAGTTCGATAGAGCCCAGCGGTTCCAGCAGGGGCTCCACCTAGAGATTTTATTGGCAGTGGAGCAGTTTGAGCATCAGACTTTTGATGCAGTGTTGAGAGCAGCTCGGAGGCATGAATATACCTCCCAGAGGATCGTAGATAGGACCGGAGGTCGGAAGCGATCTCACGGGCAGATGAATCAGTCATCAGCACCAGCCCCGGCAGCCAGGGCTTTGACCATTGGAGCTCCGAGGTAGGAGGTCTCAGTGACGTCGGTTCAGCATTCCACCCCGACGCACCCTCAGCAGCAGAAGCAGAAGCAGTCTTCCGCAGTGGGATGTTCACACTGCGGGAAGCCAGGACATGTGGTGTCAGAGTGTCGTAGAGCACAGGGTTTGTGCTTGGTTTGTGGAGCCCCGGACCACAGGGTTGGGAACTGCCCGAACAGGGGGTGTTCATCCGCTTTCTCTTGTCCTTCAGTTAGAGGACCAGCACCAATCCAGCAACAGCAGCTGCAGTACCCGTTCCCGAGACCATTGCCGATGCAGGCCCAGGCATTCCAGCAGCAGAGACCGCAGCAGTATGCCCAAGCCCAAGCCCTGATCCAGAGCAGGCAGAGGAATTTTCAGCAGAGGGGACCCGCACCTAGAGGATATGGTCAAGTGCTGGCTTTGACCATGGGAGAAGAAGGAATAGCACCAGGTGAGGTGGTGGCAGGTACTATTCTTGTCAACACCTTTCCAGCTTCAGTATTATTTGATTCTGGTGCCTCGCATTCATTTATGTCTCCACGATTTGCGACACGGGTAGGACTGGAGCCCGAGTCTTTATCAGTAAGGCTCAATATACTTACCGGTAACGGACTTGTGGGAGTAGATAGAGTATTTTCCTCGTGTCGGGTCGTAGTTAGCGGTAGAGAATTCCCCGCTAGATTGATAGAGTTACCGATGGCCGATTATAATGTGGTCTTAGGGATGGATTGGTTGAGGGACCAGTATGCAAGGATAGACTGCCATATTGGCAGGGCTATTTTTAGCATTCCAGGCGAGCCGGAGTTTTCCTTCTTCCGAGGCGAAGTTGAACCTTCTCCTCCTGTGTTGCGAATGGCAGTGGCAGTAGTACAGTTACCTCGGATAGTCGAAGAGTTTCCAGATGTTTTCCCAGAAGAGCTTCCAGGAATGCCGCCAGAGCGAGAGATCGAGTTTACCATCGACTTGATTCCCGGGACAGCCCCAGTGTCAGAGAGAGTCTACAGGATGGCACCGTCAGAGTTAGAGATATTGTACAAGATGATTGAAAAATTCAGAACCAAGGGATTCATTCGTGCTAGTGGATCGCCTTGGGGAGCCCCGATGCTTCTTGTGAAAAAGAAGGATGGTACATCCAGATTGTGTGTTGATTATCGTACCTTGAACTCCGTGACAATCAAGAACAGATATCCTCTCCCGAGCATAGATGACTTGTTTGATTAACTCGAAGGGGCGGCATTATTTTCGAAGATTGACTTGCGGTCAGGATACCATCAGATCAGAGTCAGAGAGCAGGACATCCCGAAGACTGCTTTCAGATCTAGGTATGGGCATTGGGAGTTCCTTGTGATGCCATTTGGAGCAACCAATGTGCCGGCTGTATTCATGGACCTCATAAATCGCATCTTCATGCCTTATTTGGATCATTTCGTGATTGTGTTCCTAGACGACATCCTGGTCTACAGCAAGAGTGAAGCAGAGCATGAGCAGCATCTCCGAGTTGTCCTCCAGATTCTCAGAGAGCACCAGTTATATGCCAAGTTTAGTAAATGCGAGTTCTGGCTCGATCGCATTTCGTACTTGGGTCATATCATCACCCGAGGAGGAGTTGAAGTGGATCCCCAGAAGATCGTGGCCATTGAAACGTGGCCGGTACCTAGCACAGTGGCAGAAATTTGCAGTTTTCTTGGCTTGGCCGGCTACTACCGGCGATTTGTTTCAGACTTTGCTCGAATTTCCGCACCATTGACCCAGTTGACCCGCAAGGATGTACAGTTTGCTTGGACAGCAGAGTGCCAGGATTCTTTTGAGAGGTTGAAGCGAGGCTTGATGACGGCTCCTATTCTCACGCTTCCAGATGGAACCGGAGGATTCTCAGTGTATTGTGATGCTTCGGGCAGAGGTTTAGGATGTGTTCTGATACAGCATGGGAAGGTAATAGCTTATGCGTCACGACAACTTCGTGACCATGAGAGAAATTACCCAACCCATGACTTGGAGCTGGCAGCAGTAGTGTTTGCACTTAAGTTGTGGAGGCACTACTTGTACGGAGATAGGGTAGAAATTTTCACCGACCACAAGAGCCTGAAGTATATTTTCACTCAGAAGGATCTCAACATGCGTCAGAGGAGATGGCTAGAGATGCTTGTAGATTATGATGTCAACCTGCAGTATCACCCAGGGAAGGCCAACGTTGTTGCAGATGCATTGAGCAGGAGGGCAGGAGTTTATGTCCTGACAGCGCAACCAGAACTGTTAGTCGATCTTCAGAAGATGGGTATAGAAGTTGTCCTCCTTTCCAGTGTGGCATTGATGGCCAGCATGCAAGTTCAGTCCACTATAGTCGAGAGGATCCGGATGGCGCAGTCAGCAGATTCCAAGCTTCAGCGACTCAGAGCAGAGTGTGAGACAGGACGAAGACCAGAGTTATGCATTCATGAAGACGGTACGCTTCGACATGGTAAGCGTCTTTGTGTACCTAGTGGAGATATCAGACAGGAGATCATGGCAGAGGCCCACAGTTCGCAGTATTCCATTCATCCCGGTGGCACGAAGATGTACCGTGATATCCGCCAGCACTTTTGGTGGAATGGCATGAAGAGGGAGATAGCCCGGTTTGTCTCTCGTTGTTTAGTCTGCCAACAAGTTAAGGCTGAACATCAGAGACCAGCTGGACTACTTCAACCATTGCCGATTCCCGAGTGGAAATGGGAGCATATAACCATGGATTTTGTGACTGGATTGCCTAGATCCCCGGCTGGCAGAGACGCTATTTGGGTTGTCATAGACAGGCTCACGAAGGTGGCTCACTTTCTCCCGTTCAGAGTTGGTTAGTCGACGGCTCAGCTAGCGGAGATATATCTCCGGCAGATTGTCAGATTGCACGGTGTACCAGTCAGTATCACTTCGGACAGAGATTCCAGGTTTACGTCGCACTTTTGGCGTAGCCTGCAAGAGAGTTTGGGGACTCGCCTCCAGTTCAGCTCAGCGTATCACCCACAGACAGATGGCCAGTCAGAACATACGATCCAGACTCTTGAAGATATGTTGCGGTCATGTACGCTCAACTTCGGTGGTTCGTGGGAAGATCACCTATACCTGGTAGAGTTTTCGTACAACAACATTTTCCAGGCCAGTATCCAGATGGCACCGTTCGAGGCACTGTATGGTAGGAAGTGCCGATCCCCGCTAGCCTGGGATGATGTTGGAGAGAGGTAGATGCTTGGTCCAGAAATGATTGCTCAGACCGTTGAGGTGGTCAGGAGAGTCAGAGATCATCTTCGAGTTGCCCAAGATCGCCAGCGTCATTGGGCCGATTCTCATCGGCACCCTCTTGAGTTTTCTGTCGGCGACCATGTATTCCTGAGGATTTCGCCTAACCGCGGCGTCATTCGTTTCGGCGTACGAGGAAAGTTTAGTCCTAGGTATATAGGGCCATTCGACATTCTGGAGCGAGTAGGAGATGTATCCTATCGTCTCGCTCTTCCACCGTTGCTACGTGAGGTGCATGACGTATTCCATGTATCCCAACTGCGACAGTATATTCCGGACCCGAGCCACATCCTGGATCATTCGGAATTGGTTGTTGGTACCAACCTTTCGTATGAGGAGAGGCCCGTGTCTATATTGGACCGAAGAGAGAAGACACTCAAGAACAAGACTATCAAGTTAGTCCAAGTTGCTTGGGGTCATCACTCTTTGGGTGAGTCGACGTGGGAGCGTGAGGATGATATCCGATCGCGATATCCCGACCTGTTTGACTCGTAAGGTATAATGTCTTTCTTATGCCTTATGCTTTCAATTCCTTGCTTGAATAAATGACTGCATGATAGACTGCTTGTTATAGCTTACGATTAGTATAGCTTGTCCTTGCAATTCTAGCCTCTTGATTAAATTCCGAGGACGGAATTCTTTTAAGGTGGGTAGAGTTGTAATGCCTATAGTTTGTATTACGTATCTTGGTATACGTGTACGTATTCTTGACTCGTATTTGCGTATTTTCCTGTATGGTTATTTGCGTATTTTCCTGTATGGTTATTTTGGCATATCATTGGTTATGGCTTAGCTTGGTCCGGCTTAGCTTGGTTTGGTTTGCTTTTGGGTTCACCATGAACCAAAAGAAAAACCCCACCTACCACCACCACCCTCATTTATATTTCTACCTAACTCTCTCTCTCTCTTCATTTATTCTTCTCCTTCATTTCTTCTTCTCCACCATTACTCTTCTACCTACCAGGGAAGAGAGCTAGGCAAGTGTAAACTTGCTTCATGTTGGATCTCAAGTTTTATTGTTTCATTCTCTTCCTTACTTGATTTTAAGACTCTTTAGAACTTGGCCTTTTTTATTTTGATGGATAATTTCTTGTAGATCTAAGTTTATAACTTTTCGTTTTTCTTGGTTTTGATCTCTAAAACTTGGTTATTTTCGAAAACTAATGGTTCTATGTTGTAGAGAATTCAATTTTATACAGTTTTGGCTTTTGTTTCGCTTGATTTCGACTTCGGATGAGGAAGTTATGGCCAAAACAATTTTGGTCAAACTTCTATGTTCATCTGCAGCATGAGACATATGTCGCAGTTGGCCGCATAGCATGTCGCAGTCGAGCCGCATAAGCCGCATGTCGCAGTTGGCCGCATATGATGTCGCAGTTGAGCCGCATAAGCCGCATGTCGCAGTTGGCCGCATATGATGTCGCAGTTGAGCCGCATGAGCCGCATGTCGCAGTTGGCCGCATATGATGTCGCAGTTGAGCCGCATGAGCCGCATGTCGCAGTTGGCCGCATAGCATGTCGCAGTCGAGCCGCATAAGCCGCATGTCGCAGTTGGCCGCATATGATATCGCAGTTGAGCCGCATAAGCCGCATGTCGCAGTTGGCCGCATATGATGTCGCAGTTGAGCCGCATAAGCCGCATGTCGCAGTTGGCCGCATATGATGTCGCAGTTGAGCCGCATGAGCCGCATGTCGCAGTTGGCCGCATAGCATGCCGCAGTTGAGCTGCATGAGCCGCATGTCGCAGTAGGCCGCATATGATGTCGTAGTTGAGCCGCATGTCACAGTTGGCCGCATATGGTGTCACAGAATAGGCTGCATAATGCATATTTTGACTATTTCTAACTGTTATATGTCCTAATTGACTGAATTATGGCTCGAATTTCTCCCAACTTTCAACGTGGAAGTTGTAGATCATTTCCTTGGCATCAAGAATATGTCACTAGTTATTTTATGCAAGTTTCTCTCATTCATAATATTGTAAGAATAGAACACGATAGTGGTCCGCTATGGCGCACTCTTGACAAGTAAACTGACATGATATATCTCGGCATGCTGTTACGACAGCTAGCCTGACATGACAAGTATGAAAGACTTGGACACCGTGGGCGATTGTGTTTGTACAAATAAACTAGTACTGTCTTGCATCATGTCTAGGATGGGGACCCCTGAGTACCACGGTCAGGGGTACCTACTGAAATTGACTAAGGCTAATTAACTAGAATGATTCAGTAGTCATGAAGAGATTCCCAGCTACAAGCAATCTCGTTATCTGGGCGCATTCAGTGGACTTGTAGCCTACCGACGAGTAGGGCACATTTCCAGCACACAGTCATGGGTTGCATTCTTCCTAAACGGACATTCCACCTGGATAACCGGATGGTCTGCAGGGCTTGTGGCTGTTGGGATAATCTCATTACATCTTGCTAGTAACTAGGCATGTGATAACCCTAGTTAGTTAAAAGTATCAAGCCGTACTCTTGATTGGCCGTGATTGATTGGATGTAGTTTATTCCAGCTTAGTCTTATCCTGATCCTGTGCAAGATTGTGACATGACATGATCATTGATGCTTGCCTTAACAATAACGATCGGGGGTCCAGTTCTGTTCAGGCGAAGGGTTACAACCCCGGTCCTTGTTTGGTTTAAGGGTTGTAACCTGGCTCCCGGAGCAGTTCTGTGTCCTCTCTTCGTTTATTGTCTTATTGCAATCCCATGCCATGTTCGTCATGTTTTACCTTACCTTAATACCATGATTATTTATACTGGCCTTAGCAATAAAGATCAGGGGTCCAGTTCTGTTCAGGCGAAGGGTTACAACCCCGGTCCTTGTTTGGTTTAAGGGTTGTAACCTGGCTCCCGGAGCAGTTCTGTGTCCTCTCTTCGTTTATTGTCTTCACTGCACCAATAGTATTTGAGGCGGGTTTCTATTCAGGTGAAGGGCTGCAACCCCGGTCCTTGTTTGGTTTAAGGGTTGTGACCTAGCTACTTGAATAGTTTCCTCGTACTCAGTTTACTGTTGTTATCTCTATTATTATCAGTTCTTTATTTATTATCTTTAATATTCTATTGTGATATGCTGGTTTTAGTTCCTAAGTGAAGCCTCCTTTGTGGCACTTGCTCTTTCTGGGGTCTGACCCAGCTGGTTTTGTGTGGCCAGATATCGGAGTAGCAACAGAGGATCCACCTGTCTTCCAGCCCGATGGTGACCACCAGACGTAACCAGGGCAACGAGTGGGTTTCTTTTGTCCTCTCACTCTATTTGTAAAATTATTCTTTTAAGGCGTTTAGCCGGCGAACACGTTTTAGCTCGTATTGCACCTTTATTTACTGTCTGCCTACAGGCTGTAACATGATTGACAAATCCTAGGGTTGATCATGTATGACTGAAACTCTTGCTAGTCCTGACATTTTGTACGACTAGCTTCATGATCATCCAATATGTAATGTATGGGACGCCTTACTATTGTATATTGATGCTCTAATGTCTTGTGACTGTTACTACTTGCTTGTGATTGAGACAATAGGCTTGTTCTTGACCATAAGAGACTGATGGATTGTAGTTAAACCCTCATATATCTAGACAGCCGTGACCGTATAGTGACGTGGATTCTATTTCATTATACGTAGCTGGCTATGTCTGCCCCCGCTCTCCAGTATTCTGGTTCTGGGGCGTGACAGCACATCTTTGCGGGTCAACTGGGTCATCGGTGCTGAAATCCTTGCAAAATCTAAAACGAACCGCCGGTAGTAGCCGGCCAATCCGAGGAAGCTGCGAACCTCTGCCACTGAGCTGGGTACCGACCATGACTCGATAGCCACAATCTTCTGGGGATCCACTTCCACTCCTCCTCGGGTAATGATGTGACCCAAGTACGAAATGCGATCGAGCCAGAACTCGCATTTACTGAACTTGGCGTACAACTGATGCTCCCGAAGCGTCTGTAGGACGACTCTGAGATGCTGCTCATGCTCTGCTTCACTCTTGCTGTAGACCAGGATATCATCTAGGAACACGATAACAATTTGGTCCAAGTAAGGCATGAAAATACGATTCATGAGGTCCATGAATACGGTCGACGCATTGGTCGCTCCAAAGGGCATAACAAGGAACTCCCAATGCCCATACCTCGATCTGAATGCTGTCTTTGGGATGTCCTGCTCTCTGACTCTGATCTGGTGGTATCCTGACCGCAAGTCGATCTTCGAGAACACTGAAGCCCCTCTGAGCTGATCAAACAAGTCATCTATCCTCGAAAGAGGGTATCTGTTCTTGATTGTCACCGAATTCAAGGTACGATAATCAACACATAGCCTGGACGTACCATCCTTCTTTTTCATAAGAAGCATCGGGGCTCCCCAAGGCGATCCACTACTTAAACCGTGTCACGCCCCAGAACCAGAATACTAGAGAGCGGGGGCAGACATAGCCAGCTACGTATATTGAAATGGAAACCACCTCGATATACGGTCACGGCTGTCTAGATATGTGAGGGTTTTCTACAAGCCAACAGACTCTTATGGTCATGAACAAGCCTAGTATCTCAATCACCACAAGTAAGTAAGGTCGCAAGATGTATGATCATTAAATATACAATAATAAGGCGTCCCAAATATTACATATTCAGCTGATCATGAAGCTAGTCGTTACAAAATGTTAGGACTAGCAAGAGTTTAGTCATACATGATCAACCCTAGGATTTGTCAATCATGTTTACAGCCCATAGGCAGACAGTAAGTAAAAGTGCTCCAAGCTAACAGATGCTCGTCGGCTAAACGCCTCAAAAGAATAATTTTTACAATAGAGTGAGAGAAATAAAATAGAAAACCCACTCTTGGCCCGGATTCCGTCTAGTGTTCACCATTGGGCTGGAAGCTTGGTAGATCCTCGGGAACTGCTCCGAAATCTGGCCACACAAAACCAGCTGGGTCAACCCCAGAAAGAGCAAGTGCCACAAGGGGGCCACGAAATAAGAACAAAAGCCAGCAAATAGCACAAGAAAATTAACATTAAAACTAGAATTACAAAAATATGCCAGGATGATATACGACGAGATAACCATAGAACTATTCCGATAGCCAGGTTATAACCCGTAAACCAAACAAGGACCGGGGTTGTAACCCTTCATCTGAACAGAGCTTGGTTTCCCACCATTTATCGGTAAGATAATAATGTAAGCAATCAAGACAGAAAACAATCTGGTACTGGATCCAGACATGCCCGGACTGGTTATACCTCATTCAATCAATCACGGCCAAGCAGATACTACGGCTTACTACTTTAACTAACTAGGGTTATCACAGGCCTAATTACTAACAAGATGCAGTGAGATTGTTCCACAGCCACAAGCCCTGCAGACCATCCAGGCTACCCAGGACGAAAGATTAGGGTTGAATTCAGGTGGGTACATTGCCGAGAAGACAAATGTACCCTTAGGTGACTTAGAGGGTGCAACACTCGACGGTGAGCTGGAAATGTGCCCAACTCGACGGCAGGCTACAGATCCCAAGAGCGCCCAGGTAACGGGATTGCCTGTAGCTGTGTCAATCTCTTCATGACTACTGTGTTATTCTAGTTATTAACCTTAATCCATTTTAGTAGGTACTCCTGACCGTGGTACTCAGGAGTTCCATCCTAGACATGATGCAAGACTGGACAAGTGGATTAACAAGCAAGTAAGAAAGAACCACCCACGGTGTCAAGGCAAGTCAAGTTAAGTTATCAAGATAAATCATGTCAGGGTACTTGTCAGGAGTGCGCCACGACGGGCCACTATCAGGTCAGGTTGGTCATGTCAGAAGTGCACCACTACGGGTCACTATCGTGTTATGCTAGTTTCTTGTCATACCAAGCCATGTACCATAGTCATTCCAACATATTAAGTAAAATTAAGTTCATGACAAAAGGCGTAAGGATGTAAAATGGGCATGAAATATCTAATAAAATATCAAAATACAGGTCAGGGGATGCGTACGCATAAAAGCACGCACGCAGGGAGAATGCGTACGCATTATAACACACACGCAGGAAGGCAGCATATGTGAAAGTCACGCACGCTCAAGGGGGCAGCGTAGGTGAAAATTTACGCACGCTCAAGGGGCAGCTGCGTAAAAAGTCACGCACGCTCAGGGGGGGCAGCGTATGTGAATGTCACACACGCTACAGGGAGCAGTGTATGAAAAGTCACGCACGCTACAGGGAGCAGTATGTGAAAGTTACGCACGCTACAGGGAGCAGTGTGTGAAAGTCACGCACGCTCAAGGGAGCAGCTGCGTGAAAGTCACGCACGCTACAGGGAGCAGTGTGTGAAAGTCACGCACGCTCAAGGAGACACGCTTCCAACAGAAAGCGCACTCAAGCCTGCGTACGCAGCGCTAAAGAGCGCGCGTAGCTCAGTTTGCGTAGCTAAACAGCTCTGCACACTGCTCACTGTCTTCTCCAAACAGCAAGAACATATGGCTGAAACCTAAACTTCAAAAGTTCATAACTTGGTCATCCGAACTCCAAATCCGGATTTCCAAGGCTCCAACTGGAGTGAAACTGAAAGCTCTTCCACATGGAAACATCAGAACTCAAAGAAAACCAACCAAAAAGGATCAAAACATGCAAAATCTGAAAATAGCAATAACTTAGATCTACATCAACAGAGACTCCAAATCATAAAAACCTAAGAACTAATGTTGATCTCCATGTCCTAAACAAGCAAATGGACAAAGAAAAGAGGGTCCTCATGTAGTGGCAAGATGCACTTGCCTAGGGTTAGGAGAGTTGTGGAGGAAGGAGAAGAAGAAGAAGAAGAAGAAAATTAATGGTGGAAGTTATGAGGAAAGAGAGAGTGGTAGGTGGGGATATAAAGAGAGGGAGTTGTGGTGTGTTGAGGGTGGAGTGTAGGACTAGGGTGTTCCAACACATAAAACCGAACCAAAATGAACCATCCCCAATAAAATCGAGCCAAACCAAAACCCAAAATATGGGAAATACTGAAATTCTACAAGTCGAGAGAAAAATAAAATACATGCCAAAATCCAGATACGAGTATAAATACGAAATACGGGAAATACGGGAAATAAGGGTGACATTGAATAAAAATTCTTATTTTGTTGTCGCTTACGCGACTGTGCTTGACTGAGTTGGATTTGAGTAGTGTCCGAGTCGAAATGGACTCGCGGACACGGTCGCACGCGCCTGGGCGCACTGTCCTGCTACCCGCAGGGTCGTGCGACTCATACAGGACACTTGGGCACGTGCCATTGGACGTGAAGCAAGGGGCAGTGATTGTCGTGTCACCCCCGAAGTCTCGTGTCATTTGGTGGCGTGTCGGGTGCGTGCGGACACGCGCACTGGTCACACACTGAGACTGTGCACACAGGAAACACGCTCTGATACGGGTTTCCCGTATGGACATGGCGACACGTTGGCTCGTGTCAGGATCCTAGGCACTAAGCCCTATGTGTGGCGAACCTAGGTGAACGAGCTGGTGTCATGGTTTGGCTCGTGTCGTGCGCACGAGGACACGGCACACGTGCACGATGATTATTCATTCGTTGGACACGTTTGTGTCCACTTTTGTGGACATGAACACTTCACATAGCACGTGTAAATTGTGATTATACTTTACCAACCTCTGTTTTTGGGTTTTAATTTAATTTTCATAATTAAATTCTCATTTCCTATTTAATTTCTGAAATCGACTGTATCAGTCCATATTTCTGAATTTTTCCAGTTTTGTAAATTCGATTTTTGGCATCCTTTTGATCTAGATTAAACTGATAATTTCATGAATTGTAATCTCTAATATGTGTACCTATATGAGTCCTAATAGTATATGGAAATTGGACTGTTTTTGGTTGTGGGTTGATTTTAAAATCTGAAATTGCATTAGAGGGCTGTTGAACACTTTTGTTGAGTTTCTTTCAATATGTTAACTGTCACCTTGGTTTGGTTTCTGTCAATGTGATATACCTATATGTTTAAGCTGGAATTGATGATAGTTTTAAACTAAAATGTAATGCTAATTCTCTATTCATGGTATTTGTTTTGTTGGTGACTGAATTCAATATAGGTTAGAGACTTACCTGTCACATGATCCTGAAATCTTTGTTAACTATTTTCAAAATTTTCTGATAATTGATGAATGTATTAAGTCCTAATTTCTGAAAGTTATAACCTGTAATGAGTTGTTTTGCTATATATGTTCAATGGGTGAAAACTGGAATTGATTGTAATATAAGTTAGAACTAAATTGAGTTTGATTGTTATATAGGTTCTATGAGTTACACAGGTGAACCTGTGTATGTAAAACTGACTTCTCCCCGTTTCTCATGTGCATCACTGTTTTTGACATTTATTCCCTGTTTGAGTTTTAACATATATGACCCTCTGAAATCTGTAACATGGGAGTAGGTTTCATATAGATTGGTTTGTTTAACTGTCAAAATCTGAGAATGCAATTTCCTGTCTTGGGTTTTCCTGAGATGCCATACCTTCACACCCTATTCTATATACACTGTATTGTACCAGTTTTAATAAATGTTTAGACTTGATATTCTCAAATATTTGAATATGTTAAATGATGATTCGATCCCTGTGTTGAGTTGAATGATTGGTGTTAACTTGGGGGTAGGATTCGAATTGGTTTTGAATTTCCTTTTGAACTGTCAAGTTGTTTCTCTTTTGAAAAACCTGAGAACAGGCCATAATCTATGTTAACTGTCAATAGTTCTTATTAAAAACTGAGATTACCTTGAATTGATTTCATTAATGCAAACATGATAATCTGAGAATGTGAGTGGGTTTATATACTAGTTATGTTAGGTTGTGTTTCAGTTCAAGCTTGCTTTTGAACTGAATCTCAAGTTTGAGATTTTCCCATGCATTTCACTGAGTTTTCATTCAAATAAAACCTGAGATTTGTTGGTAATTCCAGTGCTTTGAAAACCAGGGACTAGTTAAACCATTCCTGTGTGTGAATGTCACTGTAAATTGATTTCCTTTTAATTGTTTCAATGAATGATTCATTCCTGATAACCTGAGAACATAATCCTAGAGCTAGAAATTCCTAAGTATGCACATGTAGTCTTGGCTTACATTCCTGTATACATGTACACACAACACCATTTCACTGAGTTATAAAAACTGAGAATTGGAATAAAGTTGAAAGCTGAGATTGCTCACATACACAATTTTTTTTCCCAATTTATGAAATCCTATCATATCCTGTGCTTCCCAGTTTTTTTATCAAGTTTTGACAGCCCATTTCACCCCTTTTAAATGTTGATTAATATTGGTTTGAGTCCCTAAAACAGTCCTCCTACTTATAATCTAACCATGGTTTAATTTTTGGTTGGTTTGGTTGTATATTGAGTTGGAATGAGGTTTTGAATGAATGACCTGAGACTGTGATCACTGAACTGTTCTGGTGATTTTAATTAATTGGTTTCCCCTTTCTTTTTTTCTAAAACTGAATGACAGGACACTCACTCACATTGCAACCACACACACACTTATGAATTTCATACATGTACCCACACACATATATGTAAACTGTCACCTCTTCACATTCTGGCCTAGCACACACACACACAGGTCCTCACACACACATTAGCTCACTCATACACACACACACACAACCTGAAAACTACACTCTATGCACACACACATGTATGCTTTAATCTCTCTCTCTAAATCTCTATGTATATATATGAATATATGTAAATATGTATATAGGCTTGTATGATATGTAAAATAGGTAATACAATATATGCATGGATAATGTGGTATGTAAATTGTAGGTTTGATAGCTTGTATAGACTTGTGATTGGTGTGTGATTACTAGACTGGGCTTGGTTAGACTTAGTGAGACTTGTTTGACTTAGGTTTGACTTGGTTGACCTAGTTGACTTCTAGGGTTGACCAGAGTTGACCAAGAGTTGACTTTGGTCTAGATTGACCTAGAATCAAGTAGAATGCATAGTAGGACTTCATTATATCATTTTAGACTTGTTGTGACTTGTGTTGCTCTAACTAGGAGTCAGGTGCCTCATCTCGGACAGTACATTACTTCAGACATTCAAATACAGGCGAGTACATTCTCTGATCATTTCATAATTTGCTTAGAATTATATTCCTGCTCTAGTTTACCTTATTTGATGCTGTCACGACATTATCACGGATTGATACTATATGGATCCTTGCTTGAGATGTTATCCCCCTCGGGAGCATCGGATACATTGTGCCATGTGTTTCATGTACATCGTGTATTCCTCGCTCTCCTGTTATCTATGTTTATCATGTGCTTCATGCTCGTTCGTGCTTGCTTGTGTACTCTCATGTGCTATCATGATCTGTCGTGTTTCCCATGAATCTCATGTATAACCTATACTTCATGTGCACCCTTCGTGGGCCTTCGTGCGGAATTCATGTGCACTCAGTTCTCTGAGCCTCGTGAATACTTCATGTATACCCATCTATGGGCTTCATGTGAAAATCAAGTGCGTAACTTAACCTGTCTGGATCCTTGTGTATTGATTGGGGCTTGGGGGAATATAAATAGTCATGTGAACAATTCCAAAGTAGAATATCCATGTACACCTCTTTAGTATAGCCATGTGCAAATCAAGCCGTTCATATGTCGACTTTGTACTCTAAATCACTAGTCACTGGTAGCTCTCTACTTATAGTAGATATTTCTATTACAGTTCTCTTCCTGTTTACATCATGTATCTTCTTTCAGTTTCATGTATCGTACTCTCTTGCATGTTTATATTTTCTAACCTGTTATGATCTGCGTGAGATGTATTGTGCTCGCTCCCGTCCTGACTGGACCTGTTGAAAATTTTACAGATGATGATGAGGAACCCTGCACCCCTTACTTTGGAGCTTGCCTAGATGACACTCGCGACCTGGACCCCTGGGGAGGTTCAGGCAGCTACTGAGGATGGCACCCTTGCTTAGTGTAGATAGCTTAGCCTGTTCTCTTTTCATGTATAACTGTTGTTTTATTTCCAGAGTTGTATATTCTTAGAGATATTGGACTGGTATATGTTGAGATTTTTATTCTTCTGTTGTGCCTCAGTTGATGAGTTTCTTATCTATTTCCAATCGTGCTACTTTCTACCTTAGCTTGTGATCGAGTTGTACCTCTGTGTTGGACTCCTTTTGGGAGAGTATTACATGTTAGCTAGTTATAGTTCATGACCTAGAACAGCGTTCTACCGCCGACACTGCGACGTAGGCTGGGCGCTGTTACGTACTCGTACCCTCACGGCGGGTGCGAGTCGTGACACAAGCCGTTCACAAGTTCATCTTGTACTCTAAATTACTAGTTCACTGTTAGTTCTCTACTTATAGTACTATTTACATTACAGTTATCTCTCTTTTACTCATGTATATTCTGCAGCATTTCATGTATCTTACTCTATTGCATATTTATATATCCTGTCATATTATGAACTGCGTAAGATGTACTGTGCTCGCTCCCGTTCTAACTGGACCTGTTAAAATATTACAGATGATATTAAGGATTTCTGTCCCACTTATTACGGAGTAGGCCTAGATGACACATGTCAGCTGGACTCTCAGGAAGACCCAGCACTTGCAGAGGATATTACCCCAGTAGTCTTGGCTAGTTAGCTAGACTAGTATCTTATTTATCTTCATGTCTTGTTGGATACACTTGTACTTATTTGGGGATTTGTTATTCTGGATTTATGGAGTTGTTTATCTTAGACATTTAGCTATCTCTCTTATCTTGTATTTATCATCTGTGGATTCTGTTGATTATCTATCTATCTTATCGTACTTTCTTCCTTAGCTGTGATTGAGTTGTACTTTATATTGTCGTCTCCATTCGGAGTGTATATACTATACAGGTACCTTATAACTGTTAGATGTATATGACCTAGGACAACATTCTATCGCCGACACTGCGACGTAGGCTGGACGTAACCACTTCTCGTGCCCATACACTGGGTGCGGGTCGTGACAAGCACGTACTTACAGGATACGACCACTTAAGCAAAAGAAGATAAAATGCTTTATGCTCGAAGAGACTCTTCGAACGACATGGGAATTAAGAGTTGAGATCATGATGGCCGTTCCCTAGAAACGAGGAGTTGTGATCAACTTTTAATGAAATGACGACTGAAGGCATTTAATACGGAAGACTAAGCGTGACGACAGCCTGTCAGCAACCGTGCTGGGCATTTGTTTTCAAAGGACACGTGTCATGCTTTTGTTCAAAGTATTCTGAGCTTGACTCAAGTTCGCAACTCTTTGAAGAGGGTCTTGTAAAGCATGAAAAAGCGCAGCCGTGACAAAAACGCAGGTGATAAGAAGTCGCTGCATACAAACATCACAAAAGCGTAGGTATCTAAAAGCGCAGACAATAATAAAAGTCACAACTGCTAAAGATGGTACATAAAAAAATTCTTTATTAAAATCATGTACACAAAGATCTATTATAGATTCTTCATGATTACATATAAAGACTAAAACACCTAAACTCTACAAGTGGGCAACCTTCAGAAAGTGTGCAGCCCCCAAATGTGTAGCAATGTCGGAACGAATCACTTCCTCGTTGGAGCAAGCCATTTCCTAGCCAGATGTGGAGGAACTCCAATATGGCTAATGAAACATCCATTGGCCCAAACCAGAATACAGCTCCTGCTCGCCACACTACTGCGGCTCTTGAGTAGGGCAGAGCACAACCTGTGGCTCTTCGGACTAGCAATCAATCCAAACCCGGAAGCTTGGACCTCTAAGAACTCCAAGATGTTGTTCAGGTTCGAACTCCTCATGCCAAATGCTCAAGTGCAACTTAAAATCTAGTAGCAGTTCTTCTACAAGGATATAGCTTCTTTGAACGAAGAGATCCACAACCAACATTCGACTTGTGCAAGGCCAACGGCCATTCAAAACCATGTCTGGATTGAGCATGATGGTGGGAATGCTAAGAGATAGTGGACGTAACTCTTCAGAAAAGCTCCCCTTTATATAGGTTGAGTGTGGTCCAACCCCAAATGACACGTGTCAACCAGTCAAAGACCCACAAATTAATGGGATGAACCTAGGACTCAGCGTAACAAATCTCATTTAATAGGTTTACTGGACTGAATCCTAGGCCACAAACTTCTTGAATTCCCCAAATGACGACGACAATTAAAAAAAAGAATAGCTGACTCATCTGTTAAAAGAGAAGTCATTAAATTGCTCTTATGACTTTGAAAAATCTGGCTTCTTCGACTCAGAAGAGCAGTCACTTCAGTTTGACTCAGAAGCGCAGCCACTTCAGCTCGAGTCAGAAGCGCAGGTACTTCAGTTCGACTCAGAAGTACAGCTCCCTTGCTTCAACCCAGAAGGGCAGCTCCTTGCATTCCATCCAGAAGTGCAGCCCGTTCAATGGCTCCTTCAGCTGACACTTTGTTACCTTAAGCACAAGTCTCCTCGTCGTTCAGAAGCGCAGTAACTCCGTCGTCTTTGAAACATAGTCTACTTATCGCTCCAAAGCATAGTGACTCTATCGTCTTCGAAATACAGTCTTCTCGTTGTCCAAAAGCACAGCGACTCCGTCGCCTTCAAAACACAGTCTACTCATCGCTCCCAAGCATAGTGACTCCGTTGCTTGAAGCATAGTCTCATCGTCGCCCAGAAGCTTGTGACCCTATCATCTTCAAAAACACGGTACAGTGACATCGAAGCCTCACTAGAAGCGTAGCTCGCATAGATGCACAGTCCTATGAATAATATTGTCCTACGTGGCCACAAAAGGGTACTTATATCTTGTCGAATATCACCCAATCGGTTTGCTTAAACTACCGCTCTTAAGATAGAACAGAGTTTGATTCTGTTGATAAGAGAAATATCCTATCGGTTTGTTTAAACCACGAATAAGGACGAAGTTTGTTCCTATGGACGTGGGCCATATCCAGTCGGTTTGTTTAAACCAATGGACCCCTAAGTTAAGGACACAATCCAACTTCGAGGATAGGAACATAATCTACTCAGGTTTATCTAATCAACACTAAACGCACACCATGTGTCGTTTGTTCAGTTATGTTGATAACTCCCCAAGATCTTGATAAAAGAGAATCCTGGCGTCTACCACGTGTCAGCTCCGTAGCAGCCCTTACCGTACAGCCTCAAGATTCTTTCATATCTCTATGTACGGCGTTCCTGCACAATCTTTATGCATATCGTATATGTGCTCGCCTATAAATAGAAGGAGTTTTTCTTCGACAGAGAGGCTTCGAAATATTTATAACTTCGGCGTCCTCTCGATTGGCAACCCAGAGTTCCAGTCACAAGCACCAGAAAGTCAGAGCAAGTTTAACTCATCGTCAGATCGTCAACGGAGTAAAGGAGCCGCTATAGTGCTCGATCTCCACCGTCACTTCCCTAGAAATTTTGTACTTAGATCTCTTGTTTAGGAATTGATTGTACTTTTTACTCGTTTAATATAAAAAAGTTCGTATAACCTTTTGTCATGGAAAATAAGATAGTGACTCTGCTGGAGAGTTCTATCTCCTTTAACGAGAAGGTGGTGACGCAATCTGATGACAACTTGCTGGGATCTTCTCAAAAGATATTGGTCGTATATTTTGACCAAAAAGCTTTTGAAGATCTTCTTTGAAGAAAAGTTGAGTCCTTCGAAGCGGTTTGTAAAACCGAAGAAGACGCGACGTACCTGGGTGCCGAATAATGCTACGACGAAGGGAATTGCGCTCTAGAACCCCCTGAACGAAGAAGCACCGAAGAAGATTTCGGCTGCGACTGTCATACCACCTCGCTCAGTTCCCGCTTTGGGAAAGCACCACGAGGAGTGCGGCTCCCTTGTTACGGGCTTGACAAAGGCACAACGCCGGAAGTAGCGTACAATAACCTGCCCGATATGGAGGATGGTATTTAGGCAGGAACTTCTGTCTTTGACAAAATTACCTACCCATCGGGTAAGGCTACGTTGGATTTTGAACGTTACGCACCTTCTAGTGGTTACATGAAGAGATCCAAGGCAGCACGTGCCTTACATGGCCAAAGTGCTATGCCAACCACTCTATTAGATTCTAAATACTATGCACCTTCTAGAGGTAGTAGGAAGAAGTCCAAGGCTACACGCGACTTGCACGATCAATGTGCTATGCCAACAGCTGACCGAAGGCCCGCCTTAACAGTCATGCGTGCAGCCAACAGAAAGCTATGAAAAACTGGTCTGAGTGCTTGAAAGTCCAAAACCAAAAACCCAATTTCTAACTGCTTGAAAGTCCAAAACCTGAGTTACAAACCCAAAATTTATCCATTCTCAACCAGCATAATTTTGGATGAATTCGCCTCGAATTCGGCCCGAGTTCGGCTATGTGTACGTCTGATTTCAAACTCAGTCTATCTGCAGTTACGAATGTAACAACTATATGCCGAGATCCTTTCACAGAATTCTATCCGAATTCTGCCCGAAATCTCCTTTTGGAAATCCTATAAATAGAGAAGAATTTCTTTCCGACAAACCAATTCATTTTCTTATCTCTTCTATCTAAGCTTACTACGTTCTTCCAAAGCCTTCTAAGCTTTCATTTTCAAATCCTAAGCCAGTTATAATCCTCTAGTCATTTTGCCAATACGGTCCGGTCTAAAAGTTCAGAGTGATCGAGAGGCTTGATAGAAGTAAGACACTTCACAATTGAAGTTGGTTGAGTACTTCGAATCAAAGCTCGCGTTTGTAGATGATGTTTTCCATAGTGGATTATGACATCACCGGGAGCTAGAGTTCTCTCGAATGGATTAGTCCTCACAAGAGAGAGACTAGTATACATCATCGTGTTTGTGTTTTTTCTTTGTTTTTTACTTTTTTTTTTATATGTGTGACATATTTCTGTGATCTTGCTACTAACAACTTTTAATAGCTAATATTCCGCAACATACTCTATTCACCCCCCCTTTAGAGTATATTGCTTTACATTTCGATCCTATAATTGGTATCAGAGCAGGGTTCTACAGGTAAAGCGAGGTAACATTGTTATTATTCTCTTTAATATAACTTCTATTACATTGATCACTATATCACATATGGCAACTGTAAAATTCACAAGTGAAGGCCAAGCTACAAATAGACCCCCACTGTTTGATGGTACTAACTACACTTACTGGAAAACACGTATGAGTTTCTTTTTAAAATCTCTAGATTTTGACCTATGGTCCATTGTAGTTGATGGCTATAAAAAGTCTCATCATGTTCTTATTGACAAAAATTTGGTTAAAAAAGCACATGACAAGTATACTGACACTGAAAAGAAAGCGTCCAGTCTTAACGCACGTGCTATTAGTGCTTTATTTTGTGCTTTAGACATGACTGAATTCAATTGGGTGTCCACATGCACAATCAGGTAGAGATTTTCACTGACCATAAGAGTCTTAAGTATGTGTTTACCCAGAAGGATATTAACATGCGTCAGAGAAGGTAGCTAAAGCTATTGGTAGATTATGACATCAACCTGCAGTATCATCCTAGAAAGGCCAACGTAGTCACAGATTCGTTGAGTAGAAGAGCAGGCTCTTATTTTTTAATATCACAGCCAGAGTTATTAACGAATCAACAGAAGATGGATATAGAGGTAGTTCTCCCTACCAATGTAGCATTGATGGCCAGTATACAGGTTCTGTTCAGTATAGTGGAGAGAATCAAGATAGCTCAGTCAACAGATTCTAAGCTTCGGCAGCTTAGGGCAGAAAATGAAGTAGGACGGAGAGCAGAGTTATGTATTCACAAAGATGACACGCTTCGACATGGAAGACGTATTTGTGTACCCAGTTGTGACATTATGTAAGAGATTATGGCGGAGGATCACAGTTTATAGTATTCAATTCATCCCGGTGGTACGAAGATGTATCGTGATATCTGTCAGCATTTCTGGTGGAATGACATGAGGATGGAGATAGTCCGATTTGTCTCTCGTTATTTAGTTTGCCAGCAAGTCAAGGCTGAACATCAGAGACCAGTTAGACTTCTTCAACCTTTACCGATCCCAGAATGAAAATGGGAACACATTACCATGGATTTTATAAATAAGTTACCTAAATCCCCAGCTGGAAGAGATTTTATATGGGTTATAGTTGACCGACTTACCAAGGTAGCTCATTTTCTTTCTTTTAGAATTATTCAGTCAGTATCGTATCAGACAGAGATTCAAGGTTTACGTTGCACTTTTGGCGGAGCCTTCAAGAGAGTTTGGAAACTCATCTCAAGTTTTGTTCAGCTTATCATCCGCAGACAGATGGTCAGTTAGAGAGCATGATTCAAACTCTCGAGGATCTGTTACGATCCTGTACACTTGACTTCGGTGGTTTGAGGAAAGATCACCTATACTTAGTGGAGTTCTTCTATAATAACAGTTTCCAGGCCAGTAACCAGATGTCTCCATTTAAGGTACTGTATGGCAGGAAATGCAGATCACCTTTAGCCTGGGATGAGACGAGAGACGGATGCTTGGTCCAAAAATGGTTACATAGACTATCAAGGTGGTCAAACGAGTTAGAAATCATCGACGTCCTTTTGAGTTTTCTATCGGCGACTACATATTCTTTAGGATCTCACCTACCCATGACATCATTCGATTCAGCGTACGAGAAATGCTTAGTCCTAGGTATATAGGGCTGTTTGATATTCTCGATCGAGTAGGTGATGTGTCCTATCATCTCACTCTACCATCAACGTTATGTGAGGTACATGACGTATTCTATGTATCCGAATTACGACAGTACATCCTGGATCCGACCCATATCCTAGATCATTCGGAATTGATTATTGGTATCAACCTTTCATTTGAGGAAAGGCCCGTATCCATATTTGACCGAAGAGAGAAGGTACTCAAGAATAATACTATTAGTTTAGTTCGTGTTGCTTGTGGTCATCACCCTTCGGGTGAGTCAACTTGGGAACGTGAGGATGATATCCGATCACGACATCCACACATGTTTGACTCATAAGGTGTAATATCTTCCTTATGCCTTATGCTTTTAAATCCTTGCTTGCATGAATGATTGCTTGATTAACTGCTAGTTGTAGATTGCTTGTAGTTAGTGTAGCTTCCCCCGATACCTCTAGCCTCATGATTAAATTTAGAGAATAAAATTCTTTTAAGGTGGGTAGAGTTGTCACTCCCGTTTTTTGTTATATGTATTTTCAGTATAAGTGTACAGATTTCTGACATTTGTCAGGTGATCTATGTTTTGACTTGTCTTGCTTAGCCTAGTCTTGGTTTAATCTTGACTTGGTTTGGTTCACCTTGGTTCATCATGGCGTATTAACTTGGCTTGGTTTGGTTTGGGATTGGGTTGAGATGAGTTGGCTTGGTATATATACCAACTCCTTTCTCTCTCCCCTCATTTACTTTTCATTTATTTCTCCATCTTCTTCATTACTCCCCCTACCTACCAAGTCCAAGGCATGTGCAACTTGTTTCATGATGGATCTCAAATTTTATTGTTCTATTGTCTTCCTTGCTTGATTCTAAGTCTCTTTAGAACTTGAAGATTTTGGTTTTGATGGTTATATTTTTGTTGATCTAAGTTTATAGTTTTCTAGGTTTTTCTTGGATTTGATCTCTTAAACTTTGTTAATTTTGAAAACTAATGGTTCCATGTTGTGGGGAATTCAATTCTACCCAATTTTGGCTTTTGAAATACTTAATTTCGACTTCGTATGAAGAAGTTATGGCATTTTTTGTTCAAGGGTTGCGGCACATCTTCGGTACTGTCGGGACGATGAACAGTGCCGCGTGCGCACTTTGTGTCCTGCATGCGCCCATGCGTCGTGCCTCTACGACATGCACGCTTTGCACTCGCGTGCTGTGCATTTTACGTGCCGTGCGCCCGTACGATTTTCTGCCGCATGCCGTTCCTCCGCGCCATGCGTGCCGTGCGTTTCGTGTGCCGTGCGCCCGCACAATTTTTTGTCGAGCACCGTGCCTTCGTGCCATGCACGTCGTGCACCCGTGTGCTGTGCATTTCGTGTGCCGCTTGCCCATGCATCGTGCCTCTTGCCATGCGCGCCATACACCCGTGTGCAGCACGTTTCGTTGGCCGCACGCCCGAGCGATTTCCAGTAGCGCGCCCGCATATCGTGCCTCCGTGCCATGCACATCGTGCACCCGCATGGTGCATGTTTCACTTGCCGCTCGCCCGCGCAATTTATTGGCCGCACGCCAGGCGCCTTCTTGCACGCACCTTAGAATATGGACAGTTTCGTCTACGCGCATAGTACATTTTATGCACAGTACGCAGACTGCATGCCACGCAAGCACATACCATACGCCGTGGGGAGTTTTGCTTGTGCGTGCAGCGCACATATGCACGAAGCACCCTAAATGAATATTTTTGCACGTTTGAGCTGTTTTGTAGCTAGAATCTCGTAAAACTCAAAACATGAAAGTTGTAGTATCTTTGTATTGGCTTCAAGAATCTTCATATTTCACCTTAATTGGAGTTCATGTGTGACTGATAGTTTCAAATCACCCATGAATGTCTTTGATCTTCCTTGTATGTTTATGTACTTGGCCTAAATTATGGCGACCCGACTTGACCACTTGATGATCTTAAATTAGTAACTTGAGCATGATAATATGAACCCAACTTGATAATATTGATAGTGGCCCATCGTGGCGTACTATTGACAAGTACTCTTGACGTGACCAGTAAACCTGATATGACATGTATAATCTTGATTGCTGTTGCGACATCTATTCCTATCTTGCTAGTGTAGCTCTTGCCTTGACTCCATGGTTGATTGTGTCTGTACAAGCTACCTGTCTCGTCTTGCATCATGTTTAGGACATAGATTCCAGGTTACCACGGTCAGGGATTCATAATGAATCTGACTAGGTTAATGACTAGATTGATCAAGTAATTCATATAGAGAGATTTCCTAGTTATAGGCGATCTCGTTATCCCAGCCATACCTGTGGACTTGTAGCCTGCCGACGAGTAGAGCACATTTCTAGCATACTGTCATGTGTTGCACTGCTTGAATCATAAGTACTAAAGTATACCAGTAATCTTGTAACTCTTGTAACTCTTATAACCCCGCCTGGATAACATGGATAGTCTGCAGGGCTTGTGACTGCAGAAACATCTCATTACATCTTGTTAGTAACTAGGCCTGTGACAACCCTAGTTAGCTAATGATACCAAGCCGTAGGACTTGATTGGCCATGCCTGAATGATTGTCTCATGATTAACATGAGAATTATATTCCATATCTTGTTTTCTTAATATAAGCTAGTATGTTCTGTAAAGCATGTCTTTTGTGTTATTTAATTATGTTCGGTTATCAGTTCTTATTCCGTTTATGTTGGTTTTAGTTCCTAAGTTGAGCCTTCCTTGTGGCACTTGCTCTTTTTGGGGTCTGACCCAGCTGGTTTTGTATGGTCAGATTTCGGAGTGATACCCGAGGATCTACCTGTCTTTCAGCCAGATGGTGAATACCAGGCGTAACTGTGGCAATGTAATCCCCATAAATTTTACTACGATTTTTTTAATTTAAATTGGTATTGATTTCATTTTCGTATTTCTCGTCAAGTGCGAATATGTTATTTGTAAAAGTACAAGTGCTAGTTAGAAAATAATATTTTGTAGATAATATAATCGCATGCGAGCACATGAAATTCAATTCTTATATATGTTTTAAATTTTTGAAATTTTTATTAACTACCTTAATTTATCAAAAAGGTATTTCAAAATAATTATATATTTATTAGGATTTTCAAAATTTAATTATTTTTATTATGTATAGAAAAGATAATTTGAAATTATTGTGATAATTTAAACTCTAATTAAATTTTATTTAATTGATAGTATAATTTGTGCATTATCTATAGTTAAGTGAGATTTAGATTATTGAAATTTAAATTAGATGGGATTTGATTTTTGTTTTAATTCAAATATGAAGATTATTTAAAAGAGGATTTGAATCTTTTCTACTTCATATCCAATTAGGATTTTGTCAACCCTATAAATATGGGAGCCTCCACATTGTTTTTTATCCACAAATATTCCATAATTTCTTCCACCACAAATATGAGTGCATTGTCTCGGTGTCCAATCTTTCCGTGTCAGCCGTGACGGCCTCGGGTCCGACCCCGGGAGTCCTTCCAATATTTTTATCCTTTACATTTACATCATGAATGACCCTCGTCGTGTCCGACAAACCCGACCTCGACTCCATCCTCGTGTCACACACGACACGACAACCATCTTGACCACCCTACTCTAAGCCGACTCACCCAGGCCTTACCACAAACACCTCTGCATCTCTCCCCACACCACAAATCGCCAACGCCACCATAGCTGTCTTCCAAACTCCGTCCCGACCATCAGACCTCCGCTTGCTTCCAGCCATCACCACCCAAACTAGCAAGACCACCGCAAGACTCCCTCTTTCTGTCGTCACCCCCTGGCCGTACCATCTTCGGTAGTCACCAACACTACCGTCGGCCCATACCGAGCCGCCCCACCGATACCACAGTCCCCCGCCTTAATTTTCGGCCACTGACCACCCGAGCCCCGCCTACGCCACCACCGTCATGACCACATGTCCTTGCCCACCCGTCGAAAATCCTGAAACCCGACCATAACTCGCAATGAAAGAAAAACACCAGATAAAACCCAAAACCCACTTACCACCACCGCCGCCGTGACCATCGGTTCTCGATGCCGGAGCATCTCTGTTGTGGATCTGGCGTCACGACCCCCGACTTGTCATCAGTGGTGCTGTCTTGAGCGCGTTACCGTCGAGCGGCCCCATGATCGGCTCCAGCACCGGAGTCACCGCCCCAGCAGCGGACTCCTCCTCCAGAGCGTGCCGCGGATCTCGGCCGCCCATGACCCAGCACGCCGCACCACTTCTCTCCGACTCCTTCGCGCCCCGGCACCACCGTCGGCGACCGTGGTGGCCGCGCGCGAGGCTAGTGCCCCGTCTGGCTCTCCCCTCTCTTCCTCGTTCTGCGACCGCCGAGCAGCACTCCGGCGAGCTCAGGTCGAGCCCCCTCCGTCTTCCTCCTCCTACTTCCTCTCTGTGTCCCCGACTTCCCTCCCTCTCGCCTCTTCCACGGACACCCCCTCTCCCTCTTCTCTCAACCGCTCACTTTCTCTCCATGTCTCTCTCGTTCAACTCTCTCTCACTCTCCTACTTCTCCTTTGATTTTATTATCTTATCCTTTATTATTTTTATTACATTATTTATTATTATTATTATTAATATTAATAATATTATTATTATTATTGTAAAAATTATTATTTGCTAATATTCCTTTTGGGAGATTTTTATGAAATATTATCTTCTAGCTAAGATCAAAGATAGTTTTTTCTCTAAATCCTTACTATATTATTATTTGTTTATAGCTTTGACCAAAAGATAAGAAGAAGGGTATTTTCAACAAATTAGTCTTAGCCTAGGTCACATTATTAGACTTATATATTTCCAAAGTATTTTATTCAATATTTTTTGTCATTTATTTTGACTAAAGTAAGTCTTTCTACCTAAACGTTATTCTCACAAACTTGGGATATTTTAGCCTAATATATATATATATATATATATATATATATATATATATATATATTATATATATATATATATATATATATATATATATATATATATATATATATATATATATATATATATATACAAAGATAGTTTTTCCTCTAAATCCTTACTATATTATTATTTGTTTATAGCTTTGACCAAAAGATAAGAAGAAGGGTATTTTCAACAAATTAGTCTTAGCCTAGGTCACATTATTAGACTTATATATTTCCAAAGTATTTTATTCGATAATTTTTGTCATTTATTTTGACTAAAGTATGTCTTTCTACCTAAAACGTTATTCTCACAAACTTGGGATATTTTAGCCTTATATATATATATATATATATATATATATATATATATATATATATAAAAAGCCCCTCCTTCCTGGGAAGCCCTTAAGGGTTCCTCAGTCCGGCCCCCTCCTCGCCGGCGTCCGATGACGCATCCCTGGCCTGTCGACTGCCTGACCTTGGTCGGCCTCCCCCTTCCTCCTCCCCTCCCCACCCTCCCAACCACTCATCCTCCGCCGCCTTTATCCATGCCCCACCCCCTATTTCCGACGGCCCGGAGCAGCCCCCGGCTCGGTACTGGCCTAGTCCCTCCCTCCGCCCCGGGGACCAAGGCTCCCCCTATCGCCCCACCAGCAGCCATATCCTACCCCACCTTGCTGGTGCCTTCCACCGTCCCGTTCCCAGTGCGCCCATAGCACCGCTCCAAGCGGTCCTCAGGCCCCCCCATTCTGGGCTGGTAGCTCTCAGGGGCTCGGCCCTCTCTTGCCGCCCTTCCTTTCCGTTTAATTTTCAAATGGCTCTGCTTTCCCTCCCTCAGGTTGGAAGCCCCCCTGCGGTGCAGGTCTCGGGCTTCCCAACGCTCGGCCCCTCGAATACGCTGCTAGCAGCTATCCATTCGAGGGGGCCCCACTTCTTTACCACCCTTTGCCGCGTTCAGCCCCCCTTTACGCAGCTTCTCCTGGTGGGTCCTACCCACCTCCTGTTATGCGCTGGAGTGGAGTCCTTTCGAGATTTTATGTAGATCAGCTTTCGGGTTCCCTCGAGGTCTCGCACCCCCACGTGTATCCCAGCAACCTGGCGTATTATTCACCCCATACACTTGCATATTCCTTCTCCCCCATCCCCTCACTTTCAGGCGTGCCTACCCACATTCGCGAGCTCGGGGTCCCGTACCCCCACGTGCATCCCAGCAACCTGGCGTATTATTCCCCCTACGCCCCCGCGTATTCCTTCTCCCCCATCCCCTCACTTTCAGACGGGCCCACCCACTTCTGCGAGCTTTACGCTCAGTCGCCTCTCTACGCTAACTCTCTTCATGCCACCCCCCGAGATCTACGCCGCCCCTTCCATCATCAGCCCCACTCACCCCACCCTGGCCCTCACCTCTCCAGTCCCTCCTGCTGAACCCAGCGTCGGCCCACTGGCCCTCCCATGTGGCCTCCGACCCACCTACAGTGCCCCATTTTCTGTCCCCCCGCTTCCTTGGTTTTTGCGGTCCAGTTCCCGGATCATTCCGCGGGCTGCCCTACCCCGGGCGTGTCCGGGCCAGGAGACCCAGCTGTGGAGGTCCCGGTCGTTGTTGGATCTCCAGAGAAGCCGCCCTCCGAGGGCGGGGCGAGTCCCAATCCGTCCCCCCCAGGAGTACTCCATCGGCCGACCCCCTACCTGGGAGCATTCCACAGGCCGATCCCTCCGCACGCATCTACCGTCCAGAGCAGATCCTATCCTTGGTTGCCACCCCTCCTTCCTGCGGAGCTTCCCAGCTTCCTACTTCGTCCGTTGCCTCTCCACCGACCTACGCCACGAAGCTGCGCCCGGATCTAGCTTTTGCTAAGGTCCCCCATTTCCCAGACATCAATCTCCTGGATATTGTGTACTCTCAGGAGTCCCCGGTGCCCTCAGTTCCTTTCTCAGAATTTGAGATGTCCTCGCTATCGAACTCCTTCCCCCATACTTTCATCCTCAAATTTTCAACTGGCTGCCCCAAGCTCCCAAGGGTGCAGGAGACGATTGCCAGTTGGAGGCTCATAGCGGAATACCATGTAGCCCCCCTTGATGCTAAACACATTCTTCTTCATCTATCCTCCGACTTAGACCACATGACGGTCTGGTCCAAAGGCACCTGCAGGATTGATTCCCACCAGATGAAGATCCTCAAGTGGTCAGCATGCTTTAGCACCACAGAAGACTCAGCGATGGTCGTTGCCTGGATCATACTGCCTAATCTGCCCCTCATTTTCTTCGTCCCAGCAGCTCTCAGGCGTATTTCCAACTCTTTTGGCACGTATGTGGCCTCAGCCCCTGAGACCAGCAACCTCACCATGGCTCACTATGCCAAAATCAGTGTGGAACTCGACCTCACATCAGAACCACCCAATTTTATCAATATCGAGCTAGGCAACCGGACCCACACCAACAAATCCTCTACGACAACCACATTATGTTCTGTAATCATTGCCATTTAAGAGGTCACCTCCTAAGGCACTGCCACTGTCTTCATCCTGAACTAAAAAAAAACCACCCTGAAAAGACAGCATGCTATCTGAGGGGAGGACACCCTTACCACCCCTCCTACCTCGCCCGAATTCGCACACTCGATTCGGCTCCAGTGACGACATATCCGACAGGAGCGAAACTCCCAGCAAAGCATTGATCCCCCTCAACACCCAAGCTCTCACCCTCTCCAACTGATTCGACGCTCTAGATTCGGAAGATGCGAAACCCACATCGGAGACAACCTCTCCCTCACCCGACCACGCGCTCACCGAGATTTACCCCAATCCGGAAAACGTAGAACCGTTCACCGACATCACCGACGCAAACCTACAGCTCACTATCGAAGACTCGGGGGTAGAAGCCCTAACAATTCTAGGGCCAGACCAAGTTCGGAGAGGGCTACAGGTCCAAGTTGTGGGTTACCCTCTCCAGCAAGCTACTCTTCTCACAGGAAGCACCAGGGACTCCATAATTATCCCTCCAGAGAATCCTATCCTGGACTCCGTCGGGGAATCGGTCAGTCAGCCCCCGAACCCGCCGGAGCAATCTTGTAACGATCACCCCACCTCTACCGAGGTAGGCCCATCTACCTCGAGCGTGGCCAATGCCAACCACGGACCCACTGAAACCACAACCATCCAAACCAGATCCGCCGCCAAGCGAAACAAAAAATCTCCCAACATCGTCCTTAATGCTTAACATTCTATCCTGGAATGTCCGCGGTCTGGCGAACAAACCGACATTAAGGAGAATAACCAATCTACGGAAAATCCACAAGATCGACATCCTCATTATTCTTGAACCCAAATCTCCCCCAAAAGATTAAAATCTATCCAACTGCAGCTGGGCCTTCCATCGACCATAGCAGGCAGACATGATATTTGGATCCTCGGTACGAAGGACGTCAAATTAGGAGTCATACAGGACTCCCGGCAGGCCCTCTTCTGTTGGTTTGATCACCCTAGACTTCCCGATCGCGCCATCCTATCTGCGGTCCATGGCAGCTGTGATATCGTGGAGAGAAAACACCTTTGGAACAACCTCCTCGACATCCATCACCACCACACCAACTCTTCTTGGCTTTGCATTGGGGACTTTAATGCGATCACCTGCAGTACAGAGAAAACCGGAGGCCTCCCCCCTCCCGTTCCGTCCATGCAAGACTTCAACAACTTTATCTTCAATGCCTATTTAACCTCTCTCCAGTTCACTGGCAATGCCTTCACCTGGTACCACATGCAGGATGGTGACCGTCGTCAATACTCTAGGCTTGACAGGGCCCTCACGAACGACTTCTGGCACAGAATATGGTTACTACTAATCTGTCCCATCTCAACTCCACAGAATCTGACCACGCTCCTCTGCTGGTTGAGATTAAAAATAATACCAACTCATCCAAAAAGAACTTCCAATTTCTCGACTTCTGGACAGGGCACCCCCATTTTCTGGGCATCGTTGCGGAAGCATGAAACCGTGAGGATTCCCCCAACCCTCTAGTAAGGGTGAGCAACAAGCTTAAGGGTACGAGGAAAGCCTTGTCCATTTGGAGCAAACTCACCTACGGGGACATCTTTCAAGCCGTTCGGGTCGCCGAGGACGATGTCACCCGTATCGAAGCATTGGTCGTCATGGATCGCTCCGTAGCGGCCAAAAGAGCCTTCAACCTCACCAAGGCTATGCTTAAATTCAGGATCAAAGTGGAGACCGATTTCTGGAAGCAGAAAGCGAGGTTGAAATGGGACAGTGAGGGGGACAAAAACTCGAAGTATTTCCATGCATGCATTAATGGCCGCAGACAGAAGCTATCGATTCACTAAACAGCCGATGACAACGGGAACATCATTACCGACCAGAAAAGCATCCAAGTGGCTGCCTCGGACTTCTATTCCAAATTATTCTCCAAAAAGACAGTCCACAAAGATAGATCATTCCTAGACCAAATTCTATTCCTCATTAACGACACCGACAACACCTAGTTGGACCGCCCACCTACAGCACAGGAAGTTAAAGATGCGGTGTGGGCTCTGAATGAGTACAGCATGCCAGGTCCGGACGGCTTCTCTGGGGTATTCTTTCGTACTTGCTGGGATATTATCAAGCAGGACATCACCAAAGCGGCGATCACCTTCTTCGAAGGTGCTATATACCCCAAAACCATTTCTAGTGACAATCTGATCCTTATCCCGAAAAAAGATAACCCAGAGTCCTTCCGCGACTATCGACCCATCAGTCTCTGCAACTTCACCAACAAGATCATATCCAAGGTCACCGCGACCAGAATGGCCGGTATTCTCCCCAAGATTATTTTGGAGGAGCAAGTGGGTTTGTTCGTGGGAGGAACTGAAGAACAGTTTGGCAACTCTAGAGGGGGGGGTGAATAGAGTATATATGTATAATGACCAATTAAAAATTAACTCTTTCACTAACAATGAATAATCAGAGTAAAATGCGGAATGTAAATGAAAGACAAGAGAGCATACGCAAACACAGCAATTTTAACCTGGTTTCCCTCGTGGAGGACTAGTCCAGGCCTGAGAACTCTAGCTCAGGATTAAATCCACTATTTGTGAAATAGTAGCTTACAACCCGTGCCTTTACTTCAGAAGAGCACGTCAACTTCTTACAGAGAATCGCAGTGGCGATTGCTTGGAATTGTCCAAGCGATTTCTTCACTCTTGCACAAGAATCCTAAATGAGAGATGCTGAGCACTCGAGACTTAGGAGGCTTGTGGCTAGTAGATGAGAAGGGTATGGCTTATAGAGCTTGTAGGAGAGAAGAGAAGAGAAGATTGAGTGATTCAAAATGAGAGAATTCATGCCCTATTTATACTGATTTTAGGGACAGAATTCGGCCAGAATTCGGGTAAGGAAATTCAAAAATTTGGCCGTTGGACAGCTAGCAAACAGCTAACCCTAAAATTAGGGTTCCTGATTTCTAGGGGACAGAGTTCGGCCCGAACTCTGTGTGGAGGCAGAGTTCGGCCCGAACTCTGTCTCCAGAGCACAGAATGGTCCTAAGAGGGACTTGTGGGCAATTTGGTTTTGGTGGAGCTTGGGATTTTGGGTAGGCTTGTAGACTAAGTTCCAAGAGCTCAGCATAACTCAGAGTACATAAATCTAGACTCAATGAAATCATAAAATACAGACTCCAGAACACACTGAGAGCTGAAGACTGAGCTGTCATCTGTCTTGAACTGAATGCAGTCGTCGTGTGTCGTATTGAATTAATACAAGTATTATTTGGTCAATGTAGTCAATATTTGGTTGACTGTGACTTTGTGTCAACAATCTCCCCCATATTGATAATTGACAAAATAATATATGTATATTTCAATATTCATACCTGGACACAGTTGATTGTAATATAGCTCCATAGCTCCCCCATAAACGGAGCTAAGCGAAAATAGCTCCCCCATAAATCATGAGCGGTGTCGAGCTAGAAACTAGAAACTATAGCTCTCCCCCGTACAAAATGCATAGTACCTGTGATCTGATAGATAATATTTTCCAGAGCAAGAAGCACAGATATACACAGATATACGAATGCATAGAACCAGTAATAGTTTCCCAAAACAAAAATATACATATGTTTCTCCCCCTTTTGGCAGTTAGCAATATAAGAAGCAATGAATAGTAATGCAACCACACTAAGAGAAGAAACAGTATAATTTTAAGCAAAATAAGCACTGACAGAGAATGATAATAAAGATAGATAATGTCATCCACCAAACCAAGTGGTCAACTCATAAACAGAGTACATACAACCAGCTACATAAATCCATGATAAACTAAATAACTGAAAGCAAAAGTAACTAAGACCATCATCAGTAGCAGCAGCAGCAGATAGTAGCCAGTCACCATCATGGAGCACGAGAAGGTCCTGGAACATCTAAAGGACCAGGGAAAGAGCCAACGAAAAGGTCCTGGAACATCTGAAGATCCACAAAAGTATCATCTGGATCCATATACTGCATGACCCACGGATCATCAATGCGATAACCCGCGCGCCCTGGATCCCGCTCAATAGGCACATGCAGATCAGGATGACGAGCAAGTGAATACCGCATATCATGTAGAGAGTTCCCAAGGGCACTAATCTGCAGAGTGGTACGGTAATCATGCTGCGTCCAGCGATCATCCTCAATAGCAAAACGATCGCGAAGTATAGTCTGAAGTGAATCCAAAGTGGCAGGAGGTGCAGTCTGACCGAGTGGAGGGACGTCAGGCTCCTCATCAGCAGACAAATCAGTAGCAGCAACAGGCTGAAGGAGTCGTGCCGGAGATAGAAAGGTAGGTGCCGGCAGAAACGGACAAGCATCAAGTGGTATATGAAAAGCACGAAAGATCATAGGAAGATACAGAGGATAAACCAAAGCTCGTGGTTTCCTCCTACAGCGAATCATCCAGTCCATCATAGTACGTGGAAGATTGAAATGAATTCCAAAGTGAAGATGATAAAGAGCAGAAATTTCAAGATAGGTGATTTCATCAGGGGAACCGATCTTGGGTAGAATGGTGTTAGAAATGATCCAATGAAGATCAGAAAAATATGGGTTGAGATATTTAGTCATGAGCTTTCGAGGACGTGTGTAAGGAGTGCACAAATCGTCCTTGAAGCTTTCAAGAGAAAGTCCGTTGGGAAAATGGAACGAGCGAGCATCAACAAGCCTTTCCCAAGAACTTGGCTCAAGAAGATCAAGATATTCTGCTAATTCAAAGCATCAAACGAGATATCGATACCAGCAACTCGTGAATAAATACGAAGATCATCAAAGGTTAAGTTGCAGTAGAACATTTGAATGGCATGACGATAAATAGCAGACGATGTAGTGATTAGTTCATCAATATAAAGGTCATGGAATAAAGAATCATATTGAGAGAATATTGAAAAATTGATAGGATGTCCTGTGAATACCTGACGATTCCGAAAGTCACTAAACCAGTTGTTTGATGCATCAAGTGAGACAAAAAGTCTATTGTCATAAGTGGAAGGATGTAGAGGACGAGGTGGATTGAACAAAGGGTGAGGTGGTTGAGGTAGTTCAATGATTTGTTCAATTGATGGAGAAGAATCTGAAGAGGAAATACTCTCATTTCGAATCCTCTTCCCACGATTGAACAAGCAAGGAGCCATTAAAAGATTTTAACTAGAAGATAGAAAATATGAATAATACCTCAAACAGGTAAAGAACAATGGAGGAGAATGGAGAGGAGACACCTTTTTGTTGATTTGAGAAGCAATGGGGTACTCTGGATCAAAAACTAGGGTTAGGGTTTCAAGGAAAGAGTGTGTATAGGTGAGAAAAGGTGGTAATAGTGAAGGAGAGAGGTAGAATCCCGACATAAAGTAGGGTTTTGTCTTTTGGTCGGGTGAAATATTGACCATAGGATTAGAAAAGATCCAACGGTGGAGCCAGATCCCGATTCTGGAACCTAGGTACCGAACTCGGCCCGAACTCTGATAGGGGCAGAGTTCGGCCCGAGTTCTGGTTCAATAGTCCAGAACTGAAAATAGGCAAAAGTCAGGAAGAAAATGTTTAATAAATAAACAAAATGATAGTCGGGGAAAACAAAGAGTGTTGAATGCAAATAAGAGGTATACAGAAAGTAGAATAAACTTTTAAAAAAATGTCAATTAGGCAATATTAAATCGAAACAAGCCATATAATAAATAAGGACATATACTGCAGTTCAATAGTCCAAATTTGCCATGGGTTAGCTGCAGGGGCCGGATCCCAGCTAGCGGTAGTCCTGAAGACTAGTGCACCGTGTCGCTTAGGCTTTTACGCCTTGTTGTCAGAAGGGCCCTTTCGGCTTGTACCCATACCAAATTCTTCGTAAAGGAATCACAATATACTCGATATTTACGCAGGTGAGTTTCAATTTATGACTGCTTCATCTAAGATTCCAAGTTCACGACAAAGAAAATTAAAGCGCTCTTCGGATAGTGGCTTAGTAAAGAAATCTGCTAGCTGATGATCAGTGTCAATAAATTCTAAGTTAATCGTGCCATTTTGCTGATGATCACGCAAAAAGTGGTGTCTGATCTCAATGTGTTTAGTGCGTGAGTGGCAGACAGGGTTCTTAGTCAAATTTATGGCACTAGTATTGTCACAGAATATAGGAATATGCATGAAAGATAACTTATAGTCTTCAAGGGTTTGCTTCATCCACAGAATCTGTGCACAACAACGCCCAGCTGCTATATATTCAGCTTCTGTTGTGGATAGTACGACAGAGTTCTGCTTCTTGCTAAACCATGAGACTAGAGCCTTTCCTAACAAATGACACGTGCCGCTCGTACTTTTACGGTCGACCTTGCATCCAGCAAAGTCAGCATCAGAGTAACCGATGAGGTCAAATGATGTTGACTTGGGATACCATAGGCCCACTGTAACCGTACCCTTAAGGTATCGAAAGATACGCTTAACCGCGGTCATGTGAGATTCCTTAGGATTTGCTTGATATCTAGCACATAGGCAAACACTAAACATGATATCGGGGCGACTAGCAGTTAAATAAAGTAAGCTGCCTATCATACCTCGATACTTACGTTGATCAACAGGTTTGCCGCTCTCATCTGGTTCGAGTTTGGTTGAAGTAGCCATTGGCGTGCTAATTGGTTTGACGTTGTCAAGGTCGAACTTCTTCAGCATGTCCTTGGTATACTTCGATTGACAGATGAAAGTTCCATTTGTCAGTTGCTTTACTTGCAGGCCAAGAAAGTAGTTGAGCTCTCCCATCATGCTCATCTCAAATTCTGTCTGCATACACTTGGCAAATTCTTGACAAAGAGTTTCATCAGTAGATCCAAAAATAATATCATCAACATAAATTTGAATTAATAGAATGGTGTCTTTGAAAGATTTGATAAACAGTGTAGTGTCAATTTTCCCTTTAGAAAAACCTTTCTCAAGCAGGAAGCTGCTTAGCCTTTCATACCAAGCTCTGGGAGCTTGTTTAAGGCCATAAAGCGCTTTCTTTAGCTTGAACACGTGGTCGGGAAATTTGTGATTTTCAAAGCCAGGGGGTTGTTTGACATAAACTTCCTCCTTAATAAAGCCATTCAAGAAAGCACTTTTAACATCCATTTGAAATAATTTAAAGTTCTGATGATTGGCAAAAGCACAAAGCATCCGAATGGATTCTAGTCTAGCAACAGGAGCATATGTCTCATCGTAGTCGATACCTTCCTCTTGGTTGTATCCTTGAGCTACTAGACGAGCTTTGTTACGTGTGACTGAACCATCTTCATTTACTTTGTTTCTAAACACCCATTTGGTACCAATTATTGAGTGATTAGCCGGTTTAGGAACTAGTTCCCATACTTGGCTTCTCTCAAATTGGTTGAGTTCTTCTTGCATAGCAGAGATCCAAAATTCATCAGTAAAAGCTTCAGAAATGTTTTTAGGCTCTACTTGTGAAATGAAGGCAGTGCTAGCAACAGAGTCTCTTAATGATGATCTAGTAGTAACTCCACGTGAAACTTCACCTATGACTAAATTTTCTGGATGAGAAGGTTTGAATGAGAATTTCTTAGGCAAACCCTCCAGAGAATTAGTTTCAGTTGAAGTATTCATTGGAGTAGAGGAAGTTGATGGCACAACATCATCATCAAGAGTACTTACTGCACTGTTATCTTCATCAAAAGTCACATTAGTTGACTCCTCCACAATAAGTGAGCGTTTATTGAAAACTCTATATCCCTTACTTTTGGCAGCATAACCAAGAAAGATACCATCGTCAGCTTTGGCATCAAATTTGCCTAAGTTGTCTTTGGTGTTAAGGATAAAACATCTGCAGCCAAAAACTCTGAAATAAGAAACATTTGGGGTTCTCCCAAACCAAAGCTCATAGGGTGTTTTCTTCGAAATGGGACGAATAAGCACCCTATTCAAAATGTGGCATGCTGTACTTACAGCCTCTGCCCAAAAATATTTCGGAAGAGAAAATTTATTCAACATGACTCTAGCCATATCGCCAAGAGTCCTATTCTTCCGCTCCACAACACCATTTTGTTGAGGAGTTCTAGGACAAGAAAATTCATGATCAAAACCATTTGCATTACAAAAACTTTCAAAATCTGAATTTACGAATTCGCCTCCATGATCACTTCGGATTCGAGTAATCATGTAGCCTTTTTCGTTTTGAACTTTATTTACAAAAACTTTGAAAACAGAGATAGCATCGCTCTTATTAGCGAGAAAGAAAACCCAAGTAAATCTCGAAAAATCATCAACAATAACAAAAGCATATAGTTTGCCACCAAGGCTAGCTATTCTACTAGGACCAAATAAATCTATATGGAGTAATTGCAAGGGTCTAGTAGTACTTACAGAGTTGATGGAATGAAATGAGGATTTAGTTGCCTTGTTTAGTTCACATTCGGCACATACCATGTCCTTTTTGAATGTGATGTCAGGCAATCCTCTCACTAGCTTCTTGGTAGAAAGCCTGGATATAGCATCCATGTTGGCATGACCGAGACGCTGGTGCCAAAGTAGTCGTTCGTCTTTGTGGGCATATAAACATCTACCTGCATTGTTAGTATTTATAGAGAGATAGAAAATATATATATTGTCCTCTCTTTTCCCTTCAAAAGCAATGTCTCCTGTTGACCTATCGTAGATGTAGCAACAGTTTTGTCCAAAGTTAATATCATATCCATGATCAGCAAGATGGCTAATGCTGAGCAGGTTATGCTTTAACTCGGTCACTAGGCAGACATCCTTTATAACAGGAGAAGGAGGATGACCAATGATACCGTTACCTATTATGTGCCCTTTGAGATTGTTACCGAAGGATACGTATCCTTCTCTTTTCATCGATAGTGATGCAAAAAGATTTGCGTCTCCCGTCATATGTCGCGAGCATCCACTATCGAGAATCCACTTACTCTCAGTTGAGGAGGAAAGGTCCACCTACATCAAGAGTAGATGTGACCTTTGGTACCCATTTTCTCGAGGGTCCTGAAAAGTTAGTTTTTGGAAACCAAGCATATATTTTCTTGTCTACCAGTCTTCTAATTCTACACTGTGGTGAGATGTGTCCATGTTTTCCACAGTAAGTACAGATGGCATTTTTATTTATACTGGGAGCATGAGAATGATATCTATGAGCAACAGGATGAGGATGATTTGGAGAGTTAGCATGGTAATGATGACTATACTTAGAGTGAGTTACATGATGATTATGTCTGTGTGTCATAGCATGATGATATTGACTGTGAGGAGTGGCATGCTGAAATTGTCTATATGGCATAGTGTGATGTTGTGGCATGATATGATGATTTTGCTTATGTGGCATAACATGATGATTTTGTCTACGTGGCATGGCATGTTGATGAGGTATAGTATGATGACTTTGTCTATGTGTAGAGTGATATTGGTTGTGTCTTTGTGCAATATGATGAGTATGAGGAGTATTTTTACGTGCATGCGGTTTGTGAAAGTTTGTGTATATAAATGCATGGTTATGTGCTGTATGAGGGTGATGTGGTTGACTAGCATGAGTGGTGTTGTGCTCATGTGATTGGGTTTGAGGTTTAGCAACCTGTTTTCCCAATTTGATTTCTAATCTTTTAGAAACAGCTTGTAATTCATCAACCTTAATATTTAAGCCATAAATCTTAGTCATAGAAATCTTGTGTCTACTCTTTTCTTCAGCAAGCAATGTGTTGAGAGTAGTGATTTCTTGAGTTTGTTGCTCAATGCGTGCTTCAGCATCATGTAAGCTTAATTTAAGCTTGGATACTTCATCAGTGTCATTTGTGGGAGATGTGTTTCTAACATTATTAAGAAGCAAGGAAATTCTTTGTATCTCATCTTCTAGACTTTTGATTTTGTCCTTGGCATGCTTGTATTTACCGATAACCTTTTTGTGATCATCAAGTAAATCGGTGAAAGCATCGCCAAGTTCATCAAAAGAGAAGTCATCTAAAGTTTCGTTTGATACCTTGGTGGAATTTGCCATGAGGCAAACATTTGCTTTGTCTTGAGGAGAGTTCTTTTCTTCCTCGGAGTCACTTGCTTCGCTTTCATGCCAGATGCTTGTGTTGGCATATCTTTTTGATGAGTTCTTCTTGTAGGGCTTTTCATACCGGTTGCTCTTCTTTAAGAGCGGACAGTCTCTTCTGACGTGTCCAGTCTTTTTGCAACCATAGCAAGTTGGCTCTTCTTCATCGTCTTCTTGTGGTTCCTTCTTTCTTTGATTGAAGCGAAGGAATTTCTTGAAGTTACGTACCATGAGAGCTTGGTCTTCATCATCTGAGATATCGTCTTCAGTCTCATCGTGATCAACCTTTCGTCGATGGACTTTGAGTGCTATCTCCCTGGTCTTCGGAGCAGGCTCTTCGAAGTCCTTGAGGTCAAGCTCGTGAGTCATGAGCTTGCCCATCAAAGTCTCCATAGACATACTTGTGAGATCATTTCCTTCTATGATGGCTGTCACCTTAGGGTTCCAAATCTTTGGTAACCCTCTGAGTAGCTTGCGGATCTTCTCATGGTTTGAGTACTGCTTACCAAGCGAGGATAACGGGTTGATGATGTCGAGGAATCTTGTAAACATTTGAGTGATCGTCTCATTAGGCTTCATCTTAAAGGCTTCGTACTCTTGAGTGAGACGGCTTATCTTTGATTCCTTGACTTGAGTGGTTCCTTCATGCGTCACTTCCAGAAGTCTCCATACTTCATGAGCAGTGGTGCATGTAGAGACCCTGTTAAACTCGTTCCTGTCTATAGCACAGAATAAAGCATTAATAGCCCTAGCATCTAGACTTGCCTGTTTCTTCTCCTCGACAGAATATTTGTCGTGTGGCTTCTCAATGAGGTCACCATCGACAACTATTCTGGCGGGCTTTTTGTAACCGTCAGTTACGACAGTCCACAGGTCAAAGTCTAGAGACTTCAGATAAAAACTCATCCTTGTTTTCCAATATGTGTAGTTAGTCCCATCAAATAGGGGAGGCCTATGAGTGGACTGACCTTCACCATGATTGGAGATCAAGGATTGTGTGGTTGCCATGGATCAGCTCTTAGGATGTTAGTCCTTATAAAGAGAACAGAGCTCTGATACCAATTGAAGAACAGTTTGGCAACTCTAGAGGGGGGGTGAATAGAGTATATATGTATAATGACCAATTAAAAATTAACTCTTTCACTAACAATGAATAATCAGAGTAAAATGCGGAATGTAAATGAAAGACAAGAGAGCATACGCAAACACAGCAATTTTAACCTGGTTTCCCTCGTGGAGGACTAGTCCAGGCCTGAGAACTCTAGCTCAGGATTAAATCCACTATTTGTGAAATAGTAGCTTACAACCCGTGCCTTTACTTCAGAAGAGCACGTCAACTTCTTACAGAGAATCGCAGTGGCGATTGCTTGGAATTGTCCAAGCGATTTCTTCACTCTTGCACAAGAATCCTAAATGAGAGATGCTGAGCACTCGAGACTTAGGAGGCTTGTGGCTAGTAGATGAGAAGGGTATGGCTTATAGAGCTTGTAGGAGAGAAGAGAAGAGAAGATTGAGTGATTCAAAATGAGAGAATTCATGCCCTATTTATACTGATTTTAGGGACAGAATTCGGCCAGAATTCGGGTAAGGAAATTCAAAAATTTGGCCGTTGGACAGCTAGCAAACAGCTAACCCTAAAATTAGGGTTCCTGATTTCTAGGGGACAGAGTTCGGCCCGAACTCTGTGTGGAGGCAGAGTTCGGCCCGAACTCTGTCTCCAGAGCACAGAATGGTCCTAAGAGGGACTTGTGGGCAATTTGGTTTTGGTGGAGCTTGGGATTTTGGGTAGGCTTGTAGACTAAGTTCCAAGAGCTCAGCATAACTCAGAGTACATAAATCTAGACTCAATGAAATCATAAAATGCAGACTCCAGAACACACTGAGAGCTGAAGACTGAGCTGTCATCTGTCTTGAACTGAATGCAGTCGTCGTGTGTCGTATTGAATTAATACAAGTATTATTTGGTCAATGTAGTCAATATTTGGTTGACTGTGACTTTGTGTCAACAGGAACATCCAGGACAATATCATGCTGGCCCAAGAGCTAACCACCTGCATGAAATTTTTAGTTAGGGGAGGCAACATCGATGTCAAAATTGACATGGAGAAAGCTTATGACAGACTGGATTGGCAATTCATGATATAGGTTTTCAGAGCCTTCGGATTCTCAGAAACTTGGACTAACATCGTATAGAGATCCATCAGCAACTCATGGTTCTCTACGGTCATCAACGGCCATGCCGAGGGGTTCTTCAAATCCCATCGGGGGGTTAGACAGGGCGACCCTCTTTCCTCCACTATCTTCATCTTAGCAGCTGATGCCCTGAGCAGAAACCTTAACAATATGGTCAACACCCCTAACTTCCAGCACTATCACACATCCAGTGGATGCCTTATCATCACCCACCTAGCCTTCACAGACGATTTACTCATCTTCTCATTCGGGGATGAAGGTGCGGTGGCGGTGGTACACAACACCCTGCTGAGGTACTCTAGATGCTCCGGCAAGAAAATCAATCACTCTAAGAGCGTTATCTATGCCCACCACAACACCAATAATGAGCACGCCAACAATCTCTCCATCTTAACATCCTTTTCCGTTGCTCATCCCCCGTTCAACTATCTCGGCTGTCCTTTAGTGTACGGGAGATCCAATGTCGGCATCTTCGAGGACTTGACCACCAGAATCAGGAAGAGACTGGAAGGGTGGCACAACGCCACCTTATCCCCAGGTGGCAAGATGATCCTCATCAATTACGTGCTAACCTCCATCCCCATCCATACCCTGGCTGCGTGCTCGCCGCCCAAGAAGGTTCTTTCTTCGATCGAACAGATCTTTTATAATTTCTTCTGGGGCATGGCAACGGCCTTGATAAGCATCACTGGACTAGCTGGGATTCAATGGCCCACCCTATTTACGAAGGGGGTTTGGGATTTACCAAAATTACTCACATCGTTAAAGCTTTCTCGATGAAATTGTGGTGGAAACTCCAAACGAGCAACAACTTATGGAGCAGGTTTTTGAAAGCCAGGTACTTCAAACACATCCATCCTTCTATGGCCATATCCAACTACAGATCCTCAGCGGCTTGGCGTCGCATCCTTATCGTCCAAAACCTTGCCGAGCCAGCGATGAGACTTCATTTAGGTGCGGGCGACTCGGATCCTTTCCTAGAGAGATGGGTTAGGGATAACATGATCCCGAGTCTTACGGAGACCCCGAGAGACAGTAAAATCAGAGACTTGTAGAACCCCATTACCGACGACTGGAACTGGAACCAGATTCGTGATTGGTCCGGTAACGATGCCGTGGATAGCATCCGTGCGCACAGGTTACGCATCGGAGGCGAGGAGGATGCATTGAGATGGATGCTCGAGGCGTCGGGGGCATTCTTGGTGCAATCGACGAGAATCACTGTTCTTGGAATCGGGCAAACGTGCTACCCTATTGCGTATTATTGGCATTTTTGTATCCCTAAGAAGTGGTCCTTTCTGATATGGAGAGTCATTAGAAAGAAATTGTCCACCGACGACATCCTTAACTCCATCGGGATCAGCTTAGCATCAGCATCCTCCTGCTGCTCTAAGCGTCAGATAGAGACTATCGACCACATCTTCCGTCAGGGGCCACAGCCAGACAGTATATGGAGAACCCTTAACCAGCTATTCAGCATCGAGCCGGGTGATGGACGCTTCCACGATCTAGCTGCTTCCTGAGGTTCAGCCTCCCATGGCCACCAGATCGTCGCAGCGGCTGCTTCATGGGCGATTTGAAAGAATCGCAACAAGGCGAGATACGAAGGTCACATATTCTCTGCCGACTGGCTCATTCGGGAAGTATTTTGCCAATGTCTTAAGCGGAGCACTCTGTGCTCCCACAGTCCGAGAGCATTCTGGTCGATGCTCCCCCTAGCTCCTGGCGATTGTTTCACCTTCTCTTCCCTACTTCCTTTTTTGGTATACTTGTATAGGCTTCGGCATTTTGCGTCTTGTATACGTATTTTGGTTGCGGTCTTTGGAGCCGTCATTAATAAAATATGGGGGTTTTTAAAATATATATATATATATTTTTAGTTTTTTTTAAGAAACCAAACTTTATTGAAATATATATATATATATATATATATATATATATATATATATATATATATATATATATTTCTTTTTTTATATATTTAAGTATTTATCCAAAAACTATTTCGATTAATAAAATATATTTCAAGTATTTATATTAATTGTTTTACGAGGTAAACTATAGTTTTCGACTTAAAATAATTTCACTACTTATAAAATATTTTGAGATAATAAAATATATTTTTCAAGTATTATAAATAGTTTTCTGAAATCGTATATTATTACCTAATTTCCTTCGATTGTCAATCCTTGTCCATGACTAAATTCCTTTTATCCTATTCCCTCGCCAACTCGGTACAACCTCATGCCAACCCTAACTAATTTGACCGTTCTGGACCCGATGGAACAGTTCGTGCCATTATTGGAGCCCGTCTTGCGTAGTTGTATTACCGAAGACATATGTTGTGCCACCATGAGCATCGTACCATGCCAGGAGTCACTACCAGGCAAGCTACCTTGCCATCTGCTGTTTACGTATTTTAGCTCACCATATTACATGCATTTATTTACTACTTATTTTTTGTAATATAAAATTGTTTCTTCAAAACTGTATGTTATGTTTTACAAATACTTTGGTTTATTTTTATGTATTGACCAAGAGTTAAAAGACTGTCCTTGGTATAATGCATGTCTAGAGATCTTAGCGGTTATTAGCAGTATCGTAGTGTGGATACAGCACGTGTAGTGAATGGGATGGGAGAAGACAACTATTAGGCGTAGGGGCTTTCACTCATTTATTTTCCTCTAGATGTCCTTAGTGACTCAGTTGAGTGCTAGTGGGCCGTGCATTCACTTTCCTCCAACTGCCGTTAGTGACTCAGCCGAGAGCTAGTGTGCCGTGTACTTATTTACTTTTGTCTAGATACCACTAGTGCCTCGGTTGAAACGCTAACGCGCTGTGTTTCTAGTTTCGAAAGGCCCATGTGTGGAACGTTGTCTTCAAAGTGCATGGTTTCATATAGAATGGTTAGGGATCTTTATTTTGTTTAGGCATATGTACTTTTCTGTTGAGCTATTTATATTCAGTTTATTGCATGATATTATGTGTCTTGTTACGTTCCTCTGAGGACCTGATGATTTCTCCAGGTGTGTTTGTAATTTTCGTCGGTGCTCTAGCCGAGGACATAGTTTACAATCTACCTTCGCGATGCTAGCTTTTGGATCATCTTTCGCTTCGCTCGACTCTTCCATCATCACTATGTATTCTCTCCTTTTGTTGGTAGTGGATTTGTCTCCGCCCAACGTTTTGTACAAATGATATTTATAAGTGATTTTATGATATATTTATTTGTGGATGAGATTAGTTTCATGGTTGCTGCATTTTACAGCTTATGTATACATACGAGGTTTTCGTATATTGGAGTATGCTTCGTTTGTATGCAGCTGACATGTCTATGTACATGGTCCTAAGTATTTTGGGACTAGGGCGTTATAGGCAACGAGTGAGTTTTCTTATTTTGCTTTCTTACTCTAATGTAACTTATTCTTTTGAGGTATTTAGCCGCCAAGTACGTGTTAGTTCGTGTTAAAAATTTATTTATGTCTGCCTAAGGGTTGTAACATGATTGACAAATCCTAGGGTTGATCATGTATGACTTAACTCTTGCTAGTCTCGCATTTTGTATAAGTAGCTTCATGATCATCTGAATATGTAATGTCTGGGATGCCTTACATTGTATATCTAATGATCTAGCATCTTGTAACAATTATTTACTTGCTTGAGTTTGAGACACTAGGCTTATTTTTTACCATAAGAGACTGTTGGTCTTGTAGATAAACCCTTATGCTTCGAGACAGTCGTGACCGTATTACGAGGTAGGTTGCACTTCAATGTACGTAGCTGGCTGTATCTGTCCCCCGCTCTCAGTATTCTGGTTCTGGGGCGTGATACGGTTTAAGTGGTGGCCTATACAGGTCTTGTAAATCAAGATGTATGAGGGTTTACTGGAGAGATGTCTCAATCATAATTCGCCATTGATCCTTACTCGTGATTTCTAATCTTCTAGAATCTTGACCTGATTATATGCTCTTATCCTTGATCTATCTTTGAACTTCCTTATTGTTTTGCATGTCATTTTCTTTAATGATATTGTCCTTGGTCCTTCCGATCAGCCGGACGGAGCACCTCTAGTGGACCAGCACCAAGAGGACAGGGTCAAGCTATGGCTCTGACAGTAGTAGAAAAGTTGGCATCAGGTGAGGTGGTGGCAGGTATCATTCTTGTCAACTCTTTTCCAGCATCAGTATTATTTGATTCGGGTGCATCGCATTCATTTATGTCTGCACGATTCGCAACACGGATAGGACTGGAGCCCGAGTCTTTATCAGTAAGGCTCAATATCCTTACCAGTAACGGTCTTGTGGGAGTAGATAGAGTCTTTGTTTTCGTGTCGAATCGTAGTTAGCGGTAGAGAGTTTTTCGCTAGATTGATAGAATTTTCGATGGCCGACTATGATGTGGTCCTAGGAATGGATTGGTTGAAGGATCAGTATGCAAGAATAGACTACCATATTGGCAGGATTATTTTTGGTATACCCGACGAAGAAGAGTTTTCGTTTTCCAGAGACAAAGTAGAACCTTCTCCACCAGTCTTGCGGATGGCAGTAGCAGAAGCAGCTCAGTTTCCCAGGATAGTAGAAGAATTTCCTGATGTATTTTTCGAAGAGCTTCTAGGCATGCTGCCAGAGAGAGAAATAGAGTTCACCATTGATTTGATTCCAGGAACGGTACCAGTATCAGAGAGAGTCTATAGAATGGCACCATCAGAACTGAAGATCCTATACAAAATGATTGAAGAACTCAGAACCAAAGAATTTATTTGTGCTAGTGGATCGTATTGGGGAGCCCTGATGCTTCTTGTAAAAAGGAAGGATGGTACGTCAAGATTATGTGTTGATTATCGTACCTTGAATTCTGTGACAATCAAGAACAAATATCGCCTACCAAGGATAGATGACTTATTCGATCAACTCAGTGGGGCAGCAGTATTCTTGAAGATTGACTTACGGTCCGGGTACCAATAGATAAGAGTCAGAGAGCAAGGTATCCCGAAGACGACATTCAGATCTTGATATGGGCATTGAGAGTTTCTCGTTATGCCATTCAGAGCGACGAATGCGCCAGCAGTATTCATGGATCTCATGAATCGCATATTCATGCCTAATTTGGATCAGTTCATGATAGTGTTTATAGACCATATCTTAGTCTATAGCAATAGTGAAGCAGAGCATGAGCACTATCTTCAAGTAGTCCTTCAGATTCTTAAAGAGCACTAGTTGTACGTGAAGTTCAGCAATTACGAATTTTGGCTTGATCATATTTCATACTTAGGTCACATCATCCCCAGAGGTGGAGTGGAAGTGGACCCCCAGAAGATAGTATCTATAGAGACATGGCCAGTACCCAGTACCGTCGTAGATGTTCATAATTTTCTAGGATTGGCAGGCTATTATCGGCGATTTGTATCAAACTTCGTACGAATTTCAGTGCCCTTGACGCAGTTTACCTGTAAGGATGTGCAATTTGCTTGGACAGCAGAGTGTCAGAGTTTATTGGAGAAGTTGAAGCAAGGATTGATGACGGCACCTATTCTCACGCTTCCAGATGGGACTGAAAGATTCTCAGTTTATTGTGACGCTTCAGGTAGAGGATTGGGATGCATCTTAATGCAGCATGGCAAGGTAGTAGCTTATGCATCACGTCAGCTTCGTAATCATGAGAGGAATTACCCAACCCTTAACTTAGAATTGGCAATGGTGGTTTTCGCACTCAAGCTTTGGTGGCATTATTTGTATGAAGATCGGGTAGAGATTTTTACCGACCACAAGAATCTTAAGTATGTGTTTACCCAGAAGGATCTTAACATGTGTCAGAGAAGGTGGCTAGGGCTATTGGTAGATTATAACATTAACCTGCAGTATCATCCTGGAAAGGCCAACGTAGTTGGAGATGCGTTGAGTAGAAGAGCAGGAGCTTATTTTCTAACAGCACAGCTAGAGTTATTAGCGGATCTACAGAAGATAGGTATAGAGGTAGTTCTCCCTACCAATATGGAATTGATGGCTAGTATGCAGGTTTAGTGCAGTATAGTGAAGAGAATCAAGATAGCTCAGTCAACGAATTCTAAGCTTCAGCGGCTTAGGATAGAATGTGAAGCAGAACGAAGAGCAGAGTTATGTATTCACAGAGATGGCACACTTCGACATGGAAGGCATCTTTGTGTATCCAGTGGTGATATCAAGCAAGAGATTATCGCGGAGGCTCACTGTTTACAGTATTCAATTCATCCCAGTGGTACAAAGATGTATTGTGATATCCATCAGCATTTCTGGTGAAATGGCATGAAGAAAGAGATAGCCCGGTTTGTCTCTCGTAGTTTAGTTTGCCAGCAAGTCAAGGCTGAATATCAGAGACCAACTAGACTTTTTCAACCTTTACCGATCCCAGAATAAAAATGGGAACACATTACCATGGATTTTATAACTGGGTTACCTAAATCCCCAGCTAGGAGAGATTCTATATGGGTTATAGTTGACCAACTTACCAAGGTAGCTTATTTTCTCCCTTTCAGAATTGGTCAGTCAATGGATCAGCTAGCAGAGATATATCTAAGACAAATAGTCAGATTGCATGGAGTGACAGTCAGTATCATATCAAACAGAGATTCAAGGTTTACGTCACACTTTTGACGGGGTCTTCAAGAGAGTTTGGGAACTAGTCTCAAGTTTAGTTCAGTTTATCATCCGCAGACAAATGATCAGTCAGAGTGCACGGTTCAAACTCTTAAGGATATGTTACGATCCTGTACTGTTGACTTTAGTGGTTCGTGGGGAGATCACCTACACTTAGTGGTGTTCTTCTATAATAACACTTTCTAGGCCAGTATCCAGATTGCCCTATTTGAGGCACTGTATGGCAGGAAGTGCAGATCACCTTTATCCTAGGATAATGTAGACGAGAGGCAGATACTTGGTATAACCACCACTTTTCTAAAATGAGGATAATTTTGAACTTTTGTAAAATTGATTATTAAATAATAGAATTTAATTCATGACAGTGATTTTTGGTGAATTTTAATTAATTTAATACTATTTAATTTGGTGCATTCTAATTTTGATATTTTGCTAGTGTAACCCTAGAATTGTTATGCCTAGAGACTAACCATGACCATAGGGACCTAACCATGTGATTAGAATGACTAAATACAACTTTTTAGCCTAAAGATATTTTGGTCATTTTGTGACTTTCGAATTAATTAGGATTTTGATTAAGTGATAATGTGCTAAGCGTTTTATTAGAGATTAACCTAGAATTTCCCTAACCTAGATATTATCCATGAGCCTAGATATTATATTAGAAGCTTCCATCATGACAAGATTAGGAATATCTAGATATTAAGTTGAGGTTAGATATTTGTTAAGGATAGATATTTTTACTTGGGCCTTTAGCTGAGGACGCCATCCCTACTGCTTAGACTAGATTAGCTAGGTTTCATCTTAGTTCTTGATATTTATATTGACTTCTGAGTTTGTATTATTTGGATGATTGAGATGTTTTTTTGTTTAGACATATAGACTTATTTTTTTCTGATTGTATTTCTCTTTAGTGATTTCCTATCTATCATATCGTGCTATTTTTATCTCTAGATTTGTGATTGAGTTGTACCTTATGTGATTTGTCCTCCGTTCGGAGAGTATATCATATTGTATTTAGTTTGTGATAGGGATTTAGAACAGCGCTCTACCGTCGATACTGCGGCGTAAGCTGAACGTACCCACTTCTCGTGCCCCTACACTGGGTACGGGTCATGACACATTTTTAGTGGGGGCCCATACAGGTCGAGAGTCGCCTTAGTACGATATCGTGGTAGTACGACGACTTAGTTGTACTGCTGCGAACCTGCTGTTAGGATATAGGAATAGGCTTTAGCAGGGAGGTTACTCAATCACAGTTAGGAATACTTGAGAAGATTCCTGGGATGATCCATGAGAATCTTATTATAACTATCTCAAAATTCGATTTCGACAGTTTCTTTCTACCTTTCTTGTTCGTTGCTGAAATTGATTCTTGGTGTTCATCGTTGACTTGATTTTCAACCAAGATAAATCTTATGGGCTAGGTTGCCTTAGATATGCGATTTAGAGTCTTCTACGGCCATATTAGTTGGTATGACGATGAGATATAGTCTGATTTTGGATGTATTTCTCGGGTGTGGGAATTTAAGGTTTTTGCAGCCAAGCTAGCGGCAATACAAAAATTTTAAATACCATGATTCTAGAGGTATGTACGTTAGTTGCAGACTCTATGGATTATCGCTACCGTACTTACTAGCATGACAAGGATTCTGGTAACATGGTTCTGAATAGACGGGTATGATTATCAGATTGCAGAATAGATACCATATAGATGGGGACCTAGTATGATGGAGTAGGATATCAGTGTGGATGTTACTTGAGTATTATAGAGTAGATAGAGGGAGTTAGGCCACCTGTGGTGCAGCACCATGCCCAGCTCCAGAGGTGCGGGGCTTTTGTGTTGACGGTCGAGGAGGCCGACGCTATAGGTGACGGGTTAGCAGGTCTTTCCTTCCTGTCCTTAATTTCCATCTTGTTGTGTGATTCTATTAGTAAATATCAGGATGTTTTGTGGTGTGATAGATAGTATAGTGACCCTGTTCGAGACTATGAAATCACGACCAGTAGGACCATGTTTTCTGTTCGAGACTATGAAATCACGACCAGTAGGACTATGTTTTACATGCTTTGGATAGATTTTTCTCGACCTTGATTGTTGGGAGTTTAACCTAGAAGGAGTACGACTATTTTAATTTCGATGATGAAATTCTTCTAAGAAGGGTAGACTTGTAACCACCACTTTTATAAAATGAGGGTAATTTTGAACTTTTGTAAAATTGATTATTAAATAATAGGATTTAATTCATGATAGTGATTTTTGGTGAATTTTAATTAATTTAATACTATTTAATTTGGTGCATTGTGATTTGGTGTTTTGCTAGTGTAAGCTTAGAATTGTTAAGCCTAGAGACTAACCATGACCATGGGGACCTAACCATGTGATTAGAATGACTAATTACAACTTTTTAGCCTAAGAATATTTAGGTGATTTTGTGACTTTTGAATTAATTTGGATTTTGATTAAGTGATAATGTGCTAAGTGTTTATTAAAGATTTACCTAGCATTGCCCTAACCTAGGTATTATCCACGAGCCAAGATATTAGATTAGAAGCTTCCATCATGACAATGTTAGAAATATCTAGATATTAAGTTGAGGTTAGATATTTGTTAAGGATAGATATTTTTACTTGGGCCTTTAGCTGAGGATGTCATCACTACTGCTTAGACTAGATTAGCTAGGTTTTATCTTAGTTCTTGATATTTGTATTGACTTCTGAGTTTGTATTATTTGGATGTTTGAGATGTTATTTATTTCCTTCTGATTGTATTTCTCTTTAGTGATTTCCTATCTATCATATCGTGCTATTTCTATCTCTAGATTTGTGATTGAATTGTACTTTATGTGATTTGTCCTTCGTTCGGAGAGTATATCATATTGTATTTAGTTTGTGATAGTGACCTACAACAACGTTCTACCGCCGACACTGCGACGTAGGTTGGACGTACCCACTTCTCGTGCCCCTACACTGGGTGCGGGTCGTGACACTTGGTCCAAAAATGGTTAATCAGACTATCGAGGTGGTCAGACGAGTTAGAGATCATCTACGAGTTGCCCAAGATCGTTAGTGTCATTGGGCCAATTTCCATCGGCGTCCGCTTGAGTTTTCTATTGGCGACCACGTATTCCTTAGGATCTCGCCTACCCGTGGCGTCATTCGATTCGGCGTACGAAGAAAGCTTAGTCCTAGGTATATAGGACTGTTTGATATTCTCGAGCGAGTAGGTGATGTGTCCTATCGTCTCGTACTTCCACTGTCGTTACGTGAGGTACATGACATATTTCATATATTCCAATTGCGATGGTACATCCCGGATCCGAGCCATATCCTGGATCATTCAGAATTGGTTGTTGGTACCAACCTTTTGTATGAGGAAAGGCCCGTATCCATATTGGACCGAAGAGAGAAGGTACTCAAGAACAAGACTATTAGTTTAGTCCGTGTTGCTTGGGGTCATCACTATTTGGGTGAGTCAACTTGGGAACGTGAGGATGATATCCGATCACGAAATCCACAACTGTTTGACTCATAAGGTATAATGTCTTCCTTACGCCTTATGCTTTTAAATTCTTGCTTGCATGAATGATTGCTTGATTAACTGCTAGTTGTAGATTGCATGTAGTTAGTGTAGCTTGCCCCGACACCTCTAGCCTCTTGATTAAATTTCCTGTACATAATTATTTTAAGGTGGGTTGAGTTGTCACTCCCATTTTTTGTTATACGTATTTTCAGTATACGTGTACAAATTTTTGACATTTGTCAGGTGACCCATGTTTTGACTTATCCTGCTTAGCCTAGTCTTGGTTTAATCTTGACTTTGTTTGGTTCACCTTGGTTCATCGTGGCATGTTAACTTGGCTTGGTTTGGTTTGGTTTGAGGTTGGGTTGAGATGACTTGGCTTGGTATATATACCAACTCCTCTCTCTCTCTCTCTCTCTTTCCTCATTTACTTTTCATGTATTTCTCCATCTTCTTCATTACTCCTCCCACCTACCAAGTCCTAGGCAAGTGCAACTTGCTTCAAGATGGATCTCAAATTTTATTGTTCCACTATCTTCCTTGCTTGATTTTAAGCTTCTTTAGAACTTAGAGATTTTGGTTTTGATGGTTATATTTTTGTGGATCTAAGTTTATAGTTTTCTCGATTTTTTTGTTTTGATCTCTTAATCTTTTTTATTTTTGAAAACTAATGGTTCCATGTTGTGGGGAATTCAATTCTACCTAATTTTATCTTTTGAACCGCTTGCTTTCGACTTCGTTTGAAGAAGTTATGGCATTTTGTGTTTATGGGTTCTGGCACATCTTCGGTGCTGTCGGGATGATGAACAGTACCGCGTGCGCACTTCGCGTGCTGTAAGCCCCCTGAATTTTTAGGATTTATTTTCGAATTTTCTAAATGAATTATTTTTGATAATTCATTTTGATTTAATTAATTTTGATCATTAAATGCACTTTACTGTGACTTTGATTTCTAGAGCATCAGGGATGCCAGTCTTTGGAAACTTTCTTCTTGAAGTTTGTAGTAGACAAGATTATCTTCATGTGGGTACATCTTGTCCCACTCAAACTTGTTTCCTTGTGCTCCATTTGCTTCGCGTAACTTTCGGGTCAAATTAGACCAATTTATCGTCTGTCGTAATTTGTGACTTAACTTCCAACTTAATTTCTGGACCCGACATCGGTCCAATCCAGTCGACCCAATACATGGCCCTGGCCTATTTTGAGTCTACTATGCACATGCCACTTGCGTACCACCAAATTGATCTCCCTTGTGCTCTCATTTTATCTATGATTTAATTGATTTAAATTTGTGATTTTAATTAAATCTTGGCCCCAAGCTTGTCCTAACTTGACCCAACACCCAATCCAATTTGGTGTAGGCCCTATCATGTCTATCCATACACCCCACCTAATTTTTTCTCTCTTTCCTACTCAAAATATCTATTTCTCTATCCTTGTATATATATAAACATATATATATACATATAATTTATATATATATATACATATATATTTAAATCTCCCACTCTCTCTCACCACACACAACTCCCCCATCACCATCAGCACTCTCCCCCCATGTGGCCGAACACCCCCTCTCTCTCTACTTTCTCTTTCTCTCTCTCTCTCATTAATATCTCTATTCTCTCTCTCTAAATGTCTCTCTCTCTTTCCATATAATATATACACAAACACACATATACTAATTCTCTCTCCCTCTCTTATTTCACCAACAGCAAGCTCCTCCCCCCTACTCCTCACATGGCCGAGCCCCCATGGTCGAGCTTTCCACCTCCAACTCTCCTCCACATTCTTCTTCTTCTTCACATCACCACACACCACCACCAGCCTCCTCCATTGCCGATCCCCTCTCCTCCTCCTACTCTTCTCCACCACCATCAACACCACTCCACCACCATCCTCTTCATCACCCACACCACCACCATCAACGTCCACCACCCTCGTCGTGCCCTTGGCTGTGCCACCGTGCCGGGCCGAGCGAAGCCTCTACGGCCAGCAGTACAGCCAACGGCCAGCAGCAGCAGCCAGCAACGCGAGCAGCAGCGCATGGCAGCCACGCGCGCGCACCGGCAGTCGCGTGCACACACCGGCAGCCGCGCACGGGCACCGACAGCCGCGTGCCGCCGCGGCCGTCGCCATCACCGACGATCCCCCCGGCTACACGTGGGCCCGGTGAACCTTTCCGTGGCGGCCACCGTCCTCCGGGACGCGCCGTCTAGGCGATTCGTGCATTTTGCACGGAATCCCGTCGACGCGCGCACGAACGAGATCCAAAAACGGTGTCTCGTCGCAGCAACTTCGCACACATTTTTCGGGAAATCCGACCATTGGATCGACGAACTCTTTGCTCCATCACAATCTTGGTATATAGCTCTTCACTCACCTCCAGTTTCGTCCGTTAATTTCGTCGTTTGATACATCAAAATTGGCCACCAAGTTGACCGTTTAAATTGTGTATATTTTGGACAGTTTTGCGGAGCCAACTTCGCAGACTCGTAACTCCGACATCGTAGCTTCGTTTGGCGTACCACCAGTTCCTGTGCGTAGCTGGTATAACCTTTTTCCTGTCCCTTAAGTTTCGTTTCATTGTGAGCATGTTTGGTTGGTTGAATTCGACGCCAAAGTTGGTCGTCAGAATTTGTAATTTCTAAGTTGTAAAATCCTAATTTTTAAACCGAGACTTCAGATTCAATTTATGACACCACCAGTCGACTCGTGGCACCGTTCTGGCACGTTTTCATATAAAGTTTGTTAGATTTGGAGGACGTGGTCCCTGGCACGCATTTCGGTACAAAATGGATCCCATAGTCCGGATCAACGAAACTTTTTGATGCCGGCTCATTGAAATCCAATTCTGTATATACTGTTGAGTTCGTATCATCATTCTGGACATGTTGACATATAATTTGCTAGATTTTAGTGAACATTAACTCCGACACGCATTTCCGTGCAAATCAGATTCCAATATCCGGGTCAACGGGCCATTTTGAGATCGGCTCGTCGGAATCCAATTTTGGATATACCGTTGAGTTCGTATCGTCATTCTGGATTCATAGACATATATTTTGCTAGATTTTTAGGACTTTTATTTCCGACATGTTTTTCGGTACAAAGTGGGTCCGACACGGATACCATTTTGATCCAAAATTACCTTTTTGCTCCTGTGTCCAAGTTGGACTTATGGATAGGCTATCCTAGCTAATTTGACTATTCTGGACACGTTGGTGATGGTTGTTTTAACATTCGACAATATTTGTAGGTTTTCATCCTATTATTATAATCTTTCTTCTTTTGTTGTATTTTGAGATCCATCGATTCCAGTAATTTCACAACCTCTAAAATTGAATGTATTGATGCTGTAGATGTTTATAGAGACTAGCCTTGACCCTGTTTGACCATGGTCGACTGCTTTGATTGAACATCGAATATAGAGTCAACATTTGACCTAGTTTAACCTAGAGTTGACCAGAGTTGACTAGAGTTGACCAGTTGACCAAAAGTCAACTGTAAGTCAACCTTTGATCCAGTTTGACCTAGTTTAACTTGGTTTGACTTTCTGTGACCTAGTTTGACCTAGTGTGACTCAGTGTGACCTAGTTTGACCTAGTGTGACTCAGTATGACCTAGTTTGACTTAGTGGACTGAAATTGACCTAGATTACATAGCTTATACTATATAATCGTGTCTAACACTGTTGATATTTAGTGTAGATATCCTTGTTCTCTTGACACATTGTTCACACGGATTGGTATTTCTCTGGATCCCGTCATGAGATGTTATTCCTTGTATTCTTTGGTATATCTTGTGCAAGTCTTTCTTGTTCCTTGTGCATTGTATAGACACGATTCCTACGAAGGCTAGCTACCCTCTTAGAGAATCGAGTGTAGATGTGTGGTCATTATCCACCTTGTTTATTCTTATAGACCTTGTTTAATAGCCAATCCTACACTCCACGTATGATTGGCCGGATCATTAGACCTTGTACAGACCTAAGCCGGCCACATGTTGAAACTAGTACTTACACACTTAGATAGATGATTCTTGATTCTTGTACATGCCATGATTAGTTTTACTTATCTTGTTCTAGCTCTAGATTTACAGCTTACCTTGCCATGATACTCACATGTACATTTCGTGATTCCTTGTATATTTTCTCTATTTACTGCTACATTTTTAATATCGTCTAACTAGAACTATTATTTGAGTTTTGTGCTCGTTCCATCCTGACTGGATATATTGACAATATTTTAGGAGTAGTTGTGCCCTCAGTATTGGACTTCAGGATGTTGTTAGTTGGGGTGGTTCTCGGTATTCTTCACCGTGAGTTGTCTCTCAGGAGTTCTAGGTCTGGTAGTTATTTAGTTTTGTTACTATTTCTCTCTGTTTTATTCTTGTCTCATACGATCCTTGTAGATTCTAGTTATTCTAGTGGTATTGTTATTATTCTTGTCTTATCTTTCTTAGTTTTTGTGATGTGATACGAGTACCTTTATAGTTATGGATCTTTAGATGTTGTAGTTAGTATCGGGTACTTGACAGTGCTCTACCGCCGATACTGCGATGTAGGCTGGGCGTGGCCTACGTATTCGTACCGTATATCCGGGTGTGGGTCGTGACACATTTTTGTGGTGGCCCATGCAGGTCAGTCTTTGAAATTAAGACGAAGTCGTGGTAGTACTTGAGCTTTTCGATACTACTGCGAGCCTGCCCTAGGATTAAGGTTGAGTCATGGAATATTTTAGGAATTTGGTACTCAGTCACATATTAGGAACTCTTCGTAGATTCCAGGGATGACCCCTGGGAATCTTATTTCAAACTTTTCAAAAAATTTCCCATTTGTTTCTATCCGTCCTGATTTCTGAAACATCTGTCCGTTATCAACTTTATTCTTTCTTGGAATGAGTTTGTGGACCCCAGAGGAAAGGTATAAGTTGAACTTATATATCTTTTAGGTTGAGACGAGAATATGATTTGCCAGTCTCATATCAGGTTGAGATTGTTTTAGATCATATTCCAATGATTTCTTTTATCTTGACCTAGATAGTACCTTTGGACATCTCCTGAGAATTTTCATCTAAACTCTACCTCGGGATCTTTTTCCCTAGTTTCCATCTACTTATCCTTGATTCGTTATTGAAAATTTTGAATCTTGATGTTCGTTGTTGACTTCAATTTTGATTCTGTTTGAAGATAAGTTTCTCTGGATTGAGTTAAGATATTCTGATAAACATATTTGATGAGGACGATAAGAACGATAAATGTCTACTTTATTTATGGAGTTTAGAATTTATCGCAGTCATATTAGCTAGCCTGACAAGGACATGGAGCCTGATTTTGGATATACTATCCTAGTTGTGGCATTTAGATTCTCTTACAGCCATACCGGTTGACGTGGTAAGGAATTTAAATGACATGATTATAGGGTGTATACCTTAGTTATGGAATCTATCGTTTATTGCAGCTATGTTTACTGGCGTGGCATAAATTCTGGCAACATAATTTTGGATAGACGTGTATGGTTATCAGGTCATATCTTAAGTTGATTCACTTCTTTTACCAATTGAGCAAGATAATTCCTACCATTATTTCTTGTTTATCATTATTTTCTCTCCCATCGCATGATGATTTCTTATCTTACCGTCATTTCCTTTGCCTTGTTTAGCTATGTCTTGATTATACCAATCAACTATCTCGTATCTACTTCTGTCATCTATACTTTGAAATCTTTTTGAGCTCTTGTATCTTTTTATCTTGGGAAAAGTCGAGGAAGTATCGTAATCATCTGTTTCGGAGTAGACGTTGGATCTTGGTAGTTGTCGAAGCAGAGCGAGATGATTATCCCGACTTCCTTCTATAATCCTACATTTGGGTTTTTTTCCATAACAAAAGAAATCCAATTCCTTATCCTTGAATTGTTTCTTAAAATTCAATATCGTAAGATTTGATCTTCTCTGATTTTGACCAGTCAATTTGGTCGTCTTGTTATTCGTGCCAAAGAGTCTTGGTTGCTGACTAGACTCTAGATGACTTCAAATTCCTTTGTGACTTGGATTTTATCCTTGGATGCTCGTGCCCAGCCTTCATTGATCTTATTCTTCATCTTGCCCAAATATTGATTTACTCAAAAGTTGATCAACTTAGATCGTGTTGAGACAAATTTCTTTATCGTGGTTGGATTTTAATGCTATTAACCCTCGTGCATTGCCTTCTGATTTTGATCATGTTTGGATTTTGAATACTCGTGCCTAAACTCTTTTCGATCCTGATTTAATTTTTTGATTATATCTGAACTCATTGTGCTTAATCGTACCCAGATGACCTGGCGTGACTAAGCCGACTTGAATCATCTGATCGTGATTTTAACGATCATAATTATATATTTTATCTTGCCTCAAACTCGTGCCTAAAATTTTTGACTTTCAATCACGACTAACTAGTGTGACTACGAAATTAGTCGTGTTAGAATTAAACATTTTTGACTTTCTACCGTGCCTAATTGACTTGGGTTCCTTCCTAAATTGTGCTTTTAGGACCTTGATTTCGAATTCATGATTTTATTGGCATTCACAAATGAACTTGGACCTTGATCGTGCTTATGTGACCCATAATCTGATTTCTATCAATTCTAACTCTCAATCGTGCTATACTCAAATTTTTCTCTCCATTTGCTTCTCTTAGCCTTGTTTTAGATCATGAATATTCGACTTTGACTTTCATGATCTTGATAATCTTAATCCTCAAATCGTGCTAAAATCTTGAACCCTAATCGACTGTGTCGAAATAGATCTCCTTCGTACTTAAATTTTGATTCTCTAGTCACTCGAACTCAGGTTTCATTCCTGATCATGACTAGGTTTACGATTTTCATCGCTCTACTCTACATCGTGCCTAAGTGGTTAATCATTCCAAAATTCTTGAACGCGTCTGGGTCTTGATTTCACTCATGACCAGGTGGTTAAATTCTTGATCAATGTTAGTGCTAAGCATTGTTTATTCCGAACAATGCCCAATCATGTCATTTTTATCTTGATCATGCCTACATATAACCCTAAATCTAATTTCATCGAGCTGAAATCCTTTTAATCAAATTTTTAACTTGATTGTAATCGGATGAAGCTCAAGTTTTGATTTTGTTGTCATACCTCTATCGTGCCAAGTGAACTTAGACTATTTTCAATTTTAATCACGTTCGAACTTGGATCGTATTTTATGATTTTATTAATCATACTCCTTAATCTTTGATCGAGCCTATAAGACCTTGACTTCGATTTTTGTTTGTGTCTGAAATTTTATCTCAACCATGCCAAACCTTGTTTTGGTCATGGTTAGCTTTTCATCTTGATCGGGCCTGTGCGACTTTCGGGTTGATTTCCATCAACCTGAGTCCTACAGAGCACCCTATACTTGAACTTCATTTATATCTTCGATTCTTCTAATCGTCTCTAAAATCGTGCCCCAATGACTTGACTTATTTCTGAAATCATGCACATATAATTTTGTTCATATCATTATTCTATCGTGCCAAATCTGTCACCGTGCCTGAACAATTTTGAATTGATTATCTTGATCGTACAAAACTCGTCATTCTTGGATCGTGCCTAAAATATTGCTTAAATCTTCTATCAAGTTTTAACCCGACTACCAACCTTTAATTTTGAGGACGAAATTTTTATAAGGTGGGTAGGATGTAAGCCCCCTGAATTTTCGAAATTTATTTTCAAATTTTCTGAATGAATTATTTTCGATAATTTATTTTGATTTAATTAATTTTGATCATTAAATGCTCTTCACTGTGACTTTGATTTCTACAGCATTAGGGATGCCAGTCTCTGGAAACTTTCTTCTTGAAGGTTGTAGTAGACGAGATTATCTTCATGTGGATACAACGTGTCCCACTCAAACTTGTTTCCTTGTGCTCTATTTGCTTTGCGCAACTTTTGGGTCAAATTAGACCAATTTATCGTCGGTCGTAATTTGTGACTTAACTTCCAACTTAATTTTCGGACCCGACATTGGTCCAATCCAGTCGACCCAATATATGGCCCTGGCTTGTTTTGAGTCTACTATGCACGTGCCACTTGCTGCCACCAAATTGATCTCCCTTGTGCTCCCATTTCATCTATGATTTTAATTGATTTAAATTTGTGATTTTAAGTAAATCTTGGCCCCAAGCTTGTCCAAACTTGACCCAACACCCAATCCAATTTGGTGTAGGCCCTACCATGTCTATCCATACACCCCACCTAATTTTCTCTATCTTCCCTACTCAAAATATCTATTTCGCTCTCCTTGTATATATATATATATATATATATATATATATATATATATATATATATATATACAAATAATATATATACATATATATTTAAATCTCCCTTTCTCTCTCACCACACACAACTCCCCCATCACCATCATCACTCTCTCCCCCCCATGTGGCCGAACAACCCCTCTCTCTACTTTCTCTTTCTCTCTCTCATTAATATCTCTATTCTCTCTTTCTAAATATCTCTCTCTCTCTTTCCATATAATATATACACAAACACACATATACTAATTCTCTCTCCCTCTCTTATTTTACCAACAGCAAGCTCCTTCCCCCTACTCCTCACATGGCCGAGCCCCCATGGCCGAGCTTCCCACCTCCAACTCTCCTCCTCCTCCTTCTTCTTCACATCACCACTGTAACCTCACTTTTTCAAATTCATATTTCATGTATAAATTCCTTAATGATAATTAAATTCTTTCTTAAACTCTTCTAATTGTTTTTCTTAAAACAATTATTCCAAACCAAATTAAACCCATGGGCTAAACCTAGGCCCATTCTTTCTGGCCTGGTAGGAAAGCCTAGGGTCGTTCTAATCAAAGAACTTCATGAGCCCTTTTAATTTCCTTTAGCTATTTCTCTTCCTTTCTCTGCTCATTTTTTCTTAACAATTCAAATTTCGTTTCTGTTAGAATAAATAGTATGTCAGTGGAGAGAAGGAATTCCCGCCAGTTGTTGCCTCTCCTTCACGCAACCATCGATCTATAAAGGATCGATGAGTGGTCCTCAATCCTTACTCTTCTCTCTCACAAAAATTCATTCCCATCTTCTTCCTTAATCAAATCTTCGTTGAGCAGCCATAGGAATTTGGGGATCAAGAGCTTCATCCTCAATCGATCCAGCAACCTTGGTAATTTACTCCACCTACCTTGATTGAATGCGTTGATCAGTTGATCTTCTTCCTTCTAAATGCACTGGTCGATCTGAAATTTCAGATCTGAGAGTTCCTGACGAGTTCTTGATCACACACCATCAATCTGGAATTATTGATATTTAGGTGAGATCAACTACCGAGATTATTGATTCAATGATTGCTTGATTCATATTTTCAAGTTTTTATATCAGCTATAGATCGAGATCAGGATTGGATAAATCAAACTAACGATCGAGATCTGTACATTTCGAATTGGTGAGTCTCAACCTCCTTTGATCTTTTGATCTAAGTTTTGGCTGTGTGTGTATACGGATAGATTGTGATCGTGTTCCCTATTCTAAGGAGATCTCGAGCAACAATAAGTTATGGAAGAATTTGATAAGCGAGACTGAGCCGGACACGAAGTTGATAGCCATATTGTGGGGACATTTCGAATCTCTGCAGGTATTCTTTTATTTTCTTTAAAATTCATTCCTGATTAGCTGTATCAACCTTTATCTATGTGTGTCTGAGGTTGAGTTCGACTACTGTTGACTGTAGTATCAGTAGGATGGGAGGAAAACAGTTGATTTCGTGAAGAAGAAATTATAGGAACTTTACTCAAATGGCTAGATGTATAGGAATACCGGGTTGGAAGTTTTGGTATGTTAAGTTCCTTTTACATACTACTTTATTCCAGATATGTATCAATACCATAGTTAGGGAGATCTCACATCCATTTCTCAATTTACTATCCTAGCAACTATAGGTGACTGAGACAGTAAATTGACAAGAGGATGTGGAGATCACATATCAGTTCATCAACCAGTGGGTGAACTGGTATGGCCCTTGAGTTGCTTTCCTCTGTGTAATACTCAGATATTTGGGAAGTTCTTTAGACATTAGATGAGAGCTTGAGTTACTTGAAAACCTTGAATTTGTTGAGCTAGTTAGGTTGTAATGGTGTAAGAACAGGCTGTCATGATCAGGGAATGAGGGACTGTACTATCCAGTTGTGTAATAGTCCAGTTACCTTGCTTTTTGTGAACAAATCATTTAGTTTATGATTAGATGATTCAAATCAGTAATGAGCAGATCAAGTTCTGAACTGGGACTAAGTTTAGCAACTGTTATGCATATTTTGATATTGTTAACTGATTTAGAGATTAATTGTTATCTGGTTATATTGGTTCATTGCCTTGATACTTGAACAAATACCCTGCCACTGTTAGCAATTCTGTTTAGGACCAGAACAGGGCATCAGGACCATAGGAGGGATATCATGATTGTTGTGTTGATCCAGTATTGAACAGGACACTGGAATTCCTGTATGATTTGAGACTGAATATATGTTGATGTAGCTAGCTGTACCTGTGTTTTCCTGAGAACATGGTTTGATTTCAATTTGGCTAAGTATAATCCTGGGTTGATATATCAGTCACACATTAGGGACTGTCGATTCAGAGCAGTATTTTGGACTGAGTTATCCAGGGTCCCTTGGATGAACTTAGACAGCTTTGGTTAATTCCTGTGTGATGTAAGAATGGAACCAAATTGAATTAGGACTAATGATTCAGACTGCTACCAACCCAGGTTCTAATAGGAAGTTTTAGGAACATCTTGTATGGTATCATTTAGTCTTTAACATAAATACATCAGTAAGGAGATTCAGAAGATAGGACTGATATGTAAACTGGGGAAAACAAGTAAGGATGGGGTGGTTCAAAGCTGAATATCAGATTCAGAACAGTACACCTTGGACTGACTGTTAAATCCCTGTTATAGACTGTGTATGCTCTGCTATTGGACTGGATATGAGACTGAGCAAGTATCCCTGTAAGGAGGATTGAACCAAATAGGAATAGGGAATAGCTTGAGGAATAAATTGAATAGCTTAGATGTTCAAGCTATTTGTACTAAGTTGGTAAATTTGAGTTTAAGGGTGACTGGCAGTACCTTGCCCCAATATGGAAGGGTAGACTAAGTCCAACAATTGGCCTGAGTTATATAGTTGAAATCCACCACAGTCTTTCTCTAAAAACCTGTGTAGTATAGGATGTTCAGTTGTTATTGTGATTTAGATTTACTTGGGCTGATAATTAGACCCATGTAGGATTTGTATAGAGGTTGGAATGACATGTTGATTGGTCATCATATTCCTAAACTTAATTTACCATGTTTAGGGACCATTGATACTAATTGATGGTTGACCATTCTAGTTACCATGATATATATATATAGTCTAGTAATGTATGAAAAATTAAGGATAGATGGCCTCCTATTGGAGTATTAAATTAGTTATCTAATTATAAAGATAAGTTAGTGTTAAAACCAAGTTTTGTTGTAGTAACCTTCTAGACTAGAAATATCTATCTATATTGTCAACTTATCAAATTGTAACCAAATACAGGAGGATATCTGGCTCTATTGCCTACTTGTACTTCCCTGGAGCAAGGCAAGTACACTTTACGGTCTTGTGCATTTCATTATATCCTGTGCTTTCTTGATTGACACATTACAACACGTCATGTACTTTCTGGTACTCATGTTCCTTGTTCTTATTACTTGTACCTGGGGTGGTGAAATATACTATTTATGTGACCAAACCCAAGAAATAACTCAGGTGTGTTTAGCTTAGACCCCACATCGTGCACGCGGGTCCTAAGCCGTACCATTCATGTGCTTTCATGTGCTTACCCTAGCCGGTCACATACTTAGTTATATTTCAAATATAGTACACATATGCAGGAGATATACCTTGTACTTATTTCCTGTGATTCCTGAAATACCATGTTCTTTCCTGTGCTTACATATCATGTTCTTTCATTTTCTTACATACCATGTTCTTTCATGTACTTTACATACCCTGTTCTTTCATGTACTTATTCACTATGTTCTTTCCTGTACTTTTTATGTTTCTTTGTACTTTCATATCATGATGTCTTGTTCATTATCTAGAATTGTACTTGCTCCGCTCCTGAATAGGATATGTTGCAGGTGAGTTGGAGGCCCTGTGCGACACTTATTATGGACAGGATGTTGCTATCTTTGCTGAGCCAGCTGGAGCTGCTTGTGACTTAAAGGCTGCAGAAGCCTAGAGTTTACCTTTAGCTTTTATGTTTTCCTGTATTGAGACTAGTAGACTTACTTTCATTGCTGGAATGTAATAAATTCTGAGTTGTACTTTACTCTGGTTGGGACACATTTATAGATACTGTGATTTCATACATGTTCATATTTATCTGGTTAGTTTCCCTAGATTGGTACAGTTTACTTTGTTGTGTCTAATGACAAAGGCTGAGCGTGGCCGACTCGTGTCTGATTATTCGGGAGCGGGTCGTGACAACCACACACAACCACCAGCCTCCTCCATGGTCGATCCCCTCTCCTCCTCCTACTCTTCTCCACCACTATCAATACCACTCCACCACCATCCTCTTCATCACCCACACCACCACCATCAACCTCTACCACCCTCGCCGTGCCTTTGGCTGCACTGCCACGCTAGACCGAGCACAGCCCTCGCGGCCAGCAGTGCAGCCAATGGCCAGCAGCAGCAGCTAGTAACGCGAGCAGCAGCGCATGGCAGCCGCGCGCGCGCACCGGCAGCCGTGCGCCGCCCTGGCCGTCATCGACGAGCCCCTTCGGGCTGCACATGGACCGGAAGAACCTTCCTGTGGCTGCCACCGTCCTCCGGGACGTGCCGTCTAGGCGATTTGTGCATTTTGCACGGAATCCCGTCGACGCGCGCTCGAACGAGATCCAGAAATGGTGCCTCGTCGCAGCGACTTCGTATGTGTTTTTCAAGAAATCCGACCGTTGGATCGGCAAACTCTTTGCTCCGTCACAATCTTGGTATATAGCTCTTCACTCACCTCCAGTTTAATCTGTTAATTTTGTCGTTTGATACATCAAAATCGGCCACTAAGTTGACCGTTTAAATTGTGTATATTTTAGACAGTTTTACGGAGCCAACTTCGCGGACTCGTAACTCTGCCGTCGTAGCTCCGTTTGGCGCCCCACTAGTTCCTGTTCATAGCTGGTATAACCCTCTTCCTGTACCTTAAGTTTCGTTTCATTGTGAGCCCGTTTGGTTGGCTGAATTCGACGCCAAAGTTGGTCGTCCGAATTCGTAATTTTCAAGTTGTAAAATCCTAATTTTGAAACCGGGACTTCGGATTCAATTTCTGACACCACCAGTAGACTCATGACGTCGTTCTGGCCTATTTTCATATAAAATTTGTTAGATTTGGAAGACGTGGGCCCTGGCACGCATTTCGGTGTAAAGCAGGTCCCATAGTCCGGGTCAACGAAACTTTTTGATGCCGGCTCATCGGAATCCAATTCTAGATATACCGTTGAGTTCATATTGTCGTTCTGAACTCGTTGACATATAATTTACTAGGTTTTAGTGGACATTGGCTCCGACACGCATTTTCGTGCAAATCAGATTCCAATATCCTGGTCAACGGGCCATTTTGAGATCGGCTTATCGGAATCCAATTTCGCTTATACCGTTGAGTTCGTACAGTCATTCTGGATTCGTGGACATATATTTTGCTATGTTTTGAGGACTTTTATTTTCGACACTTTTCGGTACAAAGTGGGTCCGACACGGATACCATTTTGACCCGAAATTACCTTTTTACTCCTGTGTCCAAATTGAACTTATGGATAGGCTATCCTAGCTAAGTTGACCATTCTGGACACGTTGGTGATGGTTGTTTTACCATCCGACAACATCTGTAGGTTTTCACCCTATTATTATAATCTTTCTTTTTTTGTTGTATTTTGAGATCCATCGATTCCAGTGATTTCACAACCACTGAAATTGAATGTGTTGATCCTGTAGATGTTTATAGAGACTACCCTTGACCCTGTTTGACCATAGTTGACTGCTTTGACTGAACATCGAATGTAGAGTCAACATTTGACTTAGTTTAACCTAGAGTTGACCAGAGTTGACTAGAGTTGACCAGTTGACCAAAAGTCAATTGTAAGTCAACCTTTGACCCAGTTTGACCTAGTTCAACTTGGTTTGACTTTCTGTGACCTAGTTTGACCTGGTGTGACTCAGTGTGACCTAGTTTGACCTAGTGTGACTCAATGTGACCTAGTTTGACTTAGTGGACTGAGATTGACCTAGATTACATAGCTTATACTATATAATCGTACCTAACACTGTTGAACCCTAATTAATATACATCTCATCTTTAGGTCTGTGATTTCACCCCGAGCCGGATTACACAGTTGACATATTTCCACCAGATCTCAGGCGATTACATTCTCTGATAATATTTCTGTTTTATGATATTGTCTATGTTTCTTGTATTTAGTGTAGATATCCTTGTTCTTTTGACACATTGTTCACACAAATTGGTATTTCTCTGGATCCCGTCATGAGATGTTATTCATTGTATTCTTTGGTATATCTTGTGCAAGTCTTTCTTTTTCCTTGTGTATTGTATAGACACGATTCCTGCGAAGGCTAGCTACCCTCTCAAAGAATCGCGTGTCATGATGTGTCATGGTTGGATCCACTATACTAGTAGGGGACGGGAAGTATTAGTGTAGATATATGGTCATTATCCACCTTGTTTATTCATGTAGACCTTGTTTAATAGCCAATCCTACACTCCACGTATGAGTGGCCGGATCATTAGACCTTGTGCAGACCCAAGCTGGCCACATGTTAAAACTAGTACTCACACACTTAGATAGATGATTCTTGATTCTTGTACATTCCATGATCAGTTTTACTTGCCTTGTTCTAGCTCTAAATTTATATCTTACCTTGCCATGATACTCACATGTATATTTCATAATTTCTTGTATATTCTCTCTATTTACTGCTACATTTTTAACATCGTCTAACTAGAACTGTTATTTGGGTTTTGTGCTCGTTCCATCCTGACTGGATATGTTGACAATATTTTAGGAGTAGTTGTGCCCTCAGTATTGGACTTCAGGATGTTGTTAGCTGGGGCGGTTCTTGGTATTCTTCACCGTGAGTTGTCTCTCAGGAGCTCTAGGTCTAGTAGTTATTTAGTTTTGTTACTGTTTCCCTCTGTTTTATTCTTATCTCATATGATCCTTGTAGATTCTAGTTATTCTAGTGATATTGTTATTATTCTTGTCCTATCTTCCTTAGTTTTTGTGATGTGATACGAGTACCTTTATAATTATGGATCTTTAGATGTTGTAGTTAGTATCGGGTACTTGACAGCGCTCTACCGTCGATACTGCGACGCAGGCTGGGCGTGGCCCACGTATTCGCACCGTACATCCGGGTGCAAGTCGTGACACGTGCCATGCACGTTCCTCCGCGCCATCCACGCAATACACCCGTGCGCTTTGCATTTTGCGTGTCGCGCGCCCTTGCGATTTTCTGCTATACGCCCGCACGTCGTGCCTCCGCGCCATGTGTAACTCTCCAGTCCCAAAATACGTAGGACTAGGAACATAGACATGCCAGCCGTATAATAAATATATGTAAGCTGTAAATGCAGTAAAACAACAGCTACTAATCTCATCCACAAATAAAAGAAATAAAGATATCAAATAATAACCATGATTTATCTTTATACAATATGTTGGCCGGAGACAAATCCACTACCAACTATTTAAAAGAAGAGAAGTACAAGACATAAAATAATTTAGCGATGGTAGCAAGAAAGGTCCAAGACACGTCATCTTCGAAGGGATGGAGAAGATCACGATCTCTACTTGAATACCTGTGGAAGACAAGAACACACACCTGGAGAGATCACCAAGTTCTCAGAGGGACGTAACAAGATACATAATATCATGCCATATAAATTGAATAATTACTGCTCAATAATAAGTCAATCAGATCATAACATGGTTCAATACTCACCCTTGAATTAGCGTACCATCCCCCCAACCAAACAAGGACAGGAGATGGCACACTAACCCATGATGAAGTATCTTCCCAAGTCATGAATCCAATATGGTATCCGGACCACAACAAGGTTCAATACCTTCTCATCGGAGTAGTAAGCCACACCTACAACCAAACAAGGACAAGATATGGTGAACTAATCTACGACAAGTTATTGTTCCAAGCTACGGTCAGATACAAGTACCCAAACCAAGAGTACTCATACCAAACAGATAAGGGTGCCTAAATGGTCTATGTGAATGCAGTTTTAAGAACAACCTCTAACGCATGGACCCTGAATAAAATGGGATTGGCATGGTCCCCCCTTGGGGCACCAGAGGCCCGATCAATAAGAGCATAACATTCTACAGAACGTCAGTGGCCGTCAGTAATCATGGATCATCTCACACCGTATCTCCAGCGGAGCATCCGGATCACAAAAGAGAAGTACATAGTAGCCCATACGCTAAGGAATTGTCCTTCCCGTCCCATACCTACTATGTTGTATCCACAACACATAACCTGTAACCCCTCTTTCCAAGATTTGAATATTTTATTATTATTTATTTTCTATTTTTGAAATCAAATATTTTCATATAATTAACGTTAATATGCTAGTTTCAAATAAATGGTTTGAATGTACTAAGTTCTTGTAATAAAAGTATTTTGGACTTAAATTTCATTATTGGCATCATAAATACGTTGTCATTAGTTTTGAACTATTAGTTCGAACTACTTTAAATAGATTTGATTAATTATTATACATTCTAAATTAATTGAATGGTATCTTGATATTTAAATTACAATAATAACTATTTATTTGAAATGAGATTTGATTTATAATTTAAGTTATTTGGATTAAGAATGGATATTATTGAATAATACTTTAATGTCATTTGCAATCATTTATAAATTTTGATTAAATTTATCTACTATATGATTTCAATTAATTTTAATAAATTTTGAATATTCTCTTAAAAATTATTTATGTTAATTATTTATTTGAACTAGATTTAAAATCATATGTTTAGAAGTAAAAGATAAAGATTGATTGTTATATCTAAATGTGATAATTAATATTTGTAAAATATTTAAATTTATATTATTTGATGACATCGAGTATTGTTTAAAAGATAACAAGTTATTTGGCTATATTTAAATTTATTTAAATTTGGAATATGATTTGAATTAATAGATAATATTAAATACTACTTCAGATTACTATTGTAATTATTTATAAGATTTTGATATATATGAGTATCGTTATCTACTAATAAATTTCAATTAGATTAAATTGATTTAAATAATTTTTTGCTTGATTTAAATAAAGAGAAGGGTTATCCAATAGGACTTATAGTCCTTATCCCCTAGGAGATTCACCACCTATATAGGGAGAGTTATTTCTCCCACAACCAACACAATTCCATCAACCACATCCAACAACATTAGTGTTGTGCATCGTGTCCTTGTTCTCCGTGTTGTGCATCGTGTCCGTGTTCTCCGTCACTTCTACTATTCATCTTTATAATTACAATTCCCTGCCCTGTCCGACAAACCCGGACACCCCGGCATTACCGTAGACTTCCAACCCCTGTCTCTCTAATCGACCAAACTCCTCCCCCTTCGGCAGACTAGTTCCGCCATCATCATCCCATCCACCATCAATATCACATCTGCCACCACGAGCCACCATCGGCCTCCCCGAAAGTCGATCAACCACCGCCACCAAAATCACACACAGAGAGAAAGAGAGAGGAGTTGACCTGATTCAGCCTCCGCGCCGAGTCCGGCGACCCCGTCCCGATTTCTACATGGATGCCCCGAGCCTCCTCGACCCGCTCCTCACGACCGCGCCCCTCTTCCGCCACGTGCCCAGAGCGGATCTTCACCCGTCGAACCGACCCCGACCGCCAGATCCGGCGATCTCGCTACAGCCCGCTCTTCCCACGCCCTACCGTCTCTAGCACCGCCATCCTCCTTCCGCGGAGCCGATCCACCGTGCCAGTCTTGCCGGAACTCCTTCGCGGCTCTCCTTCGTCCCAAGCCCTGGCCATCCTTAGGCTGCGCGCGCGTGCACCTCTCCCGACCAGGCGTTTCTTCCGCGCACGATGAGCTCACCGCAGCCGCCGCGCCACGGATCACGGTACCATCCGCCGCCAGCAACCGCCCCTCGTTTGGCTTCCCCTGACCCTCTTACTCTCTCTCAGGAAAAAAGAAAAGAAAAAGGGTTAGTTATTAATCTCTCTCCAACTCTTTCTCTATTAATATTATTAAGGTTGGAAACAGAGAGGTGATGGGTTTTTGTGCAAAATTTATAAATTATAATAATATCAATATGTATTAGAATTTGTATGTATTGCTATATGTATACATGAATGTATATGTACATCTAGTATATTATAATGATTATTATCACTATTATTAGTATTGCTATTGTCACGATCCGATCCCAAGTTAATGGGTCGAACCGGACCATGCCCAGCCTGCACCGTGGTGAGACGGCGGCAGTAAGCTGTTCCATTGCAGGTATTCACAACAACACAAGCACATTCTGTCACAACTATTATATTCGGAATTTGAAACTTTGTTTAATAAAATATTCAGAAATACAACTGGGAGGGAAATGCTGAAATAAAACTACAAACTTCAAATAAAAGAAAATGCAGAAAGGGAAACTATCTAAGCATCAGGTTCAGCAGTCCTCCAGAGACGGCTCCGGTACCGTCGCAGGGTAGAGAACCGGATCATAATAGATGTTATAATATAGCTCTTCATCCTCAGTGTTACCTAAAATGTTGTCTCCAGTCAGGAGGGAGCAAGAACGAAAAATGCATCTCATAATTTAAATAGTAATTGGAAAGTGCAGGGTAAACAGTTTGAAATAATGATTTTCAGCAGTATAAAACAGTTCACTGTGTTTTGAATATGCAAACGTCTATGACCGGCTTGGGTTGATCAGTAGTATCCTAGCGATACGATATGGCTTATCCCCGTGCGTAAGAGGGGTAAGCTAACACAGGAATTTCAATAGGGGCTTTGGTCATAAATGCCTACACTATTCCCCCAGTCACACATTCAGTAACAGTAGCAATCAGTAGTTGAACCCTAAGGTAGAGTTCCGTGTCAGCAGTGTGGTTTAACATGCAGCTTAACTTTACTAAGGAAATTACAAGAAAACATAATCCGAAACTTGCTTTGTTTTAGAATGACTGGAAAGACGAGTCGGTACCGAGGAGGAATGTCAGGTGTAACTTCGAGTTCCTACAGTTGAGAACTCAACTTAGAACCGTTGTATAACCAGGCTAAGTGTGCTAGTTGCAATCTCTAGTAGTAAGTCCTAGTCAGGTTTTAAGTTGTATTAAGTTACAGCTAACGATTACGTCGCAAGCTACGTGCGTTGATTAAACCGGTTAATTTGATTATTGGAAAATAATAACAAGAACCGATTAACTTTGGAAAACTTTGTGTTTTTGTAAAAATATAGTTTATAGTGATAAATCATGAACTAGTTATTCTACTAACATTCTATCCATTTATTTAATTCTTAATTAATTATAAACGGGAATAGATTACGTTCTAACTACGATTACACGTTCAAATCAAACCACCCAAAATCAACATCAACCCAGAAAAGAAAGTAAAAATCTACACTATGCAATACATGGGCACAGCTAATCATCCTAGAATTATGGGCTTATGTCCTGTACAATTCTTTTTACATAAAATAAGAGGAAATGTTTTAGTTCCTAAATAAAAGTGCAGTAAATAAATAATTATAATAAATAGCTTAAACATTAAATAAAATAATTTAAAATAAAAGTTGGAGTCTCAGACTCGGTCCATCATCAAATCTAGCTAATACCTCAACGCCCGGTCGGACCGGTGCGTTTGCATTTCGCTAGGGCCCACAGACCGGTACGATCGTCGCCCGAAAATCAGTTTTAAATTCATTTTCCGAAAAACCAATTTGAAATCAAAATAAATAAAGTTTTGTAAAAATTTGGGCACCATTTCCTCTATTCCGGGGCAACCCAAAACTGGGAAATGCGCCAACGAAAAACCTGCAATTGTTCCAACCAGGAATAACCCAAAAATATATATCCACAGAAATAATTTCCAACCACAGAACCTTCCCGAAATACTCGGGATATCCGAAATCAACCCAACAACACACAAATCTCAGCAGACAATATCACAGAAAATTCTAACGTAGCTAACTGAAACTACCACGTAGCTAACCGGATTTCCGAAGGGGAAATCGGGGACCGATATCATCACAGACTACCAATGAAAAGCAACGGGACAGAGAAATTATACCTCGGGTGCTCGGCTAGAGCTCTCAGATGATATAGGAAGAAAAATAATAACAATCCCACAGCGACGTCGACGTCGAAAATGTCGAAACTCCAGAGATAGGCACGCTGGCCAGAAGAAAGATCCCGCGAAGGGCAGTGACGTTGGCAGACCGCGAGGAGAATAGGTCGTCGGAGAGTGGCGGCGCACGGCACACGCCGGAGACAGCGCTGGAGTGCGCTGTCGGAGTCGGCGAGGGACGAATCTGGACAGCGCAGAGGCAAAGGGGCGCGGGAGTGCGCTGTCGAGCGCTGGAACCCGCGGGAGGGGGCGCACGCCCGCTGGCTTCGCCGGAACGCGTCGGCGGTCGGGGACAGCACGGGGTGGCGCGGATATCACGCGCGGGGAGGCTCGGACGGGGCTTCGTCGGAGCTCGAGACAGCGCGGGAAGGAGCCGCGTGCTGGGCTCGGCTGGCGGGGAGGGTCGCGCGCGGGGGCGCGGACTTGGCCGGGGTGGCGGCACACGGTCGGAGACGCCGAGGAAAATCCGTCGGAGTCCAGCCGACGAGACAACGGCGACGGGGATTTGGGGGTTAGGGTTTCGGTTAGGGGGTTCTTCTTCCAGAGAAAAGGAAACTCAGCGAGAGGGAGTGTTTGAGATTTTGATCTTCTGTGAGGAAAAGAGAGAGAGAGATATTTGGTTTTTGGTGAGAGTTCTCTTCTGTGAGTGAGGGAGAGAGTGGGTTTTGGTTTCTCTGTGAATGGAGAGAGGTGGAGAGAGTGGGGATAAAAGTGAGAGTTGTGGGTGAACGTTAGGGAGATTGTATGGTGGAGAATGACTTAGGGAGGGAGAACAAGTAGTAGTTTACCAAGTAGTGGGGAAATGCTGGTCCTTCGGGACCAGCCCAAATGTTTATTATTATTATTTTTTTTAATAATAATTAAATCGAATACAAAAATCAGAATTGAGAAAGAAGGAAATGGGCTCAGGCCTGGGTCTGGGCTCGGACTCGGGTCTGGGTCCAAAAATCAAAAAGCCAAGTTGTAATATTTTCAAAATTCTTTTTCACCCAAAATTAATTAATAGTAATATTAATAATAATAATAACTTTAGAAAACGCAAATAATAAAATTAATAAACTCTATTAAATAATTAATACAAAATAATGGATTTCACAATCTTCCCTCCTTAGAAAATTTCGTCCTTGAAATTTCAAGGATCAGGGCCGGGGTATAATCAAAACTTAGCCTTAAACAAAATGAACTTTAAACTAGCAGGCACGATCGGAATTAAAAATATAATCTGAAAAGGGACGGGAATGTTTGGAGTAATCAAATCATTTTAGGCACGAGGAAGAACCTAGGTACCACCAGGATCATAGAATAGGTGAGAACCAAAAGAGGTTTCGAGAGAAAGCAAGAAAGGAGTGGAGGTCGACATTTATTTAAGAAGGCAGAAGATGATGGAATCTTCTAAGATGAGAAACCCAAATGTCCCATCAAATTGGAATGGGGTACAAAAATTTGTGACTCAGGAAGAATTGAAAAGTTTGTACGATAGTAGGATACTAAAGATGATTAGGATGATAATGAATGTAATCGAGTGAAATATTTCCAATGAGGGCCGAGTGATGATCAACGAGGATGGAAAGTATGTCGTTTCACCGCTCAACGGTCAGAAGATAGGATATGCGGGAAAAGACCTACAAGATAACTACCTATAGCTTCCAAATTAAATCTGTAATTAGATGATAATAATAATGAATGAATAAATACATAAGGTATAGGAACATATATATATGCAGCGTACCAAGGTTGAACAGAAAAGAGGTCGAGGTAGTCGAGCTTGATTTGATCCTAATAAATTTTTAGGACGACCAAGTAGAATTTTATAGGAAATCTGTTATCTCTGATTGTGACAAAAGATTTCTGGAAATGAAGACAACCGCTAGAAATGTAAATCCTCTAATCAGGCGAAAGTCAGAATGATTTGATAGTGCAAAAGGTAACCATGATATGAATGTAGTCTGAATAGTATTCGGGAACCAAATATGTTTGAAGTCACTTTGTCTCAAATCCATGCCTCGCCAGAGTGCACCTGACTGCAGTGAATTTTGACCCAATAACTTGAATAATTTTAGGTTACCGAGTACTCTTTTAACTTTATCTATTTCGTGGCTAAGCAACAAGAAGATCAACATGGTGTATTTAGAACTTAGTCACGATAATATCCGAAAATCTATGAACACCAGAAATTACTTCAACTTTAGAGTCTTTTGCCTCGCCAGTGCGCAACTGGCTGCAGTAAACTCGCAGTTTCCATAATTCAGGCAAATTACTACAACGCAAATGTGCGAAGTCGTATTTTGGATATTTTCTCAACTTTGTCCCTGAAAATTTCAAAGAAGTTTTCCTGAAATTCAAACGAGTTCTAAAGTTCTATTCATGATAGAAAAAGATATTGATGTATGTTCTACCGGTTTCAAGAAAATTTATCAGGATAAATATGTGTTCCAGTAGCTCTTAAGATTTTAAGAGATTTGATTTTGAAGAAATTGATCAAGCTTGAGTATGGCAAATTGAGTTGGACGCAGGATAAGGTAGAAAAATCAGAGTTTTGGGTTGAGTTGAAGAAGTCAATAAGAACATTTCCCGATAAATCACTTAAAGGATACAGACGTTTACCAAAATTATTTGAAGAAATAATTTCTTATCCAAGGAAAGTTTTGAGAATGTGATAGGGAGTAGGGTTGACGTAAAAGAAGTATGTCTTTATGGATTTCGGGAAGTCTGGTTAAAATGATTTAGTAGAGCCAACAGGGAAATGATTCAACAATTTTAAAAGAAGATTTTACTAATAAGATGGAATTAATTCTCTGACCGTTCGTACTTCACGGTACTCAAGCATTGAGTTAAAATACTGCCTAAGCTTTGGATTGATCAAGAAGTTGCATAGAGAGTGTAGGGTTTCAAGTTGAGTGGGGAATCAACAAAAATATTTGGAATAACCTAGGAGATAACAATCAAAATTTGAGGTTATTTTGAAAATATCTTCTCTAGGGGAATCATGAACTATCTAGGCTGAACTAATTCTTGAGGTTTATGGTTCCAGAAGGATTTGGTTCAGGATTCGTTCCAAGGAAGTCAATTTAGAATTTAGATCAAGTTTGGGTACGCAAATCATAAAAGTTTCTCCGGTAGACAAGAGTTATTAGAGTTTAAAACTCTAGATAGAGAACGAGTCTGGATTCCCGTTAAAGATAGAAAAAGATTGATCACTAGTGGAGAAGTTAAAAGGTCTGCTGACGAAGGAGATTAAGGAGTTCTAGTAATGGTCCATAATTAGCAAAAGTATAGATCCTAAGGGATGCTAAAAGTTTGTTAAAGATAAGGGAAGGAGATAATCCCTAAAACCACGGGATACTAAAAGGTGCAATATCTAGGAAAAACATATGTAGTAACATACAGTCGGCCTAAACTGGTCAGGGTCCAAATCACTACTCATGCCATCATCAAATTCTAATTGTTATAGGTACCAACTAATGTTTGGGTAATCCAAATTCTACCCTTCCAATTCTTAATCACCAACATATCCCTGATAAATATCGCCTTTCATTCCTCCTCATTTATAATTTCAGCAATTGTATCGTAGGAGAGAGAGACTTTGGGAAAGATTTCTACCATAAGGGTGTAAACAAGAATTTTATTCATAAAGGAGAATTACAGCAAGACTCTCATGATTATTCTAAGGACATTCAGTTACAACTTCTTATAACAATAGGTAATGGCAGTTCTAGGTACTAGTCCTCATGGCTCGGGCTCTTGTATGAGCAGTCTCCAATTGCCTCATCTTCTTCTATGATCCTCGAGTCTGCATCATGCCTTCCTGCAATGAGTGTAGGAGGCAAGGCTTGCTCGATAGGAAGAGAGTCCCTAGGTTGCAGCGTAGCAGGTGTTGCTGGGATAGGTGCTCTGGTATAATGGACAGATAAGAGGCAGTTCTTTACCTGATGTTCAGTGGATCCACATGCCAAACATTGTCCCAATCTATTGCGACAACTAACGGCCTGATGACCAGACCTCTTGCAGTAGTCACAAGCCAATAGCCTCTTACGACAAGACTGCCGAAAAATAGGGTACTTGATGGGACCCAAATATCTTCTAGATTCAGGGGTATGCCTTCTAGGGTGAGGTTCCGCACTAACTCGGTTTAAGATAGCTAAGGCTACGTCATTGACATTATTCATAACAACCCTCGTAATATCAATCTGTTTCTGCTGGGCCTCGGCTTGGGCCTTCTGACCTTCAAGTACACCTCGCAGCAGGCTTGCGAGGTCAGAGGAGTTATCGGGCACTGAGGCCACAGCTTGAGCAGCTACTGCTGCAGTGACCTGCACCTCAGCCCGAGAATAGGTAGGGTCCGCCGCTTGATCTGCAGTTCCAGAAGCGGCGCCAGGTGCTGGTGATTCATGGGGCCGATCTGTCAACTGCAATGATGGGGGTTCTAGTCGTACTGGGGAAGATGGGGTGCGATCGGGAGATGGCACCGCATCACCAGCAGGGGTGGTCGTTCCCTTGGTCATATACTGAAAAGCATAGGTTGCAATACATAAGCAAGGTAGCCTACCAGTCTATATCAATCAAAAATATTTAATAATAAGATATTTCGGTCCTATGTCATGACAAATTGATGTTCTAGTGTTCTAATTGCTTCTAGATAGGTTTTCCTAAGTTGTTGTTGTTGTGACCTGCATGGGCCACCACTGAAAATATGTCACGACCCGATCCCAAGTTAATGGGTCGAACCGGACCATGCCCAGCCTGCACCGTGGTGAGACGGCGGCAGTAAGCTATTCCATTACAGGTATTAACAACAACACAAGTATATTCTGTCACAACTATTATATTCGGAATTTGAAACTTTGTTTAATAAAATATTCAGAAATACAACTGGGAGGGAAATGCTGAAATAAAACTACAAACTTCAAATAAAAGAAAATGCAGAAAGGGAAACTATCTAAGTATCAGGTTCAGCAGTCCTCCAGAGACGGCTCCGGTATCGTCGCAGGGTAGAGAACCGGATCATAATAGCTGTTATAATATAGCTCTTCATCCTCAGTGTTACCTAAAATGTTGTCTCCAGTCAGGAGGGAGCAAGAACGAAAAATATATCTCATAATTTAAATAGTAATTGGAAAGTGCAGGGTAAACAGTTTGAAATAATGATTTTCAGCAGTATAAAATAGTTCAGTGTGTTTTGAATATGTAAACGTCTATGACCGGCTTGAGTTGATCAGTAGTATCCTAGCGATACGATATGGCTTATCCCCGTGTGTAAGAGGGGTAAGCTAACACAGGAATTTCAATAGGGGCTTTGGTCATAAACGCCTACACTATTCCCCCAGTCCCACATTCAGTAACAGTAGCAATCAGTAGTTGAACCCTAACGTAAAGTTTCGTGTCAGCAGTGTGGTTTAACATAAAGCTTAACTTTACTAAGGAAATTACAAGAAAACATAATCCGAAACTTGCCTTGTTTTAGAATGACTGGAAAGACGAGTCGGTACCGAGGAGGAACGTCAGGTGTAACTTCGAGTTCCTACAGTTGAGAACTCGACTTAGAACCATTGTATAACCAGGCTAAGTGTGCTAGTTGCAATCTCTAGTAGTAAGTCCTAGTCAGGTTTTAAGTTGTATTAAGTTACAGCTAACGATTACGTCGCAAGCTACGTGCGTTGATTAAACCGGTTAATTTGATTATTGGAAAATAATAACAAGAACCGATTAACTTTGGAAAACTTTGTGTTTTTGTAAAAATATAGTTTATAGTGATAAATCATGAACTAGTTATTCTACTAACATTCTATCCATTTATTTAATTCTTAATTAATTATAAACGAGAATAGATTACGTTCTAACTACGATTACACGTTCAAATCAAACCACCCAAAATCAACATCAACCCAGAAAAGAAAGTAAAAATCTACACTATGCAATACATGGGCACAGCTAATCATCCTAGAATTATGGGCTTATGTCCTTACAATTCTTTTTACATAAAATAAGAGGAAATATTTTAGTTCCTAAATAAAAGTGCAGTAAATAAATAATTATAATAAATAGCTTAAACATTAAATAAAATAATTTAAAATAAAAGTTGGAGTCTCAGACTCGGTCCATCATCAAATCTAGCTAATACCTCAACGCCCGGTCGGACCGGTGCGTTTGCATTTTGCTAGGGCCCATAGACCGGTACGGTCGTCGCCCAAAAATCAGTTTTAAATTCATTTTCTGAAAAACCAATTTGAAATCAAAATAAATAAAGTTTTGTAAAAATTTGGGCAGCATTTCCTCTATTTCGGGGCAACCCAAAACTGGAAAATGCGCCAACCAAAAACCTGCAATTGTTCCAACCAGGAATAACCCAAAAATATATATCCACAGAAATAATTTCCAACCACAGAACCTTCCCGAAATACTCGGGATATCCGAAATCAACCCAACAACACACAAATCTCAGCAGACAATATCACAGAAAATGCTAACGTAGCTAACCGAAACTACCACGTAGCTAACCGGATTTTCGAAGGGGAAACCGGGGACCGATATCATCACAGACTACCAATAAAAAGCAACGGGACAGAGAATTTATACCTCGGGTGCTCGGCTAGAGCTCTCAGATGATATAGGAAGAAAAATAATAACAATCCCGCAGCGACGTCGACGTCGAAAACGTCGAAACTCCAGAGATAGGCACACTGGCCAGAAGAAAGATCCCGTGAAGGGCAGCGACGTTGGCAGACCACGAGGAGAATAGGTCGCCGGAGAGTGGCGGCGCACGGCACACGCCGGAGACAGTGCTGGAGTACGCTGTCGGAGTCGGCGAGGGACGAATCTGGACAGCGCAGAGGCAAAGGGGCGCGGGAGTGCGCTGTCGAGCGCTGGAACCCGCGGGAGGGGGCGCACGCCCGCTGGCTTCGCCGGAACGCGTCGGCGGTCGGGGACAGCGCGGGGTGGCGCGGAGATCACGCGCGGGGAGGCTCGGCCGGGGCTTCGCCGGAGCTCGGGACAGCGCGGGGAGGAGCCGCGCGCTGGGCTCGGCTAGCGGGGAGGGTCGCGCGCGGGGGCGCGGACTTGGCCGGGGTGGCGGCGCGCGGTCGGAGATGCCGAGGGAAATCCGTCGGAGTCCAGCCGACGAGACAACGGCGACGGGGATTTGGGGGTTAGGGTTTCGGTTAGGGGGTTCTTCTTCCAGAGAAAAGGGAACTCAGCGAGAGGGAGTGTTTGAGATTTTGATCTTCTGTGAGGGAAAGAGAGAGAGAGAGATATTTGGTTTTTGGTGAGAGTTCTCTTCTGTGAGTGAGGGAGAGAGTGGGTTTTGGTTTCTCTGTGAATGGAGAGAGGTGGAGAGAGTGGGGATAAAAGTGAGAGTTGTGGGTGAACGTTAGGGAGATTGTATGGTGGAGAATGACTTAGGGAGGGAGAACAGGTAGTAGTTTACCAAGTAGTGGGGAAATGCTAGTCCTTCGGGACCAGCCCAAATGTTTATTATTATTATTTTTTTAATAATAATTAAATCGAATACAAAAATCAGAATTGAGAAAGAAGGAAATGGGCTCAGGCCTGGGTCTGGGCTCAAACTCGGGTCTGGGTCCGAAAATCAAAAAGCCAAGTTGTAATATTTTCGAAATTCTTTTTCACCCAAAATTAATTAATAGTAATATTAATAATAATAATAACTTTAGAAAACGCTAATAATAATATTAATAAACTCTATTAAATAATTAATACAAAATAATGGATTTCACAGCTATTTTGATAATTAAATTATTTATTATTATTGTTATCATCACTAGGGTTTTACCATTTACTATTGATATTTATTATTTATGTATTTTTATAAAATATATACATACACATAATTGTTATTTCAAAACATTTTGTAACAAAATATTTGGCTTTGGACCTATATCTATTTGGGATTAGAATCCCTATATATATATATATATATATATATATATATATATATATATATATAAAATATATATATATATATATATATATATATATATATATATCATTTTATTATTTTATTTTATTTAGTTATAACATTTGACCTAAAATAAATAAAGTGTATTTCGATAATTTCAGTTTTAACCCTAAAATGTTATCGTTTTATTATATCTAGTTAAAAGTATAGCTTTGCACTAATTGCATGATTTCCTATATTCTCAAGCGGTTACCTACAAATATTTTAGCTAATAAAAATATATTTTCCAAGTACCGTAAATATTTTCTGAAATAGTTATATATATATATATATATATATATATATATATATATATATATATATATATATATATATATATATATATATATATATATATATATTATGAATTTCTTTTCAATTATAGATTGTTGATCGTGACTAATCGTGCACCTACCTTCTTGCGAATTTCGAAATTCTTCAGATCGACCCTAGCCATTGTGGACCCAACAAGATGGTTTGTTTCACCAACTAAGGACCCCAGGCGAGTACAGTTTATTGTCTGTTTTTCGATATTGATCTTCACTATATTTTATTGATTGGCCATTGGTTATGTGATTTTATATTTTATTATAAACTGTTGTGCCGGGAATGAGAAGTACCAAGGATGTGTGATCCGACTGTAGACATTGTTTATTTTTATGCAGTAGACCTCGTAGATATTGTTTATTTTCATGCAAGTAGACCTCGTAGACATTGTTTATTTTCTGCAAGTAAACCTCGTAGACATTGTTTAATTTCTGCAAGTAGACCTCGTAGACATTGTTTATTTTTTCGTGCAAGTAGACCTCGCGGTGTAGTGTCCCAGACTGATCACATATCAAAGGTATTTCTAACAGTTGGGAAGGTATTTTAGTTTATTTATTTGCTATTGACTTTACGTCTTTTCCCGCATCGTCTTCTGTTTATTTTCAAATATATAATTAATGTCTAATCTTTGTTGTATAGTCATTTTTATTTATTGAACTACATTCAGTAAATTGTACTCGTTCCATTCCTGACTGGAAACTAAAATTTTACAGATTAGTTGTGGCTGCTTTTAGCATTGGATTCAGGAGACATGGGTATATGCGGAGGCCAAACCTAGAGGCTAGTCAAATTGTTTAGTATTCATGTAGTTATCTTTTTATAGTTTTGTGAGACATTGTACCTTGTATTCAAATGTAAACTTGTAAATATTATAAATTAATTTGGTTCTGTGAATGAGCGAATAAAGAATTTCTTTTATGTGATACTGAGCATTGTGGTTGGACAGCGTTCTACCGCCGACACTGCGGCGTAGGCTGGCTTGGACGCGCTCGCATCCAAAAAAAAAGGGTGCGGGTTGTGACAAGTTTTTTTGGTGGCCCATGCATGTCAGTCTTCGCAAATTGTGCGAACTCGTGGTAGTACCATATTATTCGTACTGCTGCGAGACTGCGACTAGGAAATGCTCATTCACAACTAGGAGTAAGTCAAAATTAGGAGGATGGTCAGGACTAGGAGTCCCTATTTTAATGTAATCCGTTGGGTAGTTAAGGTTGTTTCATAGGTCTCATTGAATTTCTAAAACTCTATTAGATGACTTTCATATAAGGAGGTACTATTGTAATTTGACACGAAGGTATATTCTAGGGTGGATAGATTTGTAAGTCTAAATTTTCGACTTTTGAAAATTTTCTACTTATTTTATTTTAGTTTTAAGTATTTTCTAGTCAGAGAATAACTTCCATTTCTAATTCTATTTTAAGTATTTTGAAGAAAGGAGATTACCAAATTTTAGAAGAGAATTTTCCTAGGATTAATTGATTATTATCAATTGTTATGTTTAGATTTAAATTATTGCTATATTCTGTTTGAAGATATTGCATTGTGATAAATGTATATCTATAAATATTTGAATTACTCTTAACAATATTTCTTAATAATATAGGATAATATTTTGCGAATGATTTGAATAAAGTTGGATCAAACCCAATTTAAATTCATGGGAGGATTTCTATTTGTTTCATATATTTGATCCTTCCTATTCGGGGCTTCCCATCTCCTATATATAGGGGAGGCTTCCCTTTGTTTTCTCCCTAATCCTTTTTCCGGAATTTTGAAAATATTCTCTTTATTTATTTGAATTAAAATATAATTTTTGGAATTTTATGAATACTTAAGGATGCATTAGACATGGTTAAATTTTGGAGTGTCAAATGACTAGAAGTGATGGCACAAATGATGCAATGACGTGCTTTGACTAGTGTCTAGCCATAGTAGAGAAGGCCGAGTCATAGGTGTATACTAACTAGGTAAACCATGCCAAATCGCGACATAAACCTAGAAATAATTTAACTACTTGTTATTAAGATTATTGGCTTTTATAAAACCTGATTGTTCCAAACTAGTCCGAACCCAACCCAAGTCCCGGTGGTCATGTAGTGCGACCAACGTCGTCCATGTAGATATATAGGTGTGTGCATATATTGATAGTTCATTTCTAGTATTGTGAATAATTTCTATAAATTATATATTGCATATAATATATGTATTTAAAATTTATATTTACTCGGAAATAGGATAACTTTCTCTTAGAATGATATTTTAGAATTTTTGGGATTTACTTAAGCTATACATAAATATTTGTGTATAAATATATTCATAACAGGTAGACATAGTGCTTTATACATAGTTTCTCTCGATCTTGATTTTAGAGAAATATAAATTTAAGTTTATATTTCTTTTGTCTTCGGTCATTTTTTCCCTAATTAAGATCATTTGTACAACTTTATCTTATGTCTTCTCTAAACATCGCCATATCATAAGTTCGTATCACTTATATTCTTTTCCTTGGACCTAAGGAATTATTTTTTAAAAAATAACTTCTCACTCAATTGTCTATTAATCTCGAGTTAAGTTTTTGGATTAAAAAGTTTCCTCTCAATCGTTGAATATTGAATATCCGTGAAATAAGGATTATAATATTTTTACTTATTTTGACTTCGATCATTATCCTTCCTAATTAATTATTTTTTTCTTTTTAAGAAGTTGATCTTATACTTGAAGAACAGATACTTGCACTTTTTCTATCTTTACCAACTTATATGATATTTTAAACTCCTTTGATATTCTTGGGGATATAGTTGGAATAATTTTTGATGACTTGCGATGACAAGACAGCAGCGCATTGTCGTCACTTATTTGAATTATCGAGACTGCGGGTTCACTGCAGCCAGCAGCGTACTGGCGAGGCATGACCCCTACGTTGAAATAATTTCAAGTAAGCGTGAGTGATCGAACATTATTAAAATTATGTCGTGGTAGTCTTATTTCATCCTTGAGTTGTTATGTCAAGATTAGATGGAGTTGATAGGGTATTCGTTATCGCAACATAGCTGAGTCGTGGAACCGGAAGTTTATTGCAGCCAGCTGTACACTGGCGAGGCATAAATTCTCGGTAAAGTGATTTTGGGTATGCTTACGATTTTCGAATACCATATGGGCTATGTCTTTTATTGGCATATGACTATTAAGTTTCCAAATTGGCTTGTGCCTTATTTCTAGTTACCCTTCTCAATAAATAGGTTGTTCTTACTATCTTCTTACCCTTCTACTTTCAAATTGTCATCTTTTAAACATATTTTGTTTTCCTTCTGCTAGACTCCTATACATATCTAGATTTTGATTCTATAATCATGGATATAAATTTTTGCTAAACTAGTTGATCGTGCCAAAATGACTTTGATCGTTCTTAAAATGAATTTGATCGAGACTCAATCATAAAATATTCAGATCATGCAAAAACCATGTTTCTTTGATTTTACCCACAATTACGTGCGACTAACTTGATCATGAATCATATCATTCTCCCGGTTATATCAATCGCCGTTCCCATTCATATCGATTAAAAAAAATTATTTTTTTATTATGTTCTTAGTCATACCTAATCGTGCCTTTGAAATTCGAATTTATTTCTAAGGTGGGTAGAGTCTTCGATTGATGAGTTGTCCTTGAGGTTGTTGTTAGCTTTTGTGTTAAATTTTTAGAACATTTCTGAACATTTTAGCCCTAGATTCCAACACCAACCAATATATATTTTCCTTCTTCTAGTTCCACCCTAAATTGCTCAAAGTTCTCAATAAATACTTTTTCTTATCTTTTCATCTACTTGAATCAATATTTTCTTCTCATTAATTTTCTATCTTTTACTGATCCACCAAGTCCATCTATCCTATTAGTCCTTAAATTCGAGGACGAATTTATTTCTAAGGTGGATAGATTTGTAACCCCTCTTTCCAAGATTTGAATATTTTATTATTATTTATTTTCTATTTTTGAAATCAAATATTTTCGTATAATTAACGTTAATATGCTAGTTTCAAATAAATGGTTTGAATGTACTAAGTTCTTGTAATAAAAGTATTTTGGACTTAAATTTTATTATTGGCATCATAAATACGTTGGCATTAGTTTTGAACTATTAGTTCGAACTACTTTAAATAGATTTGATTAATTATTATACATTCTAAATTAATTGAATGGTATCTTGATATTTAAATTACAATATAACTATTTATTTGAAATGAGATTTGATTTATAATTTAAGTTATTTGGATTAAGAATGGATATTATTGAATAATACTTTAATGTCATTTGCAATCATTTATAAATTTTGATTAAATTTATCTACTATATGATTTCAATTATTTTTAATAAATTTTGAATATTCTCTTAAAAATTATTTATGTAAATTATTTATTTGAACTAGATTTAAAATCATATGTTTAGAAGTAAAGATAAAGATTGATTGTTATATCTAAATGTAATAATTAATATTTGTAAAATATTTAAATTTATATTATTTGATGACATCGAGTATTGTTTAAAAGATAACAAGTTATTTGGCTATATTTAAATTTATTTAAATTTGGAATATGATTTGAATTAATAGATAATATTAAATACTACTTCAGTTTACTATTGTAATTATTTATAAGATTTTGATATATATGAGTATCGTTATCTACTAATAAATTTCAATTAGATTAAATTGATTTAAATAATTTTTGCTTGATTTAAATAAAGAGAAGGGTTATCCAATAGGACTTATAGTCCTTATCCCCTAGGAGATTCACCACCTATATAGGGAGAGTTATTTCTCCCACAACCAACACAATTCCATCAACCACATCCAACAACATTAGTGTTGTGCATCGTGTCCTTGTTCTCCGTGTTGTGCATCGTGTCCGTGTTCTCCGTCACTTATATTATTCATCTTTATAATTAAAATTCCCCGCCATGTCCGACAAACCCGGACACCCTGGCGTTACCGTAGACTTTCGACCCCTGCCTCTCCAATCGACCAAACTTCTCCCCTTTCGGCGACTAGTTCCGCCATCATCATCCCATCTACCATCAATATCACATCTGCCACCACGAGCCACCACCGGCCTCCCCGAAAGCCGATCAACCACCGCCACCAAAATCACACACAGAGAGAAAGAGAGGAGTCGACCTGATTCAGCCTCCGCGCCGAGTCCGGCGACCCCGTCCCGATTTTTACCTGGATGCCCCGAGCCTCCTCGAACCGCTCCTCATGACCGCACCCCTCTTCCGCCGCGCGCCCATAGCAGATCTTTACCCGTCGAACCGCCCCCGACCGCCAGATCCGGCGATCTCGCTACAGCCCGCTCTTCCTACGCCCTGCCGCCTCCAGCACCGCCGTCCTCCTTCCGAGGAGCCGATCCACCGCGCTAGCCTCGCCGAAACTCCTCCGCGGCTCCACCTCGTCCCAAGCCCTGGCCATCCTTGGGCTGCACGCGCGTGCACCTCTCCCGACCAGGCGTTTCTTCAGCGCACGATGAGCTCACCGCAGCCGCCACGCCACGGATCACGGCGCCATCCGCCGCCAGCAACCGCCCCTCGTTTGGCTTCCCCTGACCCTCTCACTCTTTCGCAGGAAAAAAAAAGAAAAAGGGTTAGTTATTAATCTCTGTCTCCAACCCTTTCTCTATTAATATTATTAAGGTTGAAAACAGAGAGGTGATGGGTTTTTGTGCAAAATTTATTAATTATAATAATATCAGTATGTATTAGAATATGTATGTATTGCTATATGTATACATGAATGTATATGTTCATCTAATATATTATAATGATTATTATTACTATTATTAGTATTGCTATTTTGATAATTAAATTATTTATTATTATTGTTACCATCACTAGGGGTTTTACCATTTACTATTGATATTTATTATTTATGTATTTTTATAAAATATATACATACACATAATTTTTATTTCAAAACATTTTGTAACAAAATATTTGGCTTTGGACCTATATCTATTTGGGATTAGAATCCCTATAATTAATATAGGGATTAGAATCCCTACATATATATATATATATATATATATATATATATATATATATATATATATATATATATATTATTTATTATTTTATTGTAGTTAGTTATAACATATGACCTAAAATAAATAAAGTGTATTCTGATAATTTCAGTTTTATCCCTAAAATATTATCGTTGTATTTTATCTAATTAAAAGTATAGCTTTGCACTAAATGCATGATTTCCTATATTCTCAAGCAGTTACCTACAAATATTTTAGCTAATAAAAATATATTTTCCAAGTACCGTAAATTTTTTCTAAAATAGTTATATACATATTTTATGAATTTCTTTTCAATTATAGATTGTTGATCGTGACTAATCGTGCACCTACCTTCTTGCAAATTTCGAAATTCTTCAGATCGACCCTAGCCATTGTGGACCCAACGAGATGGTTTGTTTCACCAGCTAAGGACCCCAGGAGAGTACAGTTTATTATCTATTTTTTGATATTGATCTTCACTATATTTCATTGATTGGCCATTGGTTATATGATTTTATATTTTATTACAAACTGTTGAGTCGGGAATGAGAAGTACCAAGGATGTGTGATCCGACCGTAGACATTATTTATTTTCATGCAGTAGACCTCGTAGACATTGTTTATTTTCATACAGTAGACCTCGTAGACATTGTTTATTTTCATACAAGTAGACCTCGTAGACATTGTTTATTTTCTCCAAGTTGACCTCGTAGACATTGTTTAATTTCTGCAAGTAGACCTCGTAGACATTGTTTATTTTTCGTGCAAGTAGACCTCGTAGACCTCGCGGTGTAGTATTCCAGACTGATCACATATCAAAGGTACTTCTAACAGTTGGGAAGGTATTTTAGTTTATTTATTTGCTATTGACTTTACGTCTTTTCCCGCATCGTCTTCTGTTTATTTTCAAACATATAATTAATGTCTAATCTCTGTTGTATAGTCAATTTCATTTATTGAATTACATTCAGTGAATTGTACTCGTTCCATTCCTAACTAGAAACCAAAATTTTACAGATTAGTCGTGGCTGCTAGGGGTATAAACGGACCGGACGGACACGGACAGTCCACTGTCCGTGTTCAGTCCGTTAATGAAAATGAGTTCGGACGGACGGACACGGACAGTTCATTGTTCAAGTTCGGGCCGGACGAACACGGACAACCACTGTTTGTTAATTCAATCGGACGGTCCGCGGACAAATTAAATATATTACCAAAAGTTATTATTTTATCAAGATACCTTAATAGTTGGTTCAAAAAATCTAGTTGAAAGAAAATACAATTGAAGGTTATAGAATACAACAAACAATAGTAAAATGATAACAAAAATCGAGACAGGACAACAAAAACTTGATGCAAAACCAAAATATTTTGACATAATTGATACAAAACCAAAAGGAGTCTCCACTATCGGACTGTTCGCGGACGAATTCGGACCGGACATGGATATGACGGTGTCCGGGTCCGATTTTTAATCGGACCAAAAAAATTTCCAAGTTTTTTTCGTTAATGAATCGGACGTTCCGCGGTCGAACCATTTATCGAGCCGGACACGTACGGATAATGGACTACTTTGTCTATTTTACACCCCTAGTGGCTGCTTTTAGCGTCGGATTCGGGAGACATGGGTATATGCGGAGGCCAAACCTAGAGGCTAGTTAAATAGTTTAGTATTCATGTAGTTATCTTTTTATAGTTTTGTGAGACATTGTACCTTGTATTCAAATGTAAACTTGTGAATATTATAAATTAATTTGGTTCTGTGAATGAGCGAATAAAGCATTTCTTTTATGTAATACTGAGCATTGTGGTTAGACAGCGTTCTACTGCCGATACTGCGGCGTAGGCTGGCTTGGACATAACCTCTATAACTGCCAAGTCAAACTATCATGCAATACTATTAGCGGTTAACCCTATCGCACGGCTTATACGTACTGGTGTCCAGCTAGTCATGCATGTCCGAGTTCTATATGCGACACACGACTTTATGGCACAAACGTGTCAAGGTCAATGTATGCAACACAACCTGGGTGGTCCCTTAAATTTTGGGTTAATGTGCATAAAAATAATAAGTACAGGAAATAGTGCTACACGGTAAAATCAATCTAATTATAACAGTATAACTTAGTTTATTTTGCAAAAAATAGATAATGAATAAATACATGAATATGAGCTAAAGTAAAATAAACAGCTAATTGTTGCCTAGTATAACGCCTGGTGTGGTACGATGATCATGTTGGAATAGAGTTTGACTTCGGTGTTACAACTACGCAAGACGGCCTCCATTGATGACACGGATTGTTCCATCGGGTCCAGGACGGTCAAATTAGTTAGGATTGACATAAGGTAGTCTTGAATTGGCGACGGAACAGGAATAATGGGATTTAGTCACGGACGGAAGGATAGTCGAAGGAAATTTGGATATATATATATATATATATATATATATATATATATATATATATATATATATATATATATATATATATATATATATATATATATATATATATTTGAAGACTATTTATAATCCTTTTAAAAACTATATTTTATTATCCCAAAATATTCATAGGTAGTTATATGTAAAATCGCTTTAAGCCAAAAACTATAATTTACTTAGTAAAAATATTTTATATCAATATTTAGAAATATAAAATAATTTTTATTAGTTCAAAAAATACTTCTAGTTTATATACTTGAAAATTTTTTTTACTAGTAAAATAAATTTTAGATCAATACTGAAAAAAATATAAATCGTTTTTAAGCAAAAACTTTAGATTTGTCAAAATAGGATTTTTTTTTGTAGAGAACTGTTGTTGTACTAGTCAAAATAATAATAATATTTTTAAAACACCTTAGGGCAGAAGCTTATTAACAATATCCTAGAATTATATATAAGATCTCAAAATTTTGGTTTTTAGACATGTAAATTTTATAGTTTTTAAAATATTGGTAACCAAGTAATAATAATGAATCTAATAAATAAAAATATAATAATAATAATCATAAGTATCCTAAACTAAATAAAATAATAATAATGATATTAGTAACTTTAATACTAATCATGATAATAATAAACATAAAAATAATAATAACAATAAAATAAAACAACAAACAATTAAATAAGTGAATAAATAATAAATAAATAAATAAATAAAACAAATAGCTGAGTGCCTGTCTATTCTTTCGTGTGAAGAAGAGAAAGAAAAAAGAATCAAAAAAAAAACAAAACCTAAGGACACAACTGCTATCTTTAGAAAGAGAGGGTGAGAGAAAAGAAAGGTGAGAGAAAGTGTGAAAGGAAAAATACACAGAGGGACGGAGAGAGCGGATCGAGAGCGAGAGAGTGAAGGGAAGGAGAGAGTCAGGGGAAGAGGTCTACGACGAGGCGAGCTGGTGGACAGCACAGAGAGGAATCATCCGCGCGACGGTAAAGGACGAGAGAGCTAACTCCCGGGCGGCGACGCGGTCGCTGAGGGTGCAGATTGCAACGGCGGGTCTGCATCTCTGACGTGGTGGGCGTGTGCTCCAGATCTGGAAGCCACGTGACGGGAAGTGATGGCCAGGGAGGGCACCGGCTATGGAACTCGACATGGCGGAGAGGGGTCGGTGGACATGCGTGGAAGAGGCGGGCGCACACGGAGGCTCGATCGTGCGAACACGCGGCGACAGCTCTGGAGGTCACGGTAGGGGACGGTCCGGAGAATGGTGGTGGTGCGGCCAGGGCTGGTGATGATGAGTCGGGTGGAGAAGGGTTTTGGATCGGGTGAAATTTTGGTGGCAGTAGTTCTGGAAGGGTGGTCAGTATTATCGGGGAGGAGTAGGTGAACACGGTGGCTGGGAAGAATTTGGTGGCGATGGTCACGGTGGAGTTGGCGGAGAGCGGTGGAGGGGGAAGTCGTAGTTGGCTGCTGTGGTGAACAAGGAGGAGGAGTTTGCCGACGGTGGGTGGTGGTCTGACTGGGTGGCGAGGCTGATGACAGTAGCGCTCAGGGAGACAGTAGGCTAGGGTTAGGAATGTCGTGTCGGGATGTGTCCGACACGAGTGGGTTCGTGTTCTGTATGACACGGAGATTGTGTTTGGCATGTCAGACACAAAAATTAGGTAGAATTGTATATGTAAACCAATATTATATAGTGGAACGACACCCGGGGTCAGACCCGAGGCCGTCACGGCTGACATGGGAAAGAATTGGACACCGACACGATGCACTCACATGGTGGTGGAAATTTGTGGAGGAAAACAATACGGAGGCTTCCCCTATATATAGGGGGTGGAACTTCTAGTTGGATAAGGAGTAGTCAATCATATCCACAATAAGTTCGAAATATCTTTTCTAAAAAAATAATAATAAATAATTCTAAAAATAAAAATAAATATTTAACTATTTGAAATACCTCTTTAATAAATTAAAATAATTACTAGAATAATTTTGATAATTCAAATTAAATGCATGAATTAAGTTTCATGTACTCGCATACAAATGGTATTTTACATGAAATATAATTTTCTAAACTATTACTTATACTTAGACAAATAAAAAAAGTCTTTTAAATAATTAGAGTTTTGACAAAATACGATATTTATATTTCGTGCTTATACAAGATAAAAATATTTACCTTATATAATTTTAGAAAAAAATACTTATTTTTTATATGAATTACTCTACACTATAAAATCTTTGTACTTTGTATATACGTATTTGTAGTCGACGAAAAATACCGAAAATAAAATCAATATCAAATATAAAAAATTAATTCATAGTAAAAATTTAGGGGGTTTACACCATGTGCGCCGTGCACCCGCGCGCTGTACATTTCGCGTGCCACGTGCCCACATAATTTTTTGCTGCTTACCAGCGCACCGTGCCTCCGTGCGATACGCGCCGTGCACCCATGTGCTGTGTTTCGCGTACCGCGTGTCCACGTAATTTTCTGCCATACGCCCGTGTGCCCGCACGTCTTGCCTCCATGCCATGTGCACCGTTTACCCGCACGCTGAACGTTTCGTTGGCCACGCGCCCGCGTGATTTTCTGCCGTGCGTCCGTGTGTCGTGCCTCTGTGCCATGTGCGTCGTGCACCCGCGCACTACGCGTTTCGCTTGCCGCACGCCCGCCCTATTCGTTGGACGCGCGCTAGGACCGTGCTTGCGTGCACCATGCGTATTGGACAGTTTGTCTGCGTATTGCATTTTACGTACAGTGTGTAGACTGCGCGACGTGCATGTGCGCACCGTGCGCCGTGGACAGTTTTGTCTGTGCGCGCAGCGCTCCTGTGCGCGAATCACCCTAAATGATTATTTTTTCCTGGTTGAGCTGTTTTGTAGCTAGAATATCGTAAAACTCAAAACTGAATGTTGTTGAATCTTTGTCTTGGCTTCAAGAATCTTCATGTCTCACCTTAACTGGAGTTCATATGCGACTGATAGTTTTAAATCTCCCGTGAATGTATTTGATCTTCCTTGTATGTCTATTTACTTGGCCTAAATTGCGGCAACCCGACTTGACCACTTGATGATCTTGAATTAGTAACTTGAGCATGATAATATTAACCTATCTTGATAATCTTGATAGTGGCCCATTGTGGCGCACTCTTGATAAGTACTCTTGACGTGACAAGTAAACCTGACTTGACATGTATAATCTTGATTGCTGTTGCGACATCTATTCCTGTCTTGCTAGTATAACTCTTGTCTTGACTCCGTGGTTGATTGTGTCTGTACAAGCTATCTGTCTCGTCTTACATTATATCTAGGACATGGATTCCTGGTTACCATGGTCAAGGATTCATAATAAAACTGACTAGGTTAATGACTAGATTGATCAAGTAGTTCATATAGCAAGATTTTCCAGTTACAGGTGATCCCGTCATCCCGGCCACACCTATGGACTTGTAGTATGCCGACGAGTAGGGTATATTTCCAGCACACTGTCATGTGTTGCACTTCTTGAATCATAAGTACTAAAGTATACCAGTAATCTTGTAACTCTTGTAACTCTTATAACCCCACCTGGATAACCTAGATAGTCTGCATGGTTTGTGACTGCGGGAACATCTCTTTGCATCTTGTTAGTAACTAGGCCTGTGATAACCCTAGTTAGCTAATGATAGCAAGCAGTAGGACTTATTGGCCGTGCCTGAATGATTGTCTCATGATTAACATGGAAATTATATCCCACCTCTTGTTTTCTTAATACAAGATAATATATTTTGTAAAGCATGTCTTTTGTGTTATTTAATTATGTTCTTTTATCAGTTCTTTTATTCCGTTTATGCTGGTTTTTGTTCCTAAGTGAAACCTCCCTTTGGTACTTGTCCTTTCTGGGGTCTGACCCAGCTGGTTTTGTATGGCCAGATTTCGGAGTGATACCCGAGGATCTACCTGCCTTTCAGCCAGATGGTGAACACCAGGCGTAACCGTGGCAACAAGTGAGTTTTTTTATTTTGCTCTCGTACTCTAATATAACTTATTCTTTTGTGGCTTTTAGCCGCCGAGCACGTGTTAGCTCATGTTGAGACTTTATTTTTGTCTGCCTAAGGGCTATAACATGATTGACAAATCCTACAGTTGATCATGTATGACTTAACTCTTGCTAGTCTCGCATTTTGTATGACTAGCTTCATGATCATCTGAATATGTAATATTTGGGACACCTTACTTTGTATGTCTGATGATCTAACATCTTGTAATAATTATTTGCTTGCTTGAAATTGAGACACCAGGCTTGTTCTTGACCATAAGAGACTGTTGGCTTGTAGATAAACCCTCATGCATCTAGACAGCCATGACCGTATTGTGAGGTGGATTGCACTTCAATCTACGTAGCTGGCTGTATCTGTCCCCCGCTCTCTAGTATTCTGGTTATGGGTCGTGACATGCCAACACAAACATATGGCACAAAAGTGAAGCTAGCGACTCAGAAGATGAACAATCTGACGACGCTACAAATGTGTGCTTGATGGTAAATATGACCAAGTAAACCAGGTAAACTTAAACTCTCTGTTTGATACATATTATGATTTTACCTTTGAATGGTTAGGTGAAGCTTTTAGTGACCTCTTAGATGACCACAGAAAGCTACTTAGTTAGTACAAAACTCTAAGAAGGTACTTAAAGAGTATAAAGGTGAAATAGAAAGACTTATCGACTTACTAGCTGAGCTTAGAAATAGTGTAAACCCTAGTGAGAATGGTGAGCTTTTTTCTGTCAAACTGCAACTACACTTGACTACACGTTTAGCCGAAGAAAAGGATAAGACCATTTCTAAACTTAAGGAAGATTTACTCAAAAAGAATAAGAGCCATCATTGTACACTAGTCAAAAATGATGCACTCACAGCTGACTATAACACACTTTATAACACCTCCAAAACGTAGAAAGTTAGGTTAGGAAAATAGCCTGAAGTTGCTGCTTCCTACCCTAACATGTGTCAATTACTGAAACATCGGAACACAGTCAAACCCAATACTATCGGACCAAACATAGCCAAACCTTTGTCCAAGAAGACTAACCGACATGCATTCTACTACAAGTATTCAACTAGAGCACCAAGACCTACCAATCATGCACAACACACTGCACCTAACACTCAGCATGATAGATGTCAATATTGTGGCACCATTGGTCATATCTCTCCTACATATAGAGTAAGAAAGTTGATTTGAATATATGTGCATGGATACCAAAGACTAACATATCCGGACCCTACAAGAAATGGGTACCAAAAGTTTTATTTGTAAACTTTTTTGTAGGTGGAACACCCTACTCATGCTAGAAGCAAGTGGATCCTCGACAACGGTTCCTTATGGCACATGACCGGTAATGCTTCTCTATTCGCAACACTGTCAAAGAAGAAAGAAGGATACGTCTCCTTCGGTAACAACTTTAATGAGTATAGTATGTATCAGCAACATTGGTAATGCTCTCTATCATGTGATTAAAGATGTCTGTCTAGTAACTGAGTTAAAACATAACCTACGCAGCATAAGCCATTTAGCGGACCATGGTTATGGTATTAACTTTGTCAAAGACAAATGTACTATAGTTTATAGCTCAACTGGTAGTACTATTTTTGAATGTATTAGGGAAGACAATATATATGTTTTCTATTTGTTGGAAGATGGTAACAAAGCAGGTAGATGCCTACTTGCCAAGAACGATAGGAGTCAACTATGGCACATGAGACTAGGTCATGGAAAAATGGACACAATTTTAAGATTATCTATGAAAAAACTGGTATTAGGCTTACCAGACATCGTTTTCAAGAAGGATACTGTATGTAGTGAATGTCAAAAGAACAAAGCTACCCGATCCACTTTTAAGTCCAAACATGTTGTAAGTACCACTAGACCTCTACAATTAATGCATATAAATTTATTTGGACCTAGTAGAATTGCTAGCCTAGGTGGTAACTTATATGCATTTGTAATAGTAGATGACTTCTCTAGATAAACGTGGATATACTTTCTCGCACACAAAAATGATGTATTACCTGAATTTGTCATATTTTGCAAGAAAGTCCAAAACGAGAAAGGATTCATGATCACTCATATTCAAAGTGATCATGGCGACAAATTCGAGAATGCAGAGTTTGAGCAATTATGTGACACACATGGATATTTACACGAGTTCTCCTATCGTAGGACTCCACAACAAAATAGAGTTGTGGAACGTAAGAACAGAACTCTATCTGAAATGGCTAGAGTAATGTTAAACCAGTTTAGTCTACGCAAATATTTCTGGACAGAAGCTGTCAATACAGCTTGTTATGTTCTTAATAGGGTTCTAATTCGACCTAAATTGAAGAAGACTCCCTATGAGTTGTGGTTTGATAGAACACCCATAGTTTCTTATTTCAAAATCTTTGGTTGTAAATGTTTTATTCTTAATACTAAAGATAATCTGGATAAATTTGATGAAAAGGCCGATAAAGATATCTTTTTAGGTTATGCGGCCAAAAGAAAAGGGTACGAGTCTTCGACAAAAGGATAATAATCATTGAAGAGTCAATAAACGTTACCTTCGACGAACTAAATCAACAGACGATTGACGATGACGATGACGAAGACATCAGTACACCAAATAAGGCATCTACAGAACTGGAAACCGGAACCAGCTACCTTGAGAGTCTGTCAAAAAGGATGAAGTTTATGGCTGACCACCCCAAGAACTTAGTAATAGGTGAGATCATCAAGGACATAGTACCTGTTCCTCTACCAAAGATATAGCTTCTTGTGTTGTATTTATTTCGCAGCTAGAACCTAAGACTATTGAAGAAGCATGTAGCGATAACTATTGGTTAGATGCTATACAAGAGGAACTAAACCAATTTGAACGAAGTCAAGTTTAGAAACTTGTTCCCAAGCCCATTGATCGTCCAGTCATTGGCACCCGCTGGATATTTCTAAATAAATTAAATGGTTTAGTTACTCGTAACAAGGCTCGACTCGTAGCTCAAGGATACAACCAAGAGGAAGGTATCGACTACGATGAGACCTATGCCCCAGTTGCAAGATTAGAATCCACTTTCATGTTATGTACATTTGCATATTTTCATAACTTCAAACCTTTTCAAATGGATGTAAAGAGCGCATTTCTTAACGGTTTTATAAAAGAAGTATGTATAGCCCAACCTCCAGGTTTCACTGATTTCAAAAATCCTGATTATGTATTCAAGTTGAAGAAAGTCCTATATGATTTGAAACAAGCCTCCTGTGCTTGGTACGAGCGTCTAAGCTCTTTTCTACTTGATAATATTTTTTTAAAAAGCAAGGTTGACACTACACTTTTTATAAAGTCTTTAAATGAAATCTTCTTTTAATTCAAATTTATGTTGATGATATTATCTTTAGATCTACTGATGAATCTCTCTGTCAAGAATTCTCCAAGTTTATGCAGAATGAGTTTGAGATGAGCATGATAGGAGAACTCAAATTCTTCCTTGGACTACAAATCAAATAAAGAAACAATGGGACGTTCATCAATCAAGCCAAGTACACAAAAGATTTGCTAAAGAAGTTCAATCTGGAATCTGCCAAAGCCCTTGGCATTCCAATGGCAACTTCAAGCAAGCTCGATGTAGATGAACAAGGCAAACCTGTCGACATACATAAGTATTGATGTATGATTGGTAGTTAACTTTATTTAACGGCTAGTCGTCCTGATATAATGTTTAGTGTTTGCTTGTGTACAAGATTTTAAGCTAACCCTAAGGAATCACACATGTGGCAGTTAAGCGTATCTTTCAATACCTTAAACACACTTCTTCTATCGGCTTATGGTATTCCAAAACCACGTCCTTTGACATAATCGGTTATTCGGATCCTGATTTTGCTGGTTGCAAAGTGGATAGAAAAAGTACTAGTAACATATGTCATTTCCTAGGTAAGGCTCTAGTCTCTTGGTTTAGCAAAAAGCAAAATTATGTTGCATTATCAACTACTTAGGATGAGTATATCGTCGTAGGACATTGTTGTGTGCAAAATTTATGGATAAAACAAACGTTGGAAGACTATAATTTACACTAAATACACATACCCATTTTCTATGACAACACTAGCACTATCAACTTGACTAAGAATCCTGTATGTCACTCTCGCACTAAGCATATTGAGATTCGACATCATTTTCTTAGAGACCATCAAGGAAATGAAGACATCAATTTAGAATATGTAAGCCTATTTTTCGGATTTTGAATATTTTATTATTATTTTATTTTGGCTTTAAATACTTTCTAATTAGAAATTTTATTTTATTTTTAAATTCTAGTATAGATATTTTGAAAGGAAAGAGTTCTACCAAATTTATTTTAAAGAAAGATTTATGTTTACAAAAAATATATTTTAGAAGTGTTGATTTATTATTATTAAGTTTACAATTTAATATTTATAAATATAGAATTATTTGATTATTATTATCATTTAATTTTAAAAGGTTTTGATCTATAAAACTATTTATTTGAAATAATAGATAGTAAATATTAGATATTATTACCTATAAAGATTTGATCAATATTTTTTAAAATTATTTCTATGGAAGATTGATCTAATCCTAGTCCTTCTCTAATTAGAGAATTTCCCTCACCCTATATAAAGGGAGGCTTCCCTTTGTCTTTCTCACAAATTCCATCAACACCACAAAATATCTCATCGTGTTGTGCACCGTTTCCGTGTCCATCACCAGCCCTCTACTATTTTCTTTTTCTTTTTACATCTATAATTTCTTTCTTGTGTCCACATACCGGACACAGACTCGACCCATACTTGGTGTCTTGCAGGACATGCAAATCCTAAATCCCAGCCCTAGTTCCTAAACCCAAACCCTAATTCCCAAATTCATATTCCTAATTCCTAAACCCTAATCCCTAATCTGCCATCTCCTGCCACCAAAGCCCCGCTTTCACTAGCGACCACCATCGCCATGATCCGTGGTGACTCCTCCTCGCCCACACCAACATTGCCTGCATAAACCCCATCGTGGCCCCTGTTCATTGTGCTCAACCGCCGACTGCGCTCTTGTGTTTTCAGTTAAGACCTCCCCAGCGCCGCCACCAGAACAACCACCATAACTATCTCTGCCATTGCCACCTCCCTGTCCTCCTCACCATTGTCCCCACCAAATTGTTTCTGATCTCACCACCATCCCTGTCATCACCTCCACAGTGTCAATCTTGACACAACAACCATCACCCAACAACACTCGCAATCCCCTCTCCTCTATACCACAATCAACACCGACCACCACCATCCTCAAGATCACTAACGCCAACCAATCGACACAATCGACTTACCTCTCCTTGTCGTGTCGACCCCGTCTGGAGTGAGCATCTTCACGCTCGACATCGGACCGCTGCCTTCAGCAGCACCAAAACCCTAGCTAGACGAATTTTCCTCGTCGGAACCCTTCTTCCTGTACCACCCAGAACTGGTCGCCCCATCCGCCACTTACCTGGCCGACGACCCCTGGTCATCTCCTTCGACCGATTCACACCGGACGTCCCTTTCCTCTCTCGAACCCCCTCCGCCCTAGATCTGCACATCAGCCGCCTCGACGTCGCTGACCATCTCCGTGCACTACGCAGCAGTGAACCACCGCCGAGCGCTATGACTTCGATCGCCGTACGCTGCTTCAGCATGCCGCTGGCGAGGTCTCCCCTTGTTCCTCGCTTCCGTTGGAACCCCTCTGTCGCTCTCACTTTCCCTCTCATCTCTCCTAATGTAAATCCCCTTCCCATTTTCTTCATTTTTTTTGTATAAATTATATAATATATCCATAAATCTGTTTTTTTCATGATTACATAACAATTAGAATAATAATATGTATTTGATTTGGATGTATTTGCACTTATATAAAAGGTTACATACATAAGAAATTCAATTGTGGATGATAATAATATAGACAGGCATGAAACCAATAAATATTATGAGCTAACCTAACAAGATTGGAATCTTCTCTCTAATTAGATAGATAGAAATCGGTATTGGAGATAGGTATAATCTTTTGATATCAGGAATATTCTAATCTAGCATCAACCGACCCCAGCTTTTCCCATTACATCTATATATAAATATACACTAAACAAATCCCTCCTAAGGTTTCCTTCTTTTCTCGTTAGGAACAACACCCCTCCTTTTAAACACATATTTATCTCCAAATATGAAGAGATGAGAGCTCACTTCTGTTAACCTCTTCAAAGCTTCTCCATCCTCAGCCAACATTGTCGAGTACCGGTCTAACCTTTGGAAGAAGTTTTCGAGGTTACGCAGCTAGGCGTGCCGACACCGCCTCGTCTGGTCCAAGCCTCTCGGCAACAGAGTCATGCTGCTCGACTGACCCAATCGAAGGCCGCTGCAATGGCTCGACGAACCTGCGTGCACAAAGCCATAAATCACGACAATATGACAATTATTCAATTACCCAATGTGTTAGAAACCTCTACACCTCGTCTCCAAGGCTATGCTATCTCGACTGCCACCGAACCTGTCGCGAACACCCATCAACCTGACGTCTTCGTTGTCGTATCCAAACGATCTCTGTGGAGCCGGTAAGTCCTCTTCTCCATTTATTTACCATTAATAAACAATACAATAAGAACATAGTCAAAGCAGAAATAACCATGTCTGTGGTTCTTACTGAATGTGTAACTTAGTAAGCAACAAACAATGAAGTATGGCTTTAGCACATATTGACACTGGTTACTTTAATAGATATAGGAGAACATGGTGCACGTACAAAAACTATTATGCACTTAATTATGGTTCCAATTCCATCATAGCACAAGTATATAATATAGCAAACTATAGTCACTATTGATGCAAATAGTAGTTTAGTATAAAGATCCAATTAAGAAGAAATCAATCCAGCCACTAACTTATAAAGTAGGTAACTTATATAAAACCCCTTATATTTTTGTTTTGGCAATCTAACCCTTTAATTGCACTATTCATGATTCGGACTTTTCTTCCTCTCCTACGCTCGGTTCAAAAGATTTTTGGTTACGATCTTTGCATATTCCCTCTTATAAAATCCTTAATTAATTGTCATGTACTATGTATACATCTATATCAAAATAGCAAGTACATAAGAATTTCACAAAAGACCCTCTAGAAATTAATAAGAAAGAAAAAAAAAGAGAAAAGAAAAAGCATGCATAAACTTTTAGTTAAGTAGACATGTTATAACAGATAGATTATAGATAATAATAAAATAAACTAATACGCTAATATAATTGTCACATAAGATATAAACAAATATGGATTAATAATCAGTACTGATATAAAAATAATAAATATTTATGGAAATTTTACTTTTAGGTGAATCGTGCGTCCGAGACTTGGACTTTGACCCTCAGCTCAGTGGACTTGAATGAACAGGCAAGTATACCTTGCCGAACTTATACAGTATTTACATGTTTTTCGTTCTATTGTATTTCTTTTCATATTGTCACATGTTTCTCATATTCCACTTGGGTTATCATCTACTACCTTCTTATTTTATAGATTTACGTGCACATATAGGATATTAGTTGTTTTCGTTGATTGTTTATTGGTCTTCCTACTGTTCACTGTCTCTTGTGATAGAGTTTCTAGTTATGCCACATTTCCTTGATTGACTTGACCTGGTCATGATTGATGGACTTGGACTTGTCTTGAGTATGACCTGACCTGACTTGACCATTCTCGATTGGGAGTATCTTACATTGTACTACAATTGAGATATACTATAGATTGGGAGTATCTTGCATTATACTATAGCCTATAGGATTTTACATGACCTTTATATTCCTTTAGGAGATGAGATTGATACTAGGATTGGCTATTCTCGATTGGGAGTATCTTGTATTGTACTACAATCGAGACATACTATAGATTGGGAGTATCTTGCATTGTACTACAGTCTATAGGAGTTATTCGATTGATTGTTAGCTAAGTCTAGTATTACATTTTCCTATGACATATCGCTTCTTAGATGTTCTTCTTGCACTATTCTTATCCTCCATACATGTATTTACTGTCATATTAGTAGGCATGTTTTATGTATCTTGCTAGTCTCCTGAGGACCTGATGATCTCTTCAGGTATTTGCTGAGCGATTGCATAGAATAGAGGGGTAGTTGATGATTGTGTCTACAGGAATCATGTATCAATAGTGGTACTTATTCATTCTTCCTTATTTATATTTATTTCCATGACTTTCTGCTGATATAGCCTAGTTTTTAAGATCTATTATTATTCTTGAGCTTGATCGAACATGTGTGGTACAGGACGGCCGATTGTATTGCATATTGTTCATTCTTATTATGTTACTCTCTTAGTGGATTGAGATATAGTTTTGACTGGCCATGATTAGACCAATTATCATAGACTAGACAGCTTATATGTATTCGAGTTGGCTGGAGTCCACTTGATACGTAGCTGTCTTGCACACACACACTCGCATCCCGAAATACTGGTGCTGGTCGTGACACCTAATGTTTCACTCTCTCTATCTCTCTATTAAAAGCTTTCTGTTACTTCTCCCCCTCTCTCCTTCTTGCAATTATTTCTTCCTCTCCCCCAAGGAAACGTACAGGAATCAGTCAAGAGTAATAATTTAATTAACGTTTTATTATTATTTTTACTTTTTCTATTTTCTTTATGTAATCAATATGATTTTATAATAGATGTTTGTATAATTATAATTCTTATAATATTATAATATTGTATAAATACTGTCTCTTAGTATTATTTTATATATTGCTTTATTAAATATATAAATATATATTGTAAATAGTTTTTTTTCCAAAAAACTTATATTGTAACAAGATACTATATTTGATTTTTGGCCTGAAATATAATATTATGGAATTTTAATTATGTTTTGACTTAAAAATATTATCGTATTATTTTTTCCAATTAAAATTATGATTTTTGAATCTAAAATAATTTTCAAAACTTTTTATCTAAGTTATTTTAACATATAAAATATAGTTCCTAGTATCGTAGATAATTTCTAGAAAGTTACAAATATTATCGTAGTATTTTACTATCTATTTAAAACTAGAGCTTTTGCCTATTTTTGGTTTTGATTTATAACTAAATATATATTTATTTATTTTTAAGATTATACATTTTGATTTGCTTTCTTTGACAAGTATCTTCTAAAAATATTTTGAATGGTAAAAACATAGTTTCCAACGATTATAAATATTTTCTAAAAATTATTAAATATTTATTTATACTCAATTTCTCTTTAAATATCAAATCTTGTCCCTGGCTAGTCATATTCTTGTTTTCTTGCGAATCTCGAACTTCCCTATATTGTCCCTAGCTAAGTTGATTATTCCGGGCTCAACGACATGGTCCGTACCATTATCTGAAATCAACTTGTGTAGTTTTGACATCTTCAACTATTATGTGCCAACTGGATCAAATCACAAGTCAACTACAAACCAACTTAAGGCAAGTTCTACTATGGCATTATATTACCCTTATTTTGTACTGCATATATCTTCTATTGTCTTTTCACTGTTACATCTTCATATTCCATGTTGTCTCAGTTCTTTATTCTTTATGATTACTGCTTGTGCACGAGAGTTAGAGTCGCTAGAGTATAAGTTCATGTTCATGCCTAATTTCTAGTTGATCATGATTCTCGTTTATCGTGTTGTTAATGTTGATCGTGTCGGACATGTACTTGTGAGATAGTCGGATGGGAGAATACGATTAGTAGACATATGGTACCCCAGTATATCCCAGAGTTTATTTGGTCAGGGGACCGTCTGGCAGTGTTTGTTCGGTCAATACACCTCACCTGTTGACTGTCTGATTCCTAACCCAACCACATGTTGAACGTTGGTATTATAAAACACACAGTATACGTGACCTCTTGTTGCTATATTGTTCATTTATTTCCTTTCCATCGAGTCGACTGTCATGTTGTCTTTATGTTATAACTATACTCTTTCGTGTCATGCATCTAGTTCGTTTTCCTTTTTATTGTTTCCTTCATGCATGTATATTATATTTTGTAGTATGGTGTTATGGTGAACTTGTTCCAATCCTGACTGGATTTTTTTTCAGTTGACAGATTCTTAAGGACTTGCTATCTTGCCTTGGGTTCTTTCTAGTGGAGTTAGAGATATATTGAAGGCCAAAACCTAGAGACTAGTTAGATAGTTTAGATTTGTTGTATTAGATTTTGTGAGACATTGTATTTGGTTAAATATAAATCTTGTAAATTTTATAATTAATTTAGAAATGTGAATGAGCAATAAATGATTATTTTATGTGCACTTGTTATTGCGGGTTAGATATCGTTCTACCGTCGACATTGCGGCGTAGGCTGAACTTGGACACGCACTCGCATCCCAAAAAGTGGGTGCGGGTCGTGACATAATATGTAGACACAAAAAAATAATTGGCTGACATCTTCACGAAACCATTAGCGAAAGATCGATTCAATCATTTATGACGAGAATTAGGAATTTTGGATGTCAATGATATTAATTAATTTTATCTTATTAATTATTTTTTAATATGTAAAAACTGTTTTCGAGACAAGCCTACAAAGGGTCTGTCTGTCACCACGGCTACGGCTAAAGCGAAACAATACTTAAGCGTTCCCATGTGAACCTCCGTTAGCTGAAACAGTACCCTACAGCTAATCTGAGACAGTCGTTGCGTAACAAAATTTAATTCGTAAAATAATTTTAATTATATTAATTAAAATTTAAAATTACTAATCTTGGAATTAAATAATTAAAAAGGAATCCTGAATATAAAAAGTGATATTTTTGTGTGCAAAATTCCTCAGCAGAGTTCTTGGCGAACTCGCTCAAATTCAGCCCGAACACGGTTGGCGTCGGGTATTTTAAACAGAACTGAATGGCCCACTTTTTATTATCATCTTCCTCCTCCTTCAAACATAACCACCAGCCGCGAACAGCACCCAAAACCGTAGTTTTGTTTTCCATCTTTGATTCCTCCCTATTCTCTTGGAGTTCTGCTTCCAAACTTTGTATTCGAGCGTGGAATCTCCTCCTCTTCCATATACTCGATTTACAGAAGGTATAATCTCTTCCATCTCTCCGTTTCTCAATTTCCTATTTTTATTAGAAATCATGCCTAGAATCAATAATCCCTTCAAGAGAAAGAAGACAGCTAGTGAAGAAGCCTCATCTTTGGATCTTATCCAAGGATCTCTCTTTTTGTCCGTCTAAATGGATGATGGGGCGTTCAATGAGTTTTTCTTTGAAACTCTTGAACAATCTTTGTTATGGTAGGCGGATTTTTCAATTCGTAATATTTACCCCGGCGCACCGTTAAAGTGGACAATCTTTCCATCTCACAAACCTTACTTTGAAACTTTGGAATTGCACAACCTTGTTACACACTTATTTCCTATTGCCACTAATGTAATTCAGCTATTTTATTGCAATTTTACTTTAGCCAATAATGATTATCTTGTTAAGAGCCGTGTCACAGGCATTGATATTCAATTGAATGATAACGATTGAGCGAAGATCCTAACAATTCCTAATATAGGTGAGTCACTTGTCTATATCACTGATTTTGAATTTCCAAATGACACAACTTTGAACAACTTTAAGACTCATCTTTGTGCTCCTGATCCCGTCCGTCCCGACAAGTTCAAAGCCATACACTTGAACTTGTTCTTCTATGAGTTACATCGTATTGTTTATTCCACTATACTATAAACCACTTCAAAATACGATGTAACTAGTCTTGAAATGTCTGCTATCTATCACATTCGTCATGGGATTCCCTTTTCTGTCCTTAAGATGATTATCCAGATGATGGCTAGTGTTGCAAGATGAAGAGAAATCTCCTCTACACGATGATCCTGTTGGCCCATTGGTCATGGTCGAACCTAATTTTAATAATTGATCAAACTCTGTATCGATATAAGGGCTACTTGGATATTTGCTGAGAACTTCTACCACTCTGTTCAAGACTGAAGCTGTTTTGCCGTATGAGTCTGTATTTTAATATTCAATGTAATTTTCATACTTATTGAGACTAGGAATGCTATGTACACCGAGTCGTACTGGCAAATAGGCTACCCAAAAATGTTTTCAAAATAACCTATGTTTTGAAAATAGCCCATTTTTAAAAAAGCTTCTAACTGTTTAAACTTTTCAAAAAGCAGAAACTCAAAACCCGATTTACAAATTTCCACAAAAATCAAACTCTGGCACCAACAGATTTCGGCCCGAGTTCGGACCGAACTCTCCCCGAGTTCGTTTAGTGCCTTTGGATTTTGAACTTGGTCATCCTGCTCTTACGGATGCAATGACTATTTACCGAGATTTTTTCAAAGAATTCTGTCTGATCTATATCCGAGTTCTGACTTTGGAAAACCTATAAATAGAGAAGAATTTCACCACCTCTCTTCTCTCTTCTTTTTAAGCTTAAATGTCTTCAAACGTATTCTAAAAGCTTTCATTTTCAAATCTCAAGCCAGTTACAATCCTCTGTTTGCCATTAAATATTAAGTACAATAAAATTACAAATGAATTGAACTTGATTGCAAACTCTCTTGTACAAGAGAAAGCCTAGAAAGAAAGCCTAGGAAATAATCTTAGTACAATTGTTTAGTTTTGATTCTAGGGGGTGACGATAGAGGCTCGGGAAAGTGTAGCAACTCTACCTTACTCCTTGGACTATCTTGTTGACACAAAATCACAGTCAACCAAATATTGATAAAATTGACTATATGATACTTGTGATAATTCAATACGACACATGAAGACTACATCCAGTACAAGTCAGACGACAGCTCGGATTTGCAATACAAGTTATTTTTTGAGTCTGTATTTTACAATTTTATTGAGTCTAGACTTATGTAAACTGAGCTGTGCTGAGCATCTGAGACTTAACCTATACCCATATCCAAAATCCAATAGCTCCATATATATCCAAATAAGCCAATTGGACCATTGACCCATTCTGTGCTCTGGAGAAAGAGTTCGGGCCGAACTCTGCCTCCACACAGAGTTCAGGCCGAACTCTGCCTCCTAAAAATCAGCATCCTAATTTTTAGGGCTGGCTGGTTGCAAGTTGTCCAACGGCCAATTTTTTGAAAATTCTAACCATAATTCTGGCCGAATTCTGCCTACCTGGTATCCTATAAATAGGCCATGAATTCTCTCATTTTTATTCATCCAATCTTCTCTTCTCTTCTCTCTAAAGCTCTATACAAGCCATACCCTTCTTCATCTACTAGCCACAAGCTCCCTAAGCCTCAAGTGCTCAGTACTTTTCACTCATGAGTTTGTGCAAGAGTTCAAGAAGTTGCTTAGAAAATTCCAAGCATCGCCACTGCGATTTTTTTAAGAAGTTGACGTGCTCTTCTGAAGAAAAGGCATAGGGTGTAACTACTATTTCACAAATAGTGGATTTAATCCTGAGCTAGAGTTCTCAGGCCTGGACTAGTCCTCCACGAGGGAAACCAGGTTAAAAATCGGCTGTGTTTGTGTATGCTTTCTTTCTCCTTATTTATTTCCGCATTTAGACTAATTACTTTCAGGTGGTGAAAGAAGTTTAATTTTTATTGGGTATTATTGTTATAAACTCTATTCACCCCTCCTCTAGAATTGCCATCTGTTCTTCAATTGGTATCAAAGCTCGGTTCTCTCAACAAGGACTAACATCCTAGAGCTGATCCATGGCAACCACACAATCCTTGATTTTCAATCACGGTGAAGGGCAGTCCACTCATAGGCCTCCCCTATTTGATGGAACTAACTACACCTATTGGAAAACAAGGATGAACTTTTATCTCAAGTCGCTAGACTTCGACCTGTGGACTATCGTCACCGATGGTTACAAAAAGCCCGCCAGGATAGTTGTCAATAGTGATCTCGTTGAGAAACCACATAACAAATATTCTGACGAGAAGAAGAAACAGGCAAGTCTAGTCGCGAGAGCTATTAATGTCTTATTTTGTGCTATAGACAGGAATGAGTTTAATAGGGTCTCAACATGCACCACCTCTCACGAAGTATGGAGACTTCTAGAAGTGACGCATGAAGGAACCACCCAAGTCAAGGAATCGAAGATAAGTCGTCTCACTCAAGAATATGAGGCTTTCAAGATGAAGCCAAATGAGACGATCACGCAAATGTTCACAAGATTCCTCGACATCATCAATCCCTTATCTTCGCTCGGCAAACAATATACAAATCACGAGAAGATTCGCAAGCTACTTAGGGGGCTACCAAAGATTTGGAACCCTAAGGTGACAGCCATCATAGAAGGAAATGATCTCACAACTATGTCCATGGAGACTTTGATGGGAAAGCTGATGACTCATGAGCTTGACCTCAAAGACTTCGAAGAGCCTGCTCCCAAGGCTAAGGAGATCGCCCTCAAAGCTCACCGACGAAGGGCTAACCTCGAAGAGACGGATGACGACAACTCGAAAGGTGATGATCAAGCTCTCCTTGTCCGCAACTTCAAGAAATTCCTTCGCTTCAACCGAAGGAAGAAGGAACCACAAGAAGATGACAAAGAAGAGCCAACATGCTACGGTTGCAAGAAGACTGGACACGTCCGAAAAGACTGTCCATTCTTAAAGAAGAGCAACCGTCATGAGAAACCATACAAGAAGGCTTCCTCAAAGAAATATGCCAACACAAGCATTTGGCATGAAAGCGAAGCTAGTGACTCCGAGGAAGAAAGGACTCTCCTCAAGATACTGCAAACGTGTGCCTAATGGCAACGTCCGACAAGGTATCAAACGAAACTTTTGATGATTTCACTTTTGATGAACTTGGCGATGCTTTCATCGATTTACTTGATGATCACAAAAAGGTCATTGGTAAATATAAACATGCCAAGGAAAAGATCAAAAGTCATGAAGTCAAAATTCAAAAACTTTCTTTATTGCTTGATAACCTTAGAGACACGTCACCCACGAAAGTCACAAATGAGGTGTCTAAGCTTAAACTAAGCCTTCATGATGCCGAAGCACGTATTGAACAACAAACACAAGAAATTACCGCACTCAACACGGAGCTTGCTGAAGAAAAGAGTAGACACAAGATTTCTGTTACTAAGATATATGGTTTGAATGCTAAGGTTAATGAACTGCAGGCTATCTCTAAGAAATTAGAGATTAGATTGGAAAAATAGGTTGTTCAACCTCAAACCCAATCACATGAGACACACACAAAGCACAACACTTCTCATACTACTCAAACACGTCATACACCTGCAGCATGCAATCATGCTTTCATGTACACCCACTTTCATAAAGCACACAAACCACATGCACGTAGAAATAACTTTCACTCTATTATGACACATAATCACCATGCTACACATAGATACAATCATCACTATGTTGCACATAAACAAAATCACCATCATACTGCTTATGATTATAGTCATCATCATGCTCCACATAGACATCATCACCATGCCACTCCATACCACTCTACATATCATCACCATGCTACTCCACACCACTCTACATATCATCACTATGCTACTCCAAACCACTCTACATATAGATACCATCATCATGCTCCTAATATAAATAGGAATACTATTTGTACTTATTGTGGATTACATGGACACATTTCACCACAATGTAGAGCTAGAAGATTAGTAGATAGAAACATATATGCATGGTTTCCGAAAACTAACTTTTCAGGACCCTCAAGAACTTGGGTACCAAAGGTCACATCTACTCTTGATGTAGGTGGACCTTCCATCCTCAACTAAGAGTAGGTGGATTCTCGATAGTGGATGCTCGCGACATATGACTGGAGACGCAAATCTTTTCGCATCACTATCGATGAAGAGAGAAGGATATGTTTCCTTCGGCAACAACCTAAAAGGGTATATTATAGGTAATGGTATTATTGGTCATCCTCCCTCTCCCGTAATAAAGGATGTCTGCCTAGTGACCGAGTTAAAGCATAACCTGCTCAGCATTAGTCATCTTGCTGACCATGGATATGACATTAACTTTGGACAAGATAAATGTTTTATTTATGATAGGTCAACGAGAGACATTACTTTTGAAGGGATAAGAGAGGATAATATTTATATTTTCTATTTGTCTAGAGATACTAACAATGCAGGTAGATGCCTATATGCTCATAAGGATGAAAGATTACTGTGGCACCAGCGTCTTAGTCATGCCAACATGGATACTATATCCAGGCTATCGACTAAGAAGCTAGTTAGAGGCTTGCCCGACATCACATTCAAAAAGGACACTGTATGTGCCGAATGTGAATTGAATAAGGCAACCAAGTCCTCATTTCATTCCATAAACTCTGTAAGCACTACTAGACCCTTGCAATTAATCCATATGGATTTATTTGGCCCTAGTAGAGTAGCCAGTCTAGGTGGAAAACTCTACGCTTTTGTTTTAGTTGATGATTTTTCTAGATTTACATGGGTTTTCTTTCTTGCAAACAAAAGTGATGCTATTTCGGTTTTCAAGATTTTTGTTAAGAAAGTTCAAAACGAAAAAGGCTACATGATTACTCGAATCCGAAGTGATCATGGAGGCGAATTCGAAAATACTTATTTTGAAAAGTTTTGTGACTCTAATGGTTTTGATCATGAGTTTTCTTGTCCAAGAACTCCTCAACAAAATGGTGTTGTGGAGCGAAAGAATAGGACTCTTGGCGATATGGCTAGAGTCATGTTGAATAAGTTTTTACTTCCGAAATACTTTTGGGCTGAAGCTGTCAGTACAGCATGCCATATTTTAAATAGGGTGCTTATTCATTCTATTACGAAGAAAACACCCTATGAGCTTTGGTTTGGAAGAACCCCAAATGTTTCTTATTTTAGAGTTTTTGGTTGTAGATGTTTTATCCTTAACACCAAAGACAACTTAGGCAAATTTGATGCCAAAGCTGACGATGGTATTTTCCTTGGCTATGCTGCCAAGAGCAAGGGATATAGAGTGTTTAACAAACGCTCATTAATTGTGAAAGAGTCTACCAATGTGACTTTTGATGAGGATAACAGTGCAGCAGCCACTCTTGATGATGATGTTGAGCCATCAACTTCTACTCCAATGAATACCACCACCAAAACTAATTCTCTGGAGGGCTTGCCAAAGAAATTCTTTTTCAAGCCGTCACATCCAGAAAATTTGGTAATAGGTGAGGTTTCACACGGAGTAACTACTAGATCATCATTAAGAGACTCCATTGCTAGTACTGCCTTCATTTCATAAATTGAGCCGAAAAACATTTTAGAAGCTTTTAATGATGAATTTTGGATTTCTGCCGAGGAACTCAACCAATTCGAGAGGAGCCAAGTATGGGAACTCGTTCCTAGACCGGCAAATCACTCGATTATTGGTACTAAATGGGTTTTTAGAAACAAAGTAAATGAAGATGGTTCAGTTACACGCAACAAAGCTCGTCTAGTAGCCCAAGGATACAACCAAGAGGAAGGTATCGACTACGATGAGACGTATGCTCCTGTTGCGAGATTGGAATCCATTCGGATGCTTTGTGCATTTGCAAATTTTCAAAATTTCAAATTATTTCAAATGGATGTTAAAAGTGCTTTCTTGAATGGATTTATTAAGGAGGAAGTTTATGTAAAACAACCCCCTGGTTTTGAAAATCACAAATTTCCCGACCATGTTTTCAAGCTAAAGAAAGCGCTATATGGCCTCAAACAAGCCCCTAGAGCTTGGTATGAACGGCTAAGCAATTTCTTGCTTGAAAAAGATTTTTCAAAAGGGAAAATTGACACCATATTTTTCATAAAATCTTTCAAAGACACTATTCTCTTAGTGCAAATATACGTAGATGATATTATATTTGGTTCTACTGATGAAACCCTCTGTCAAGATTTTGCCAAGTGTATGCAGACCGAGTTTGAGATGAGCATGATGGGGGAGCTCAATTACTTTCTTGGACTGCAAGTCAAACAAATATCAAATGGAACTTTCATCTGTCAGTCAAAGTATACAAAGGACATGCTGAAGAAATTCGACCTTGACAACGTCAAACCAATCAGCACTCCAATGGCTACTACAACTAAACTAGAACCAGATGAAAGCGACAAACCTGTGGATCAACGTAAGTATCGAGGTATGATATACAGTCTACTTTATTTAAACTGCTAGTCGCCCTGATATTATGTTTAGCGTTTGCTTGTGTGCTAGATAGTAAGCAAATCATAAGGAATCACACATAACTGTGGTTAAGCGTATCTTTCGATACCTTAAAGGTACGGTTATAGTGGGCCTATGGTATCCCAAATCAACATCATTTGACCTCATTGGTTACTCTGATGCCGATTTCGCTGGATGCAAGGTCGACCGTAAAAGTACGAGCGGTACGTATCATTTATTAGGAAAGGCTTTAGTCTCTTGGTTTAGCAAGAAGCAGAATTCTGTCACTCTATCCACAACAGAAGCTGAATACATCGCAGCTGGGCATTGTTGTGCACAAATTCTGTGGATGAAGCAAACCCTTGAAGACTACAACTTATCTTTTATGCACATTCCAATCTTTTGTGACAACACTAGTGCTACAAATCTCACTAAGAACCCCATATGTCACTCACGCACGAAACACATTGAAATACGTCACCACTTTTTGCGTGATCATCAGCAAAATGGCACTATTAATTTAGAATTTATTGACACTGATCATCAGCTAGCAGATTTCTTTACAAAACCATTATCCGAAGAGCACTTCAATTTTCTCTGTCGTGAACTTGGAATTTTGGACGAAGCTGTTATTAAATAAAATAAACCTGTGTAAATATCGAGTATGTCTTGATTCTTTTATGATGAAATTGCTATGGGTACAAGCCGAAAGGGTCCTTCTGACAACAAGGCGTAAAAGCCTAAGCGACATGGTGCACTAGTCCTCAGGACTACCGCTAGCTGGGATCCGGCCCCTGCAGCTAACCCATGGCAACTTCAAAATATTGAATTATGGCAAAATTCCTTGTTTATTACATGGTTCATTTTTATTTTATCACATGCTAAAATTCAGATTTTCCATACTTCACTTTGCTTCAGCGTTAACTTTTCTTTCTCAAATTTAGTCTTTCTCAAGTTTGTATATTCCTTTATCATACTCTTTTGATCTCTCACTTTTTATCAAAAAAAATTTTGCCTGATTTCTGTTCTGACTACAGAATCCGAAATTCGGGCCGAACTCTGTCTTACCCAAAGTTCAGGCCGAATTCGGCTTGGCCATCCCAGAACCGGGAGCAGCCTCAGCCGCTGATCAAAATTTTGATCCAATGGCCCACATCCATTTCGACCATTGGAACCCTTACACATATATTCGGTTTTTCCTCTTCTTTCTCCTCCATTGCCACCTTCTACACTTCTCCAAACATATTTTCTCCAAACCCTAACCCTAGTTCTTCCTCCCTAGACTATATCTATTCTCCAAACTCTAGGAGAAGGCTTCTCTCACCAATCTCCTTCATTGTTCATCATCATATTGAGGTATATTTTACCACTTCTCTCCATCTCAATTTTCTCAATTGTCTTTATTATTTCATGGCTCCATGATTGTTTAATCGAGGGAAGAGACTTCGAACCGAGGGAGCGTCCTCTTCGAATGCTCTTCCTCGTATTGAACCGCCCGTTGAACAACAACCACCTATCCACCCGTTGTTCAACACAACTCGTCCACTTGACCCAAACACATTTGACGACCGGATATTTGTATCACTTGACGTATCAAATGAATGGTTTAGTGATTTTCGGACACGTCCGATGATTACGGGTCATCCTATCAATTTTACTATTTTCTCTCAATATGATTCACTTTTTCATGATCTTTGTCTTGACGAACTTGTCACCACCAACTCGGTTATATATCGCAATGCTATTCAAATGTTCTACTGCAACCTAACTCATGATGATACACATATTTTCTTACGGGTTGCGGGCATTGACATCTCTTTTGATGATTTCAATTTGGCGGAACACCTTGAACTCCAGGAGCCAAACTCATGGGAAAAGCTTGTTGAAGCTCGATCGTTTTAATTTCCCGATGGGTCTTCCCTTGAAAGCTTCAAGGACGACTTGTGTACCCCTAACACACGTTCTCGCAAGCTTTTGGCCAAGTATCTCAATCCCCATTTTTATGAACTTCATCGGATTATCTTTAACACTATTCTACCCAAAGCGGGATCCACCGATGAGGTCACCTACTTTGAAATCTCGACATTGTATCACCTCCACTTTCATGTTCCATTTAATCTTCCACGTACCATGATGGACTGGATGATTAATTCTAGGAAGAAACCAAGATCCTTGGTTTATGCTTTGTATCTTCCTATGGTCTTTCGTGCTTTTCGTGTACCTCTTGATGAGTGCCAGTTCTTACCTGCCCCTGCCTTCCTCTCTAAGACACGACAGCTTCAGGCAGCAGTTGGCTCTCCTGTGGTGTCCGAGCACTCTGACGATAAGCCCGATGCCCCTCCTCTGGGACAGGATCCTCCTCCTCCTCCTGCCACTCTAGAGTCATTCCAGACTATGCTCCGCGATCGATTCACCTTAGAGGATGATCGCTGGACTCAGCTTGACTACCGGACTACCTTGCAGATGAGTGCCATTAGCAACTCGCTGCACGATATTCGGTACTCCATGTCCCGGCATCCTTCTATGCTTATTCCTATGGAGCGGGACCCTGCTCGTAATGGATATCGTATCGATGACCCTTGGGTTATCCGCTACTCGGATCCGGATGCGGCCTTCGTGGACCCTCGTCGTTCCTTTACTGATCCATCCGACGACGCTGGGCCTTCACGAGCTATATGATGGATATGGACTTCTACTTGCTGCTGCTACTGAGGATCGTAGTTTATGTTTTATGCACTTTGGATTTTAGTTGTTTTTATGCACTTTGGTTGTATTAGACTTATTATTATTTGTGACTCTTGAGACATTCAGTAGTTTTATCAGTCTCTATGCAGTTTCATCTATTATCTTTTGGTGTGCTTGCTAGTTCTTTTTGTTGATGGTTAATTGCTAAATGCCAAAAGGGGGAGAAATTTTGGTATATTCTATATTCATTTTGTATCTGTTTCTGTGCTTTGGGGGAAGAATATTTTTATCAGGCCAACAGGATTCAAAGCAATATTTACGGGGGAGCTATGCCATTTCTCTTAAATATGTCCAGGTATGAATATTGAATATACAACTATCATTTTATCAATTATCAATATGGGGGAGATTGTTGACACAAAATCACAGTCAACCAAATATTGATAAAATTGACTACATGATACTTGTGATAATTTAATACGACACATGAAGACTACATCCAGTATAAGTCAGACGACAGCTCGGATTTGCAATGCAAGTTATTTTTTGAGTCTGTATTTTATAATTTTATTGAGTCTAGACTTATGTAAACTGAGCCGTGCTGAGCATCTGAGACTTAACCTATACCCATACCCAAAATCCAATAGCTCCACACATATCCAAATAAGCCAATTGGACCATTGACTCATTCTGTGCTCTGGGGACAGAGTTCGGGCCGAACTCTGCCTCCTAAAAATTAGCATCCTAATTTTTAGGGTTGGCTGGTTGCAAGTTGTCCAACGGCCAATTTTTTAAAAATTCCAACCAAAATTCTGGCCGAATTCTGTCTACCTGGTATCCTACAAATAGGCCATAAATTCTCTCATTTTTATTCATCCAATCTTCACTTCTCTTCTCTCTAAAGCTCTATACAAGCCATACCCTTCTTCATCTACTAGCCACAAGCTCCCTAAGCCTCAAGTGCTCAGTACTTTTCAGTCAGGAGTTTGTGCAAGAGTTCCAGAAGTCGCTTAGAAAATTCCAAGCATCGCTACTGCAATTTTTGTAAGAAGTTGACGTGCTCTTCTGAAGAAAAGGCACGGGATGTAACTACTATTTTACAAATAGTGGATTTAATCCTAAGCTAGAGTTCTCAGGCCTGGACTAGTCCTCCACGAGGGAAACCAGGTTAAAAATCGGCTGTGTTTGTGTATGCTTTCTTGCTCCTTATTTATTTTCGCATTTACTCTGATTACTTTCAGCTGGTGAAAGAAGTTTAATTTTTATTTGGTATTATTGTTATAAACTCTATTCACCCCCCTCTAGAGTTGCCATCTGTTCTTCATATCTGACGCGCTCCTTGTTCTCGAAGAAATTACCCTTCGTAGGTTACCAGCCTTGGATTTCCAACCATTTGCATGGGTGTGGTACCCTACTATTTATAGTAATTTCGGAATAAAGGATATTTTTGGGCCGCATAAAGGGCCACGTGGCCACGTGTCTCTCACAGCGCACAAAGACTCGATCTCGGGCTGCCAGCTGGTAGGGGTTGTTGAGATTTTGTTGTAACGAATCTGGGTGGTTGAGACTTAGTCAGCCTGCCACGTGTCTTATCGCAAAATAGGATCAGTCTGCTTGAGTCATTTTGAGCTGCATAGGCCTTTTAGTGTTCGGCCATGCTGGGCTGCATAAGACTCAAGCGGCAGTCTCCCTTAGTCCGCATATAGCTTAGGGACTTCTGAGCCGCATAGGTTCCATGTTCTGGGCCATATAAAGCTCATGCGGCTCAGATTACAGTTTTTCCTGACCGCATGAAGCACATAGATTGAGCCGCATAAAGTTCATGCGGCTCGTGTCGTAATCCTTTTGGCCGTATGACCATGTCCAGTCTGGTGGCGTAACGTTTTGTCTGATCAAGTCTTATCTTCTTTTTTTCAGAGTGTCAGAGCTGTCAGTCTTGCCAATTTTGACAGAGTTTGTCAGCTTTATCAGAAGGGTTGATTAGCTTTGGCCGCATAAGTAACAATTCTCTTTGCGGCTCAAAAATCAGTCTAGTGAAGATGGGCCGCAGGGGGCATGCTGAGTCTGTCATACGGCTCTTCTTTATGCGGGTTAATTTATTCTAGGGTACTCATGCGGTCAGTTGTGATCCGCATCAATCCCATATTTTCTATGCTTCTACAAGACTTCTTTCAAAGTTTTCAAATTGCAAATTTGGAATATTTTGAATAAGAAGTATGAACATATATCAAGCCGCAGAAAAAATCTTCGAGTCAGGAGAGACGTCGTGCTGTAGGGACATTTTGAGCCGCAGGGACATTTTTTTGGCCGCAGGTAGATCTTATGCCGCATGAAGATCTTGTGCCGCAGGGAGATCTTGTCTGCCAGTTGTCTCTGCTGCATTTAAGGCCTTGATTTAATTTTTGATTTGGGCTCTTTTTTTGAGATAAAGTTGACAGTTACTAAGGATAAAATCCCCAAACGTCATCATTATCTTTAATGGATACGAAAATCGAAGCGGTGATGACGGTTATTAAGGATAAGAATCACCAAACGTCATCATTATCTTTAATGGATACGAGAATCGAAGCGGCGTTCATCTGTTTCCACTTTGAGGAGCTATAAATATGGGCCCTACGAAGAGAGTTTTTTCTTTCAACTTTCTCATTTGTCTTCATCATTTTTGTCATTTTTTTGTCCCGGTTAGCCATGGATCCGAAAGCTTCCAAGTCGAATGATGCTACGGTCAAAGGAAAGGGGCTCGCCTCTCCGTCCAGTGCTGCGGACTCTCCTCCCGTTCATCCTGACGAGCAACCCTCTGTTAAGGGTAAGGTCAGTGGGAAAGCGATGACTTAAATTTGAACGGCTATATCGTATATTTTATGTACGGGCTTGTCATAAATTGCCTCTACGCTTTGGGCATGATCAATATATCCTCAATCTGATAGTACTGCCTGTGTTCTGTACGATAGAGCCGTATGGGTTAAGTCGCATAAGCGCTACTGACCTTCATAGATGCCTCATACTTGAGCCGTATGAGCGCTACAGGGCTGAACCGCATAGATGCCTCATGACCAAACCGCATATATATCTCATATCTGATCTGCATAAATGCTTCATGGCTTAGCCGCATGAACATTGCATAACAGAACCGCATAAGTGCTTTTTAAGACTGAGCCGCATGCGTCTTATGTTTTTTATGCGCATTCCTCATAACTGGGCCGCATAGGGTCTGTTTTGGCTAGGCTGCATGTGTTACTTACTTTGAGCGCATACTTTTCCTTCATAACTGAGCCGTATAGGCTCTGCCTGATTAGGCCGCATAACTGAAAAGGAGCCTATTCAATTTGTCTTTATATGACTATCTTTTTTCTCTGATTCTTGCAGCATCCATGCCGAAGGTTGAGACCGTTGTGAAGGAGGAGATGTTGCCTCCTTTCATCAAACAAGAGTCACCGTTTGTTAAGGAGGAGGTGATACCAAAAGTTGATGTAAAAGAAGATATGGCGTCCATCATAGAGGGAATTACTCCTAAGATTGAGACTGCTGTAAAGAAGGAGCCCAAGTCTGAGGATAGTAGCACTGGGAGTTCTGACCCTCCTGCCCCCACCAAAGACTTTAATCAAATAGATCTTTCGTATGCAAAATGGCTTAAAGAGTGGTATATGCCTCAATACAACTACGATCCTTGACTGTAGGGATCCATGAGTTGCCATGTAATTGATGTTTCTGGGAATATGAAAAATAAATGTTCGTATTTGTCTCGGTGTTTCTGTCTGTCTTTGGCTATAGTTTGTGTTTTGCTGCTTTTGGGCATCAGTGTAATCCTTTACTGGAGATGTTTTCCTTTGGCGGTAGAAATGGCAGTATTTTGGGTCCTCCATCTCTGCCACTCGGATCTCGTGCCTTGGTGGGGGGAGTTAGATCATGTCCCCTTGCAAGAGCATGTCGAAGATAGGCTTGACATGACTATCTTCGAATGAGTAATTGACCTGGGGCCACTGAGCTTCTGCCTGCTTTTATTCAGGCTTCTTGGTCATACCGGCGACCAGGGCCTGTTTGCCCTTGTTGTCTCGGTTATTAGAGGTGCCGTAAGTATTGTTGTTATTGGAGGCGGTACTAGAACGTTTGCTGTTGACCTCTCCGTCTGGGATGTGTAATCCCAGCTGGCGAGCCTTCTTTAACTTTGCCTCCGTATTAGTAGCGCTTATGATGAAGGTCGTCCAATCCCTGAACTAATCTTCACCCATCCAGAGGCTGATTGCAGGGAGCAACTTCTTCTGGCAGATTTCAATCAATGAGCTTTCGGGATTGCCTTGGGGAATCTTATTACAGTTTGGCGAAACCGTTCGATATAGTTCCTAGTCAGCTCCCTCTCCTCCTGAACGACGTCCATAAGGGATGACATTGTCACATCATGTCCCACTTCGTAGAATCGTTCTAGGAACTTGTGCTTGAAGCCGTCAAAAGAATGGATCTAGTTGTCAGGAAGGTTGCGATACCAGTCGAACGCGATCCCCTCCAATGCTCCGATGAATAATCTGTGAGGATGGCATCACTATACGGCAAGTGGTTGGTTGTGACCTCGAAATAAGTCATGTACCGACTAGCAGAGGTCTTCCCTTCATATGAATCGATATGAAACGGCTTGTACCATGGTGGAAAAGGTACATCTTTCCATGCAACGGGATACGGCTGTCGTATTCTGAGGTCCTGAGAGGAGTCTCGGGCATTGAATATTGCGTGAAGCTCCTGGACTTCCCTTTTTGCTTCCCTGGCTTTATCTGCAGTTGAAGGAGCGGAGGCTCCTAGAGGATTGTCATCCAAAGGAGGAGCGGTCATGTTGGAGTCCGCGTTGACTGTGGGTCCCAAGCTTGTTTGTCCAGGCGTCCTTGCTGGTTGAGTCGGCAAGGCAACTTCGATTTTGTCTACTAACTTGACCAAGGATAAGAGCATGGCTTCAAGTACTTCTAGGCATTGTCGATCAGTAGGCGCTTCATGATCCTCGTCGGCCATAAAGACTGTCCGTATGTGGGTAGAGGTTGAAGGAATCGTAGTAGAGGTGCTCTCTGTGTTGTACCCCCGTACCGGGGAATGTCGAAATGTCTTCTTCCTCGGACTCGGAAGGGGTACTACCCCCTGTACAAGAAGCCACATCATCTTGGCGAGGGCGGTCATCCTCAGGGATGTCCACATCTATTGCGTAATTCCAGTAGATCGCTGCCCCCTGTGTATGCTCATGGAACACCGGGTTGTCGTATACTTTGATGGGACTGCTACCCCCGGCCTCATCTACCCCCAGGGAGGTCAAGGATGCACCCCCAAGTGTTGGAAGATTCTTTTTGGATCGAGGGCCTAGGTATACACCCCTTTTGGTTATCGGTGGCAGTCCTCCAGATGAGAGTTTTCTTGCAATACTGGTGAAGATTGTCGGGCTGGAAGAGCCTATCTTATTTCCTTTCTTGCCAGGAAGAACCTTCTGGGTTGAATTACAGGAGGCTACATGAAATTCCTCGTCTCCCAGAATTTGTACATGTTTCTGAAGTTGTTGTTGGAAGGGTGTTGGCTGCTGCAGTCGTTGGAAAACGGACTGCCAATCTTCACGTGCTGCTGACTTGTCGCAGCAGCAATTGATGATGACTTGGGTGCAATGACGTCCCGAGAGGGGCTCGTCGCATGCCAAGGTTGCTTCATTCTCCTTACGTTTGTGAGTAATCATCTTCCGCAAGTCGATAGCGAATTGATCTACCTTTGTATCCCATTTATGGACTCGGGTATCCCGAGCACACGGGTGCGTATGTATCATGTTTGCTCCCTGATCTGAGGCTAGTAAAAGCACTTGTTCTCGATCGTTGGAGGGAGAATTTTGAGGCCCATCCTGCCCGTTAGCCCTGGAGGACTAGACGCGGGTGGTTCTGTACAACTTTCCATCAAGAGCCGGTATAACAGTTAATGGTGACCGCTGACGGTTAGCAACTTGGACAGTTGAATGGGCTTGTTGGGCCCACACTGCCTTAGATTTCTTTTACTTAGCACCCGCAGGCGCATAGTAAAAAGAGTCCAGTTTGATACATCCTACATTCTCAATGGGCCGTATGGAGTCGGGCACGTATGAGAGACGGTCGAACACAGAGCTTCTGACAGGGTCGCATGAGACACTCTGTCTACGGCCAGGACTGGGTTCCAAATGGGCCCTCTGCCTGCGGCCAGAGTTGGCTGTCGTATGGGCGATCTGTCTGCGGCCAGAGTTTACTGCTGCATGGGCGATCTGTCTGCAGCCAGGGTTGGCTGCCGCATGAGTTATCTGCCCATCTCTCTTATGCGGCCTCTTCCTCGTCTGCATGGATTTCCCTTATGCCCGCAAAAACTCAGCATCATAGTATTTTTCTTTGCTGGATTGGGGACAGTAAGATTATCTGCGGTCGAAAGCAATGCCGCTGGAGAGTCTTGATAACCGTCTTGGGCCGCAGAAGGAGCTTCTTCGAAAACCTGGTCGGGGGCAACAGTTTTGCGCTTCGACGTGATGTAGGCTCTCTTTCGGTTGGCTCGCTTATGCGATGGACTGGCTCTCCCTTCAGAGAGTATTTCTTCGAATACTCATTGGTCAAATCGAACCACGAGCATTTACTGTATGGAACTGAGCTTGGATGCGTCAGATTGCGTCACCAACTTCTCATCAGAGGAGAAGGATGTCCCCAGCAGAGTCGCCATCATGTTTGCCATTAAATATCAAGTACAACAAAATTACAGATGAATTAAAGTTGATTGCAAACTCGCTTGTACAAGAGAAAGCCTAGGAAACAATCTAAGCACAATTGTTTAGTTTTGATTCTAGGGGGTGACGATAGAGGCTCGGAAAAGTGTAGCAACTCTGCCTTATTCCTTGGACTATCTGATGCGCTCCTTGCTCTCGAAGAAATTGCCCTTCGTAGGTTACCAGCCTTGGATTGCCAACCATTTGCATGGGTGTGGTACCCTGCTATTTATAGTAATTTCGGGAAGAAGGATATTTTTGGGCCGCATAAAGGACGAAGTGGCCACGTGTCTCTCACAACGCACAAAGACTCGATCTCGGGCTGCCAGCTGGTGGGGTTGTTGAGATTTTGTTGTAGCAAATCTGGGTGGTTGAGACTTAGTCATCCTGCCACGTGTCTCATCGCAAGATAGGTTCAGTCTTCTTGAGTCATTTTGAGCCGCATAGGCCTTTCAGTGTTTGGCCATGCTAGGCCGCATAAGACTCATGCGGTAGTCTTCCTTAGTCCGCATGTAGCTTGGGGACTTCTGAGCCGCATAGGTTCCATGTTCTGGGCTGCATAAAGCTCATGCGGTTCAGATTGCAGTTTTCCCTGGCCGCATAAAGTACATAGATTGAGCCGTATAAAGTTCATGCGGCTCGTGTCGCAATCTTTTTGGCCGCATGACCATGTCCAGTCTGGTGGCGTAACATTTTGTCTGATCACGTCTTATCTTCTTTTTTGTCAGAGTGTCAGAGCAGCCAGAGCTGTCAGTCTTGCCGATTTTGACAGAGTTTGTCAGCTTTATCAGAAGGGTTGATTGGCTTTGGCCGCATAAGTAACTATTCTCTCTGCGGCTCAAAAATCAGTCTGGTGAAGATGAGCCACAGGGGGCATGCTGAGCCTGTCATGCGGCTCTTCTTTATGCGGGTCAATCTGTTCTATGGTACTCATGCGGTCAGTTGTGATCCGCATGAACCCCATATTTTCTATGCTTCTACATCCTCTAGTCGATTTCCCAGTGCGGTACGGTCTAGAAGTTTCAGAGAGATTGTAATCAGAGGCTTGATTGAAGAAAGACACTTCACAATTAAAGTTGGACGAGTACTTTGTATCATAGCTCGCGTTGTAGAAGTTGCAAAGACTTCATATGAAAACTTACGGTATTATCCAATAGTGGATTCAATTGGAAGCTAGAGTTCTTCCGACGGGAATAGTCCTCACAAGAGAAAAACCAGTATACATTGTCGTGGTTGCATTTGCTTTCTGATCTCTGTCTTTTATTTACTTACTTGTGATATATTATATGTGATCTTGTTGCTAACATTTTTTAATTAGCTAATTTCTGCTGCCTACTCTATTCATCCCCCAGAGTATTGCACTTTATAATTCGTTCCTACTGATCCTTTCTATCATCTTCCAGCATATTCAGATTGACTTGTCCTCTTGTGCTCGTGACTCTGAGCCCAAACATCATCAGCCCTTCCATCGTAGTACATCTGCCTTTCCTGCTCCTCGTACTACACTACCTTCTTCACCTCAGACTTATCCTATGTCATTTGATGGTCTTCATCAACATTTGGATGATATGCGACGTGTTCAGCTGGATGAGCACAACTCCTTGCGAGCATTTGTGATCGACACATTGAGGGAACAAGAGTTTCGCGATGCCAGTTGATATCAGACACTTGCAAATTCATTTACGGATCTGCATGTCAGTTTTCTTCCACGAGATCCTACTGTTTTTTGCTACTGCTATGAGGATGAGTCGGTTCATCAGTTCTTTGAGTAAGGTAACGCATATGATTGGTACCGTGGTTCTGGTGCTACTCCACATCCATCTCATGGAGCTGGCACTTCTGGGGCTGGTCCTTTTGGACATAGTGCTGAAGCTGATCATGCTTACAAAGATGAGGACTTGATCTAGACGTTACTGTATTTGTCTAGATATTATCTTATTAGACTATGTTTATGTCTATATATTTTTGGAAATGTTTCTACATTCCAAGATAGTATTATTTCTTTTTTATTCACTTCTATGACTGTTTGAGATGCTGAGTTGATGTTTTCAAACTCTTATTATTATTATGCATTTTTATTTTAGTGTTTATTGCCTCTTTTTGGTATTCACTTATGCTTAGCATTAACTTTTAGCTACTACTCCATTCATAAATTGTATGTAAAATTTGTTTATTTTCTTTATAATCTCTGTGTTTCTTCAATGTTTGTTTCTTATGCATGAATTATGGGGGAGCTTCTCTCTTTGCAATTATTTTGCTAAGTGATGACGGGGTAGAAAATGATCTAACATCTTTTTTAGGATAATTTGTATCAAGAGAAGACAGTATCAAACAAATGATATATTTTGTCAAATCAAGATGTTATATCGGTTAAGGTTTGTCAATTATCAAATTGAAGGAGATTGTTGGACCATTGGTCATGGTCGAACTGGATTTTAATAATTGATCTAACTGTGTCTCGATATAAGTGTTACTTGGACGAACTGCTACAACTTATGCCTGCTACCGTTTAAGACTTAGAGTTGTATTTGTCATTGCGTCTGTATTTTAATTATCAATTATCGATATATTTTTCACTTTTTATTGTGTCTAGGAATATAATGTAAACCGAGTCGTACTGACAAATAGGCTACCCAGAAACGTTTTAAAAAATATTCATATTTTTGAAAACTAGCCGAAAACCAAAAGACCAATTCCTAACTGGTTGAAAGCCGCAGCAGAATTTTGGGCAAATTCGCCTCGAATTCGGACCGAGTTCGGCTATGTGTACGTTTGATTTTAAACTTAGTCTTTCCGCAGTTACGGATGCAACGGCTATATGTTGAGATCCTCTCATAGAATTCTGTCCAATTGTGTCTAAATTTTGCCCGAATTCTTTCTTTGGAAATCTAGATATAGAGAAGTATTTCTACCATTCCAACACACCAATTCGTTTTCTTATCTCTTCTCTCTAAGCTTACTACGTTCTTCCAAAGCCTTCTAAGCTTTCATTTTCAAATTGCAAGCCAGTTACAATCCTCTAGTCGTCTTGCTAGTACGGTACGGTTTAGAAGTTCAGAGTGATTTTAATCAAGAGGCTTGATAGAAGTAAGACACTTTATAATTGAAGTTGGTCGAGTGCTTCGGATCAAAATTTGCATTTGTAGAAGTTGCAAGGACTTCGTATGAAAACTTGTGTTTTTTTATTGTAGATTTCAAGCGGAAGCTAGAGTTCTCTCGACTGGATTAGTCCTCACTGTAGAAGCATAAAAAATCTAAGCTGATAACATTTCTCCACCACAGCGCAGATGATACAATGGCGCAGACCGAGTATTAAAAAGACAACAGGAGATACGGAAAGAAATTCTGTTATTATTATGCCGACAAAGATCTAGTACAGATTCATCAAGGCTATACGTAAAAGACTAATCCTACTTCTTCTACAAATGATCGATCATAAGAGTTTATAATAGACTTAGTCTTCATCAAAGCGCAGGCGTCTTTTGTCTTGGTACGCATACTAGAAGATTGATCTCCATCAAGGCGCGTTCTGACTTTCTTGTACATGTAACACTCCAAACACGCGTCAATTGTTCGGCCAAAGGAAGCAACTTCCTGAAGTAGCTATTGGCCAGAGCTCCCTGAAGGCGCAGTAGGTTGCAAAGCCCAGAATGAGCAGAGCAGAGTTCGGCCTGCTGCTCATCGGATGAGCAACCAATCCTAACCCCGTAGTCAGGACCTCCAAGAAGTCGCCCAGGGTCAAACTCCTTAGGGAGGATACTTGGATACTTCTCAAGAGCGGTGATGACTCCTTCTACAAAGAGTTCTTCTATAGAGAAGCCCCAACCAACAGCCGACTTATGCAAGGCCAGCGGCTGTCTGAAGTTAAGTCTGGATCAAACATGGTAGTAAAGGGTGCCAGGAAGAAGATAGTGACTCCTCAAAGGAACACTTTCCCTTTTATAGGACCGGGAGCGGTCCAGACTATAGGCTACTTGGCCGACTATCACGACCCGCACCCGCTTTTCGGGACACGAGAGCGTGAGCAAGCCAGCTATGTATCAAGCGGACTCCAGCCCGACTTGAGTACGTATAAGCTGTCAAGATCATGGTATCATGGCTAATACGGTAATCTACAGTGCTTCTCAATCCACAAGAATATATAAGACAAGAATGAACAAGTATGGGTAGTGGTCTGCAGCCCACTAGCATATATGTCCGATTAGACTCCATGAATAATATGAGTCTATAAAGCTAAGCTGATAAGCAGGATATATCATAAAAGCACAAAAAAAGATAGTAAATCAATAACACTAACAAAATACCTGAATCATGCAGATGAAGTCAACTACCACATGCTCAACTAACTAACTCCGTGCAATCAACTACCTGAAGAGATCATCATGTCCTCAGAGGACTAGCAAAATACATAAAATATGCCTACTAATATGATAGTAAATAACATATATGGAGGATAAGAACATTGCAAGAAGAACATCTAAGGACGATGAGTCGTGTGGAAATGTAATACTAGACTTGGCTAACTATCAATTAAAACTCATATAGCTTGTAGTACAATACAAGATACTCCTAATATAGTATGTTTCAATTGAAGTACAAAGCAAGATACTCTCAGCCGAGAATAGCCAATTCTAGTATCAATCTTCTCTCCTAAAGGATACAAGGTCAAGTAGACTATTATAAATCGTAGTACAATACAAGATACTCCCAATTTATAGTGTCATGAGTCAAGTCAACCAATCAATCAATATATGCTATAGGTCATAGTACAATGCAAGATACTTCCAATCTATAGTATGTCTCAACTGTAGTACAATGCAAGATACTCCCAGTCAAGAATGGTCAAGTCAAGAACAAGATATAGAAACTGACAACTCAATCACTAGACAAGATAATACGAAAAGACCAATAATCAAGCAATGTCGAATATCCTATACGTGCATGTAATCTAGAACAAGTAAAACAATCAAGGACAAACCAATCACAATATGGAAATCATATGACAATATGAAAAATGAATACAATAGAGAAAGAGAAAACAATGCAAATACTGTATATGTTCGGCAAGGTATACTTGCCTATTGTCTGCTGCTGCGGTGCTGTCTGACTAGTGTCCTCAACCGAAAGTGTAGCGGATCCAAGTTGTCCTATATAATATATTCTAATAAATACTAACACAAACTAATCTAAGCAATAACAAAGGGTAAGATCGTCGCACTACATCAACTAATACTGTGATGTTCGTACCAACAATTCAACAGTTACATGGCATTGGATAACGTGCCAATAAACACATACCATGCTACGGTCTAACATGTCGTGAGGTCTTGTACATCGTGGTATCATACGTACATATAGGCATTTACATGAATTAGATAAGTGTAGTCCTATACGTACGTAAGTACGTCACATTGTCGTAAAGCTCTCAATGGCACTAACCTACACATCGGGCATGTATGTGACCTCTTAAACACGCATCTCGACGTCAAATAAAACTAAAATAATCATGAATTAAATTCTGAAATTATTATTAATTAGTGAAGAATTACTAAAATAATTACCATTGCATGCACAAAGTTAATCCGTTGCGCATCGACTAGGTATTCTAGCAACTTGACAACTAGTTTGTGCATGCAAAGTTGCCAACTTGCATAAAAACTCATTTAATATATGAAAATATATTAATTAATATTCTGAAATTTATTATTTAATTTTTGAAATTTAGTTTTTAATAGTAAAAATAACATGTATCAAACTAGGTTTAATATGGTTACCACGTTGTCATGCATCGGATTTGTGTCATCTAAGAATAGTTTTGCATATAAAATTAGGGTTTCTCATGCATGGGAATTTTATCATTGCCATCTAATATGTTTATGGGTTCATACAAGCTTTCTCTCATGGAAAAATTAAATACTAAATAGAAGTTAAGGAACTGACGTAATTGTGATTACGACGGAGGCTTTTCTTGCGACACGGACCATTCAGAGCGCCAAACGGACTCCAAACTTCACGAAACTTGAGGGGGTGCTTTGGGGCTTCATGTAGGGTGTAGAACTTCAGTTTTTGTGGATTTGTGGTGCTGATGTCCACCGTGTACAGCAGGTGTAACCAGTAGCACTATTTCGGTAAAAAAAAGGGTTTCGACTACTAGTTTAGGGTTTGTCGACTTGTGGGGGCTGTTTTGGTGTGTGGGAATGAGGGAGAAGGAAGTAGAGAAGGAGAGGAAAAGAGGAAAAGGTCGTGGAAGAGAGGGGGGAGGCTGTAGAGGGGTTGGCCACAAGATGGGAGGAAGTTAGGGTTAGGGTTTTGAGAGGGGAGGCTTGGGCTTCATGTAAGGAGTTGGTTGTTGGGCCCATTGAAGTGTTTTAATGGGCTTTAACCTATGGTTCAGATCTGTGGGGTTTGGTTTATTCCTTTGTAAGGCTTTGGGTTCACTTGGGTCAAGTTGTTTGGTCTTGGTTTGATTTGAGTGCAAGTGCATAAGAAGGTTCACTATCGGAGTCTTAAATATGAAGTTTGTTGTCTATTGGTTTATTGTGCATCTACAAGGCTTTGAGTGTGCAAAATATATATTGTTGAGTAGGGGATTAGTGTGAGGTAGTGTACAGGTCTAATAGGAATTGGTTTGAGAGTCAAAGTAGGGTGTTTGGGCTCGGTTGGATTCAACAAGTCAAATAATGGTAGTTTTACAATAACGATGGTTCATGATGTTTGTTAATATTTATTTCATAGGTAAACGCACAAGTATGTATGCATATAATCAAAAGATCCACAAAATTCATAAAATAATTGTCATAGTTTTTAGATAAAATGTCACTTGCATATCAAAAAATATTGACACCTATATTATATATATGACAAATACTTACGGAATATATTTAATACATTATTAAATAGGTACCCCATACACACATAAGATATATATATTGACATAGATGTTTTTGGACACACCGCATGACTACATTGGCTTGGGTTCGGTTCGGGTCCAATCGGGCTAGTTTTGGTCAGGTCCGAGCTAGTTCGGTCTAACCGGGTCTCCTAAAAGTCAATATACTTAATAATAAAAATTTAAATTATTTATAGGGTCATGTCACAACTTTGCTTGGTTTTTCTAGTTCGGACACACTTATGATTTGGCCTTCCCTACCATGGCTAATACACTAGTCAAAGCACGCCACTGCACTATCCGTGCCATGGTTTCTAGTCATCTTGTACTCCATAACTCAACTATGACTTAAAATATTCTACCGTAATAATTAACTAATTAATTATTTATAAAATTCTAAAAATTACCATTTAATTCAAATAAATAAATAAAAATATTTTTAACAAAAAACATTCGAGAAGAGGGGTTACACCGACGGTCAAAATTCCCTCATTAATGGGATGAACCTAGGAGTCGGCACAATGGGTCTCAATTAATAAGCCCATTCAAGTGAGTCTCCAAACTGCTCAAATGCTCCCTGGAATTCCCCAATTAAATATGCCACTATTGTAGTAACCTTATTTCTTTAAATTTTGAATGAGAATCATATGGGCAAATATTTGCATACTGTATTTGTTGCAAGTGTTAATGCAAATGTATGATATTCTATATTGTAGATAATATGGTGTGTGGTGTCACACAGAAGATCATATTATCAGTTTCCTATGGAATATATAAATAGTTCACAACCTAGATGGACTTGGACAATCTATTGGAAAGGTTGTAATGTAATTTGGTATTAGTCTATCTTGACTATAGGTTTACACTAGTACACTTTGTGTGTATTGAACAGGACCACTTGAGGTTGTTCTCTTTGTACTGACTACATAAGAGAACAAATACCTCTCTTATTATGAAGGAGTCTGCATTCAAGGGTAGTCATTTACTTCTTCAGAAAAGAAGACTTAAAGCCAAGCTATCTCCAACCGGAGGCGCAGGTACCCCACTGTATTCCTTTGCTTCCAAGGTGCAGATAGTACATCCCCCTCTCAGAAGCACAAACAGTTGCTTCGATCTAAGGACTGGCCCGTTCAACGGCTCCCTTTTCGCAAGAAAGACTTGGAAGACACCGTTTGCCTCTTGCACAAGCCCGACTGCTACTCCCAAACACAGTAGAATGGTCTATCTAAAGGTGCAGCCTACTCGTCGCCCTAAAACATAGTGACTTTATCCGAAAGACAGCCTACTCGTTGCCCCTAAAAGCACAAAGGTCCCGTTGTCTTCGAAACATAGTCCACTTGTCGTCCTAAAGCACAGAGGCTCCGTCGTCTCTAGAAGCACAGTCTATTCGTCACCCCAGAAGCACAGCCAGCCTTCCCTGAAGCACAGACGACATGGTCCTACCCAATAGGTTTGCTTAAACCACCTCTCTCAAAGATAGGATTGAGATTGATAAATTTGTTAAATGGAATATCTTATCAGATTGATTTAAATCTCGGACGAAGATTACACAAAATCCAAATCTGAGATAACATCCCAAGATTTGCTCGGCTACATCCGAACAAGCAAATCGACACATGCCATGTGTCACCTCCTTCGGTTATTTTGATAACCACCAGAGATCTTAATTAAGGGAAATCTCAACCTCTGCCACGTGTCAGCGCCACAGAAGCCCGTACCGTACAAGGACAACAGATTCCTTTATATCTCGAAAGCCTAATGCACATCGCATATGTGCCTCTCTCCCCTATAAATAGAAGAGGTTTTCCTCCAAAAATATGATCGACAAGGAGAAGAAGATCCACAGAATTATCAAAATCTTCCACTTCGACGTCCTTCTGATCGACAACCCTAAAGTTCCATCGAAGGTACCAGAAAGTCAGAGCAAGTCTCATATCATCATCGGATCATCAACGGAGTAAAGGAGCCGCTGCAGTGCTCGATCTCCACTATTACACTTTCCCAGAAACTTTTGTACTTAGATTTCTTCACAAAAGAATCGATTGTACTCTTTTTTATGTTCATAATACAAAAAGTTCATTCAACCCTTTGTCATGTCGAACAAGATGGTGACTCTGCTGGGGACTACCTTCTCCTCCAAGGAGAAGGTGGTGACGCAATCCGATGATGACTTTCTCGGATCCTCTCAGAAGAGGTTGGTTGTACGCTTCGACCAGCAAGCTTTTAAAGATCTCCTTTCTGAAGAGAAGTCGAGCCCTTCAAAGCTATTCGTAAAATCGAAGAAGACTCGACGTACCTGGGTGCCTAAGGCGGCTACGACGAGCAGCACGATGGAGGGGACTACATCTCAGAACCCCCTCGTCGATGAATCATCGAAGATCCCTTCGACAGCTGATGCCAGGCCATCTCTCCCAAATCCTATGCTCAAGAAACGCAGAGAAGATCACGTTATCCGATGGCAAGCATAATAAAGGTACAACGTCGAAAGAAGCAGATGACAGCTCGCCCGCTCGTATAGGATGCTGCATCGGTGAGAACTTGTGTCTTCGACAGAATAACCGGTCCATCAGGTATGGCCATGTTGGATTCTAAAAACTACGCATCATCTAATCATGGTAGGAGGAGATCCAAGGCAGCACTCGCACATGCGATCAAAGTGCTACGTCGATAGCGGACCGGAGGCCTGCGTTGACAAAAACATGCACAGCCGATGGAAAGCTATACAAGACCATCCCAGACTCTCTGAAGCCTTGTCCGACGGAACCCCGTCATTCCTTGAGCACCCACTCGCACTACTCAAGGCCGGGGGTATGTCATCAGCGACTCTCTGATCGAAGCATACTCGAACCTCACCCACAGGAATTTGAAGAAAGAATGCCTTCTCCATATCTCTTCGGCTATGGACAACGCTCATGTGTAAACGAAGAATGTAGAGGAATGAAGACTTCGTCTGCTCCCTGTGAGCGTAGGACAAGAGAAGAATCTGAGATGCAGTTGGTGTCTAAATTAAGACCCAACTGTACTCAGATTACCATCAACTGTTGCTATTGTCGAGTAGATCCATCACCGCCAAAAAAGAGGTTCGTATTTCAGAGGCTGCGACCGAGAACTTGTGAAGAAGAAGAAGAGCTCAGCGTTGCTTCATGCAATTTTGCTCGGGACTCTCCGTCCCAGAAGAAGCTATCCAAGAAACCCTTTTCCTCGGTTGGCAAGTCCAAAAATAGGCCTGGAGGTACCAAGAAGCCTGTGCCCAAGGAAGGCGTGTTCCAATGCACACGCTCCAAGGATGGATCATCATCGCAAATAGACGGATCATCAACCGTTGCACCTGCTGGGGGTAGCCAGCCTGCTACGGTGTATAACAACCCTTCGTTTCAGCATGACGAAGAAACGTATGACACCGATACTTCTGTGGGCACAAGCAGTCAGAAGACTAGGGGAGGAACAATGTCGAGTCAGGACGATCGCAACTTGCCAGTCTTCCCACAAGAAGACGAGCACCGGCACTCCGAACCATAAAGCGAAACATCTACCACCCCTTCTACCTACACGCACATAGCATCTGTGCATATGGCGGCTGATGACAACGAAGGATCAAGCGGAAGTGCTGATCAGCAGAAACGTATTGAGGCTCTCGAAGGAAGTCTTAACGCATTGAACATATCCATGCAGACTTTAGCTTCTGTCGTTCTGGAGATCAAGGACAGATTGGTTCCCACTGCCTCCACACCTGCGGCTCCGACGGTTCATGATGGGTCTAGTACCCTGCCAGTCTTAAACTAAGTCATACAGTCGTTGGCCACTCCGTCGACCATCATTCCAGTAGTATCCAACAAAATTCAGCAAGCATTCGAGGAGTTATATGCTCACCACGATGCCAAAGAAAAGCGAGCCACACTTCGAAAGATGGACATCCGACAGCCTTATCCTGCTGAGTGGGACAATGTCGTTTATCCTCCCAAATATAAACCACATACTATCACCCCTTATGATACTAAGGAGTCGCATAGACGATGCTTGAGGTACTTTGCCTCAGTAACAGGTCATCTACCAAAGGACGACGCCCTTCTCACCAGGATCTTTGTTGGAGCTCTACAGAGGGTGGCCTAAGAATGGTTCTGCAGTTTGCCCGACAACTGCATTAAATCGTTTGAAGACCTAAAGAACATGTTCCTAGAACGATTCTACGAAGGACGGCTGGATATGACGATGTCTACTCTCATTGACATCGTTCAGAAAGAAAAGGAGCCCGTACGAGCTTACATTGAACGCTTCCACCAGGCCGCTCTAGGGCTACCTCCAGGCATGCTTGAGCCCATGCTCATGGATTATGCCGCAAGAATATGCTTTCTGCCATCAAACTTTGGCACAGTGCTCCCTGCACCGAGTGGATGCCTTCATTACTGAAGCAGACATAGCTCAGAAGAAGGCACAGGACGCACAACTCCTGGGTCGAAACTTTCCCTCTATTGAAGATAAAGGAAAGCGAGTAAGAAACGGTAAAGGCAAGCAAGCTATGGCCGTCAATTTTACAAAGGGTTCAGCGCTCGTGAGCTCCAAGCCAGCCGAAGCGCAGAAGCTGAAGGAAACCTACTCCTTCAATGACGAAGACACGCTCGAATTATTCGTGATGCTGATCAAGGGCGGCAGGCTGCAGCTTCCACCTCCCAAGCGTCATGACGAAGAAGGAAAGGTGGATAATCCTAAATACTGCCATTACCATCAGTACATCCACCACTCAATACGAGACTACTACATGTTGAAAAGACAGATTCAACATCTTACCGACGCCAAAGTCATCTCCCTCGATTACGAAGAAAAGACTGTGACGGCCAACATGGTCACGATACAGTTCGGGAGCTTCCCGATAGCCGAGACTCAAGATGGTGTCGTCCCCATCCCAAAGGCAATGATGGAAGTCGTCAAACTTCCGCCCGACAGGGACAATGCTAAGGGCCTCATCCCCTTCACCACACCACAAGGTAAAGTAATGTGGGTTCATCCAGATCTCATGCCTGACATAATTATGCCAACAGCGCACCCGGCTAAAGGGAGGAAGGTCAGGACATGTCGCATGGTCACCTCCTTGACAGAACACACCAGGTTGACCACCCATTCGGCTCTCCACTGAGAGGAAAACCAGGCTCCTGAAGAAGAGACGCCCCCACCGGCGACCCATTCTACTCCGATACAGCACAAATCGGACCTTCTCAATCTCCTACCGCAGATAAGTAGAAACAGAAGGAGGTTCGCTTCGATAAGCCTTTACGAAAGGACTCGACAGTAGGCCCGATCAAGCCTTACAACTTCGATATACTGGCGGAGCTGACCAACACGCCGACTCCATTATCACTTTTCAAGCTTCTCCGGATCTCCAAAGCAACTCGGGACGCCCTCAGGAGGCACTGCAGAATGCAGAGGCTTACCTCGCACAGGTGAAGCAACCCAAGAAAGACCCTACGGCATGTCCGTATTACCATAGCGTGGTCGAGTTAATTCCTAACATCACCTTCGTGCAGCACGATATGCTGCTAAAGAACAACTGGCACAATCGAACCCTGTACTACACAGGATACGTGGGTGCCATCAAGGTTGATCGCATTCACATCGACCCGGGCACATTGCTGAGCATCATCCCTCGAAGTCTGCTCCAAGCTCTAGGGATCCCGATGTACCATCTTAGGGCATCGAACACCACCATCAGCGGCTTCAATGCGGGGAAGAGTGAGCCTCTGGGCAAGATCCGATTGAAGTGCCAAATAGGTGATCTTCATACTGAGGTTACCTGTTACATCATCGATGCGGACATAAACTACAACATGTTGCTTGGGCGGCCATGGATCCATGATTACATGATCGTCTCCTTTATCCTTCACCAGTGCATGAAGTACCTGGCCAGTGACACGACCGTCAAGACGGAGTTTGCTGACATCGACCCATTTCGAGGTCTCGAAGCATACTGTACAGTTGCCGATCTGTACAAACCACTCCCCTGGGACGATGAGTCTAACGATATCGATGATGAAGCAGAAGGTGCAGCCGTCACAGAAAGACCTATGAGGGTTCGACTGAAAGGGAAGCCACCTAAGACTCCAGCCCCCTGGTCATCAAACTCCGGGGCAAGGTTCCAGCACGGCAGCCTCTGACAGAATCAAGCGAGGAGCCCCTGCAAATAAAGCTTTCCCGAAAGGCCCCGACACCCGCTTCAAAGCCGCAGGGTACTCTGGCTGTGATCAAGATAAAGCAAAAATCTCCTCCACCTTCTTCTGTAGCAGCTCTTGCCCACGAGGAATTAGAAAATAACGTCTGCGCCAATACCGAGGCACAGACTTTAGATGATGTAATCCTTCGGGTTAAAATTTTGCATTTTGTTAATAGAAAGTTGTCTTCGAATTACTCATGTGCGCGCTGGAACACTAAGTACTTCTTAGACAACGCTCTATGTACTCTACAAACGCAAGTGACAATCGCCAACTTTGAAAACCGAGTTGTCCCCTCCAAAGGCTCCTACTTCCTAGTCCTGCTAAGGAATCTAGAGGAGCAACCTATCGTCTTCGGTCGAGTGGAACATCCGTAGCGGCCAGCCCAGGAGAACCGAAACCCGACGACGGCAAGGTGCAGCTCTACCGCTATGCAACTCAAGCCAAATATCTCATCCGGAAGATGGGATACAACCTGAACAGCAACAAAGAGCTGAACTACGACAAAGGTTGACAGCTTCCCTTACGGGTTCGTACTCCGAAGAGGAAGCCTCAGAACTACTACTAACGTACTCGCCGGGGGTTGGGGTATATTGCTCCCATTACCACTTCAGAGAGTTCAGAACTGGAGGCTCCACTACACTCGCATTCTTCCGACTCTTCAACCTGGGATTCTAATACCAGTATAGGCCGGGACCTCCAGAAGGTACTATCCGTCAACATGGTTTCCACAGACGATCCCGCCGAGGAAGAAGACCAGGCACTCGATTTCTTTGAAAAAGAGCCCCGAGCTCAAAACCTTGGCTCTCAGTGGGAATGGCATTTCGAACAGCGAGAGCCTCCCACCGAGGACGAGGTCGTCAAGATCGACTTAGGGGATAAAACTTCCCCAAAACCCATCTTCATCAGCAACACCAACAGGAGCTCATGCGCCCTCAAGAGTGCTCGTAGATTTTGTTGAAAACTTGTTCAACCCTACTACACTAAATCTCAGTAAGTAAAGCCTTCCACGTCCATATTACCTCTGGATCGCTTTCTCACACCCTGTTGTGAATCTACCATGTTCATATCACCTCTGAGTAGTTGCATCTCCTATGAAGACTTTGTGTCTTCATAACCACATAGAAAATATTTCATGTCCACATCACCTCGGAAGTGTCCTTCTATAACCGTGTCTACCATGTCCATATTACGTCTGAGTAGTCACCCCCGTTACGATAACCCCATAGTTGTTATAACTCCCTAGAATATAGTCACGTCCATATTACCTCTAAACTGTTACTCTAGTAGAAGGAAGCTTGCCATGTCCATATTTTCTCTGAGTAAAGCACCCTTTCCATGACAATCATCCACAGTTGTCATTTATAGAACCCTTCACGTCCATATTGTTGGAACTGGGGATTCCCATGACCCTTTGGTGTGCGTATTGATCGATAGAAAGTTAAACATATTTAATATGTGTTCTAATCCTTCATAGGCGGATACTAGGGTTCACGAATTATACCTGCAGCAGAAAGAAGACAAGTAATTTCTGGCAATCTCGAGCGAACGACCCTAAGATCTTCTATACGTATTCCGTCCTCGAGTTGGACATCGTGTGGGCGACCATCTTCCAATCTTTTTTCTCCTTGGCAGCCCTCTCTTTCTCTCCTTACGTGAATCACGAATTTAGAGAAAGCTTCAGATTCTGATCTCTAATTTGGCGGCCATAGAATAGAGGATATATATAGGCTACGGCAGGGACCATGAGGAAAAATTAGGGTTAGGTTTTCTAACGGATCTGGATATCCCGTGTTCAGCCCGAACACACATTAACAATAGCTCGGTCCACTAATGAGCTATTGTTGTACTACCTCCCTAATCCCAAATTATGTTTGTTGGCTCCTTTTATTATATGCTCGTTTGGCTCCACTTGTTAAGATATCGTATGTCAGTCGATCAAATTAAGTTACTGAATCTCACTCTTTCATGAGTCAAAGTAATGTACACTGCATATAATCCACCTGTAGGGTTTACATGACAATCCTTATGAGCTCCTTAGGGGGACATCATCAACCCGATGTATCGGGACATGGATTCCATTTATAATCAACAGTCCATCATACATACAATGTTATTACCCAATTCATAGAGGTTGTTGATCCATAATGAATCTCACTCTTTCATGAGTCAAAGTAATGCACACTGCATATACATGTCTGTTATTATATCCGGATTAAGAGCACAAGCATCCATAATAACAGAGGTGTTTGTTCTCTTATGTAGTCAGTACAAAAAGAACAACCTCAAGTGGTCCTGTTCAATACACGCAAAGTGTACTAGTGTAAACCTATAGTCAAGATAGACTAATACCAGATTATACTACAACCTTTCCAATAGATTGTCCAAGTCCATCTAGGTTGTGAACTATTTATATACTCCATAGGGAACTGATAATATGATCTTCTGTGTGACATCACACACCATATTATCTGCAATATAGAATATCAGAAATTTGCATTAACACTTGCAACAAAAACAATATGCAAACATTTGCCCATATGATTCTCATTCAAAATTTAAGAAAATAAGGTTACTACAAAAGTGATGCTTTTAGTATATAACCCTAACATATATTACCTTTCATTCATTCTATACCCCCATAGATTCTATCCCTACCATGTTCATATTACCTCCGGTTAGGCGTGTCTTCTATAATGACCCCTCATTATGTTGAAGAAAAGAAAGTGAGGGAACAGAAGAGTTTTTATACAAAAACATATGGCCATAAAGGCCTATTACAGACTCTTCATAGTTGCATACACATAGACAAGAATTTAAAACATCATCATGCACGTACGCTCATGCCACATGTTCATGCTTCTGTTCAAAGTACCCTGAGCTTTACCCAAGTTCGGAACACTTTGAAGGGGGTCTTGTAGAAGCATAAAAAATATCAGCTGATAACATTCCTTCACCACAGTGTAGATGATACAAAGGCACAGACCGAGTATTAAAAAGGCAACAAAAGATACGAAAAGAAGTTCTGTTATCATTATTCCTACAAAGATCTAGTACAGATTCATCAAGGCTATACGTAAAGGACTAATCCTACTTCTGCTTCAAAGGATCTATCACAGGAGTCTATAATAAACTTAGTCTTTATTAAAGCGCTGGCGTCTTTCGTCTTGGTACGCATACTAGAAGATTGATATTTGTAGAAGCATGAAAATTTTAGCAAATAAAGCCTTATGCGCCTAAGCCAAAAGAGGACATATGTGCCCAAGTGAAGCTCCTATGTGCTCAAGTCACCCTGTGAAGCTCCTATGCACTAATCGTCCTGTGAAGCTCTATACGCCCAAGCCTGTGAAGCTCTATGCGTCCAAGCAATACTCTGTGAAGGAGGGCATATAGCCTGAAACAGGGCTATGTGCCCAAGCCTGACTCAGTCAAAGCCATAATCAAAACGTGCATCGAAGCGCATGACCACGTCAGTCTCCACGAGCAGTCGTGCACCGAAGCATGCGGCCCCGTCAACACCGCGACCAACCCACGATCTCGCAGCCTGCATGCGCCTACACCCTAAGCGCCCACATGAAAACTAGTATATTTTCCTCATGTGCGTGCATAACATCATTCCCGCTCAAGAACGACTATAAAAAGGGGCCTCATCCCTCTTCAAAACGCAGAACGGAGAACATTTTCAAGAGCCAAATTGCTGCACTTCTTGCTAGTGAGCCGAGAGTTAGCAATTTTCTTTGGTTTTCTTCCACTTTTGTAATCAGAGTGTCGACGGAATAAAGGAGCAATCCATCGTCCCATTCTCCAGAATTATTTTTTGTACTCGGGGATCCTCAGCGCAGGATCTCTCAGGCGTACTCGATTTATAGTGCCTTACGCTAATAAAGAAAAGACAATGTTTTTTTCTTCTTTTTGTGTGTGTCCACAAAAATGGCGACTCTGCTGGGGACTACCTTTTCCTCTGACGAGAAGGTGGTGATGCAATCCGATACCGACAAAGTGGAGAGCACTCAGAAGATGCTGATCATAAAGTTCGATCAGCAGGCGTTCGAAGAGATGCTCTCGAGGGACGGCTCTACTCCTTCAAAATCAGTAATGCCAAACAAGTCTCGTAAGACTTGGCTTCCGAAGGCTCGCTGTGCATATCCTGCCAGTGGCATAGCAGATATGTAACTGGAGGACTCTGTCACATGGGCACATGACTCTGTTACAGAAGTTCCCCAAATGGAGAAGGCTAACACCGTTCTGGGCTCTACTAGCCCAGTGACTTTTTTCCTGTGCAACCAGTAATGGAGTGTTCGACGCTCGAGACTTGGCAAAGGAAAATACTACGATGCCAAGAATCAGGGTGTGTGACACTCTGGGCAAACCCGGCGAGGCTCACAAACGAAGGAGGCAAAATAGGAGAAAACAGTGCTGCTCCACCAAGCATGTGCCCAAAGCCATGCGCCTAAGGAGATATTTGGGCGCATAACCCCAACCAGAATACTTTTGTCTTCAACAGACTAGACATCCAGGGTCATGCGCCCAAGGCTATGTGCCTAGGCTCACTGGATCCATACTATGCGCCCACATCAAGGAGGCTCAGACATACTGTCATGGAGCATACGCCCAAGGCCAGCCTCCAAGGCCTATGCGCCCACATCAAAAAGACAGGCCCCAACACGTATAGCACGGGGCTGTCTTCAAGGACATCACAAAACTTAGGTGTGGGGGTTTCTCCTGCACGTGAACTAAGTCTGGATGCGCCAACTCTCCTTACGAACCTGCATACAAAGCTCGGCGATGCATGCAACATGGGTTCTAAGGCAAAACTTTCTTCCGCTGACTTGCGCGACATAATAAATCATAAGCGTAAAGCGAGGGAGGACATAACAATTCATAGTGCACATCCGTGCACCAGTATTGTTATCAACTGTTGCTGCTCCAAAGCAACAAGAGTGCCTCAGAGAAAGTCTGTGTTTCGACGACTGCATTTCTCTGACGATGAAAAGCCACCGTGTGTTTCATCCAACATAGCTTCATGGGATCCCCCTTACGGAAGCCCCAATCAAAGACGGTGGACTACGAACCCAACTTTCTCTCTCAGTTCCGTGAGAAGAAGAAAAGAAGAAGTCTACCAACAAATGGCCAGTAGGCTGTCACATCTGAAGGAGTCTATATGGGTACTCGGTCAAAGCCAAGATTCCGTATGGACGACGAAGACTCCCAAGCTGGGGGTAGTTTTCCCTCAGAGTCTGAAGCGGATGACCTCCACACTGGGGGGTAGCCTTCTAGAGGATGACGATCCCTCCGAATCTAATGGCGACTATCTACCTCCTCTACCTGAAGATAAAGGACTTGTTCACTCGGAAGACAGACAGTATCAGCACCAGTTGTACTGTTTTCTCTATTCATCCCCGCATGTTATCTACATACATGGCGTATGGAGAAAGACCTAAAAAAGCCAGTGATCAGACCAGCAAACGGCTAGAGGGTCTTGAAACAGCATTCGCCAAGATCACTGATATGCTTACCAGTATCATGACGGCTGGGGCTGTTCCTCCACCTCAACAAAACGTCTTGGCTTACGCTAGTCCAGCTCATAGCAACAACCCTCATTCACTACAAAAGGAGTATCATTCTATTGTGCCTCCTCCAAATCTTGTAAATACTGGGGGTGGTCCTTCGCCAACGATGCCTGACAACCGTTCAACAGCCGTTTCCCAACACCTGCTCAATCAACATGATGCAATTGATTCCCTGGTCGTCCGTCTCGACACCATCTCACACAAAAATGAGCTTCAAAAGATAGGGATATCTCAACTGTATCCCCCTGAGTAGGAGAATACTACTTGCCCTCCTAACTACAAGCCGCTGACGCTGAATTCATTTGACGGGTTGACTTATCCTCGTCAACACATGACATACTTCAACATGCAGACTCTATACTTGCCCAGAGACGATTCGTTCTTGTCGAAGCTATTTATTAGCACCTTACAGGGGGTAGCTTTCGAATGGTTCTGCAGTCTGCCCGACGGATGTATCAATTCATTTAAAGACTTGGAGTGGTTGTTCCTCAACAGGTTTTACGAGAGTGGCATGCATGTTAGTATGTCCACTCTTATCGAGACCAAGCAAAGAAGGACTGAGTCTGTCATCGTCTTCATCGAACACTTCAGGCGGCTAGCACTGAAGATTCCCTTCGGCATACCAGACTCAGAACTTTTGGATACTTGTCGACATAACTTCCTTCCTACGGTGAAGTTTTGTCTGGGTATACATAAGTATGATACATGGTCCGCTTTTATTGGGGCCGCTGATGCTGCTGAAAATGACGTTCCTAACCTGGAACTACTGGGGTTGAAAACACCCAAATCCGAAGACAAGGGCAAGCATCCTCAAACTATCCCTGTTCGTGGGGGTAAAGGGAAAGAAGTCCTGAAGGTCGACACTTCCAAAGGAGCTTCCAATTCTCAGGGTGCCTCCGACAAGCCTAAAGAGACCTTCTCCTTTGATGAAGATGACGTCATTACCATCTTTCACACATTGATGAAGGGTAATAAGCTGACATTGCCTCCACCACGACACCTGTAGAGGCGAGCCAGCTCAACGATCCCAAGTACTGTCTCTATCATCAGTACGTGCACCATTCCACCAAGGACTATATCGTCCTGAAAAAGAAGATGCAACAGCTTATCGACAGCCAAGTGATCAACCTCAAAGCTGAAGACAAGGTCGTATCTTCTAACATGATCTCTTTCCAGTTTGGTGACTTTCCTCCCACAGAAGTCTCAGACGGCGTGGTCCCGATTCCCAAGACAATAATGGAAGTTTTTCACCTACTGCAAGCTCGCAACTCTTCCTTGGTGCCACTCACGACTGAACATGGTGAGATCATGTGGGTCCATCCGGATCTTATGCAAGAAGTGACGCAGGGGGTGGTACCTCCCAAAGCAAAATGGGGCAAGAAATATAAGTCATGCCATATGGTATCCTCTCCCATCTACGAGGTTCTGTCTGGAGAGACGCAATCGGGGAAGACTTATCTTCGGACATACAACCCCGTACAAGAAGAAGAAGTACCTCCTCAATATCCTGCTGCCCCCACAAGCTTAGAAGCCGGCCCGTCTAAGCCTCCAACTTCGGACAAAGCCAAGCAGAAGGAGACACGGTTTGACAAGTCTCTGAAGGCGCCAACTCCCGAAGGCATGGATCGGCCCTACAACTTTGACATACTGGCACAGCTAGCCAATACACCTACCAGGTTGTCTCTGTTCGATCTGTTGCGACTCTCCAAAGAAACACGGAAGGCCTTAAGTGAAGCTTTACTATGTGCCGACTCTTATCTTGCGTAAGTCAAAACCCCTGCAAAAGACCCTATCTCCTGTCCTCACTGCCACAGTACTATAGAAATGGTGCCCAACATCACCTTTTCACAAGAGGACATGCTACTAAAAAATAACCGTCATGATAGACCCCTGTACTATACAGGGTATATCAGGGCGATCAAGGTGGACCGCATGCACATCGATCCAGGATCCTCCCTCAGCATCATTCCTAGAAGTTTGCTTCAAATTTTGGAAATCCCTCTGCACAAGCTATCTGCAACCAACACAACTATCATGGCTTTTAATGCTGGTCGAAGCCACCCACTGGGCAAGATCCGTCTCAAGTGCCAGATCGATGATCTCCAACCGGAGGTTTCTTGCTATGTGATCGATGCCAATGTTTCCTATAACGTCTTGTTGGGATATCTATGGATACACGAGAACATGATCGTTCCATCCATACTTCATAAGTGCTTCAAATACGTTAATAGTGACGGTATTGTGAAGACGGAGTTTGTCGATGTCGATCCTTTTAAGGGCATCGAAGCCTACTATGGACATTTGGTATTTTACTAATCTCAGCAACCCAAGGATGACGAAAACGAAGCTGACAATGAAGCTGAAGCAAGTTCATCCTCTAATGATGGTCCCCTGATCATCCGAGTCAAAGGATGTACCACTCCAAAAAGTACTCCGAAGCCTCTCACAATCTGGATAAAAAAGAAGAACCCTGACAAGGTCAAACCATTGACCATCACTCTCAGCAAGACAACCCAGGAGGAACCTACTGATGCCTGTCCTCCCAATCCTGAAGAATTACCTACGTGGTGAACTCGGCCAAGACTGTGGCTCCTCTTCCAGATAATGATCCTCTCAATGAGTATATCAAATACTCATAATAATGTACCTTCAGCGGATGATGTTATTCCTGAAGAAGAACTTGTGTATTTCCTTAGTAAAGGTTTATCTTTGAATTATTTCAATGTCTATCAATCTGTAAACCACTACATAGATACGATATACGCTCTAGAGCACGGCCTAGGACCACACCTCTGCATGTCGGTCACGACGCCTCATCTGCGGGAAAAAGTTTACCCAAAAGATATCCTCTACTTTATCGTTCCAGCCATAAAGAAGGATAAAGAACTAATCATCTTCGGTCGTATAATTGGCGAGAGAAAGTTTATTCTAGACTCTACTTCTACCAAACACAGCACAGAAGCTGACTATGACTCTGGAAAAATGTAACTTTTTTGATATAGTTGGAAGGCCAAGAATATCATCTAGAACATGGGATATGACATCAAAAGCGACTAGGGGCTAAATTACGGTCGAGAACGACGGTTGCCAATACGACACTTTGCTCCTTCCGACAAACCCGAGAACTACTATCAATAAAGCTGTGTTGGTTTGGGTTATGTCACTCCTCCAACAACTCCCGAATGATCAGATGATGAAGCAGATCGTTGTTCTCATTCTTCTGATTCCTCCCTCTGGGACTCAGACTCCAGCATTGGAGACATACTCAAGACAACTCTGTCCATCAACATGGTTTCTGTTGACCAAATTGTAGACGATGTCCAATCAATCGAGCTTGAACAATGGGCTCAAAAGATGGATACTAGGTGGGAGCTGTGCTTCGAACAGCGTGAACCACCTACCGAAGACGAAGTCATCCAGGTCAATTAGGAGATGAATCATCTTTCAAACCAATCTTCATCAGCAAAAGTCTATCTGGCAATGAACGCTAATCTCTTATATATCTTATAAGAGAATACATTGACGTCTTCGCATGGAGCTATGACGATATGCCAGGCTTGGACCCTAAAGTCGCCAAGCACCGCCTAAATTTTCGTCTAAAGCTAAGCCAGTGAAGCAGCAACAATAAATATTCCGACCAGACGTCATGGAGGCCATCAAAAACTAAGTCAAGAAGCTCATTGCCAGTGGATTCATTCACAAAGAACAACACCCAGACTGGGTTGCCAACATCATTCCAGTCATAAAAAAAATGGTAAAGTTGGAGTCTGTATCGATTACCGTGATTTGAACTCTGCATGCTCGAAGGACGAGTTTGCTCTACCGATCACCGACGTAATAATTGACAATACTTGCGGCTTCGAGCAGATATCCTTCATGGATGGGTTCTCAGGCTACAACCAGATCAAAATGTTCTCCGACAACGAGAAGCACACATCTTTTCGAACACCGTTGGGGGTATACTGCTATACGGTGATGCCCTTCGGATTGAAGAATGCAGGGGCGACATACCAGCGAGCCATAAACATAAATTTTCACGATCATTTACGCAAAACTGTGGAGTGCTACGTAGATGATATCGCAGTTAAAAGTCGTCTCCAGGGCAACCACCTCCAAGACTTGAGAACGGTGTTCGAACTAATGCGTGCAGACCAACTCAAGATGAATATAAACAAGTCTTTTTTGGTAGTCTCCAGCGGCAAGTTTCTTGATTTCGTCATCACTTCAAAGGGCATACATCTTGACCCGAAGAAAGTGAAGGCTATTCTCGATATGCATCCTCCAAGAAACCTCAAAAAGCTACGTGGACTAAAAGGAAGGCTAGCCTACATCAGACGATTCATCTCGAACCTCTCTGGAAGGTGTCAACCATTCATTCAGCTCATGAAGAAAGGCGTATCTTTCGTCTGGACTGAACAATATCAACGCGTATTTGACGACATCAAGGCATATCTTACAAGCCCTCCAGTATTGGTAGCTCTAATAATGGGGAAGCCCTTCTTACTATATGTACGTGCTATGGACCATTCTCTTAGCGCCCTATTAGCTCAGAAGAACGAAGACGGCCATGAATAGGCAATCTACTACCTCAGCCGCATAATGGTGTGTGCCGAACACAGATACATATCGGTAGAGAAGGAATGTCTTGTACTAGTATTTGCCATCCAGAAGATACGCCACTATGTGTCTGGGCAAACTATCCACATTATATCCAAAGTCAACCCTCTCAGAATACTCATGACAAAACCGGGCTCACTCAATTCCTGTTTAGCTACATAGGCAATGTTGTTGACTCCATACGATATGCTCTTCGTTCCTCAGAAGGCAGTAAAAGGCCAAGCATTAGCTAATTTTCTAGCAGCTCATTCGGTGCGAGAATCGTCCAAACTCTACGACAAAATCCCCGATGAAGTGGTGGAGTCTAACACTGCAACTGAAGAAATCCCTATTTGGCGAATGTTCTTTGACGGTGCATCAAGAACAGGACCCAAAGGATATATTATAGCCAGAGTTGGCATCGTGCTTGTGTCACCTGATCATCTGGTTGTACATCGTGTATATTCTCTCGTGGAACCATGCACCAACAACGTGGCCGAATATAATGCCCTATTAATCAGCCTGCAACTGGCAAAGTAACTGGGAGTTGACTATCTAGAAACTTACGACGTTTCCAAGCTAATAGTTAGTCAAGTCCGAGGGGATTATGAAGTTCGTCATGAAGATCTCATCCTCTATCACAGAGCAACAATCGAGTTGGCATCTACTTTTGTTGGATTCTTCATCGAGCACGTGCCTCGACTACAGAATATAGAAGCAGATGCTCTAGCCGGTCTCGCTGCTTCCTTGACCGTCCCAACCAATACTCAGCAGTCGATCATGGTGTCTGGTCGAGAACTATTCTATGTAAAAAATGCCTTACATATTCATCACAGTTACACAACAGAAAGAAGCGTCGATACTAAAGGCTGGAGATTTTCTTTCATAGACTACGATGTCTATGGAATTCTCTCCGAGGACCCGAAGGAAGCAGTGTCTATCCAAAGGCGATCCCTCAGATTTTACTACGACACAGCTACCAAGATGCTGTACCGACTCTCTTACAACGATCTACTATTACGATGCTTATCAGACACAGAAGACAAACATGCACTCCGAAAGGCTCACGATGGAGTTTGTGGTACACATCAACCAGGTCCCAAATTACAAGATCGTCTCAAACGAATGGGCTATTACTGGCCCACAATGATAACAGATGCCATTGAATATGTAAAAAAGTGTAGAGCTTGTCAGTTCCATACCGATTTCATACATCAACCTTCGGAGTTTCTACACCCGACGGTAGCATCTTGGCCGTTTAAAGCCTGGGGCATAGATGTCATAGGACCAATCAGCCCGCCATCCTCCAAAGGACATCGGTTCATCCTAGCCATAATCGATTACTTCTCCAAATAGACGGAAGCTATACCGCTCACCAAAATAAAGACGTCAAACGTGATCAATTTCATCAAACATCACGCCATCTACCGCTTCGGCCTACCTCACAGGATCATCCATGATAATGGTCCACAGTTCGCAAGCCATGCATTCTATCGGTTCTACGATAGGAATCAAATCCAGAATATAGCCTCTACTGCCTACAATCCAACGGCTAACGGGCTAGCAGAAGCCTTCAATAAAACCATCATAAAACTTCTCAAGAAGTTCGTGTCTTCAAACAAGCACGATTGGAATGAGAAGCTCGGTGAATGTCTATGGGCCTATCGTACAACGGTCCGAACTCTAACAGACAGTACGCCATTCTCGCTGGTTTATGGGAGCGAAGCAGTTCTTCCCCTAGAAATCCAGATTCCTTCTCTTCGAGCAGCCTTATCCAGCGAGTTGACTACCGAAGAAAGCTACCCTATGCGACTCTAGGAGCTCGAAGCGCTAGACAAAAAATGCTTGTTAGCTCAGCAGCGCATTGAGCTATACCAAGCACGCCTTTCCAGAGCCTTCAATAAAAAGTGAAGGAAAGGATCTTCCAAGTCGGCGATCCGGTCTTAGCAGTGAGAAGACCAATGGTCATGACGTACAAAACAAAAGAAAAATTCCAGCCTAAATGGGAAGGTCCTTTCATCATAGAATCAGTGTATTCTAACGGTGCATACCGACTAACCAAGCCCGATGGTGACTTGCTCATGATGCCTCTCAACGACAAGTTCCTGAAGAAATACTATGTGTAACCTTTTTGTTCACATGTATTCAGTCATGTAGATATACAATACAATGTTTATATGATTCAAAAAATTATCTAACTATTATCCGTATTTCAAGAGTCTTGAATACGCCCCGGATAATAGGTCCTCTAAAAATTTTCCTAGTGGAATTATTCCCGTTTTTGACCCTGTCCAAACTCGGTTTGACAAAAACAAGTCACGTCCCTATTACCTCTGAATTGTTTTTCGATAATTATTTTCCCAGTGGAATGATTAAATGTTTTGCCATGTCTACATAACCTCTGAGCAAAGCATTCATCCAGGATAATCACGTCCATATTACCTCTGAACTATCCACTCCCACCTAATGTTATATATCCTTCCACATCCATATTACCTCTGGTTAGATATAGAACATCCTCTGCTATTACGTCCATATTACCTCTACTAGCAGCTTCATTCAACCTATTATCTATATTCGAATAAACATGAATATAAAACGGATAATAGGTCCACATCAAAATCCCCCAGCGGGATACCCTTTACACAAATGATGTATTAAGCTCTCTAATACAAGCACCACAGATGCCACAAGCAAAAAAAGGGAGTAAATGTATTCTATTTCTTGTTTCAAAATCAGTTACATTTACAGGACTTCATCTTATGCGCAAAACAAAAAGTTCATCTCTTCATCTGGGCAAGAAGTAGAGGATTACATTTGATGTCCAAAAGAAGCGAAATATAAAACTAAAGACAGACAAAAATACCAAGACAAAATACGGACATTTATGGAAACCCACAGATCCTAGTTGTGTCGAGGCATATACCATTCCCTCAACCATTTCGTATATGAAGGATCTATTTGATTAAGGTCCTCGGTCGAGGCAGGAGGGTCAGAACTCCAAGTGCTACTACCCTCAGACTTGGGCTCCTCCTTTACAGCAGCTTCAATCTTGGGAGTAATTTTCTCCCCGATGAGCGCCAACTCTTCTTTTACCTCAATTTTTGATATCACCTCCTCCTTAACGAACGGTAACTCTTGTTTGATGAAAGAAGCCAGCATCTCCTCTTTCACAACTGTCTCAGCCTTCGCTATAGATGCTGCAAGATACAAAGACAGAAGAGAAAGTCAGGCCCAGAAAACTCTAAGAATAACTAAGTGCTGGAGGACTCTTCTGTGCCCAAAGGACTATGCGCCCAAAGGGATATACGCCCAAAACAAACATCTGGGCACATAAACATACGAACAGTACGTGGGCGTATTACATGCAATTGGCATGTGGGCGCATAATATGCAACTGGCATGTGGGCACATAAGATGGCACCAAGTGGGTGCATAGCACACCACAGTATTGGCATATGACTTCTGTGGGCGCATAATGATGCTCACAAGAAGTATGTTGCCTTAGGCGCATGCGCCCAGGCAGAAGAAAAGTCTGAGCGTCATAAATTAACGCTCGAGACTTTGTTTTTTGAAGCGTGTCCCCACCTAGAATCGGGTCCTAGACTGCCGAGGACGCTGCCGCAGGAGGAGAGCCACTCGGCGCTGCCCCTTGCCCTTTGCGGATCTCTTGGCGACCTTAGGAGACATGGTTCTTAGAGAAGAAGATGAAGAGTTTTGAAAAGTTCTAAGAGAGGAGAATAATAAAATTCCTCTCTCCATTAGAGCCTATTTATAGGCACAGGCCACTTCTTGCACGCCCACTATCTTTATGCGCCTACGCCCCTATTGCGCAGTATGTGCCTACAATGGCCTATGCGCCAACGTGAAGATCCAGCCTCTTGCACACTATGCGACTGCTACTTGCTGATGTGGACGACGTATGAAGGATGGACCTCTTCAAATTCTATTCCGATGAATCTGTCAGTTCAAATTTTGAGAAAGATCTCAACAGTCGTATCTCTCTAACAGGCTGGCCAAATACTATGCTCCCAAGGAGAGAGCCGTGCTATGTGCCCATTGCATCACGAGAAGACGATCCATGCTTCTTTCAAAGTATTTCCAACTCGTTCAAGTATCGAAAACTTTGAAGGAGGTCTTATAGAAGCATGAAAATTTCAATAAATAAAGCCTTATGCGCCCAAGCCAAAAGAGGACATATGCGCCCAAGTGAAGCTCCTATGTGCTCAAGTCACCCTGTGAAGCTCTTATGCGCCCATCATCCTGCGAAGCTCTATACGCCCAAGCCTGTGAAGCTCTATGCGCCTAAGCAACCCTCTGTGAAGGAGGGCGCATAGCCTGAAACAGGGCTATGCGCCCAAGCCTGACTCGGTCAAAGCCATGATCAAAACGTGCGCCAAAGCGCACGGCCACGTCAGTCTCCACGAGCAGTCGTGCACGAAGCACGCGGCCACGTCAACACCACGACCAATCCATGATCTTGCAGCTGCATGCACCTACACCCTATGCGCCCAAGGCAGGACTATACGCCCACATGAAAACTAGTGTGTCTTCCTCATTGTAGAAGCATAAATAAATTTCAAAGACCAAATCAAAGAGGTTGAGAGCTTTACGCAAGTCAAACTGAATCAGAATCAAATTTTATGCAGAGAGCAAACAGAGTAAACTCTACGCTAACTACTTTACGCGAGAGGCATCCTCAAACTTTACGCGGAAGACAAGCTGTCCACATCGCATTTAATGCACGTGATACTGTTCTGACAGAATGATTTTCTGACAGCAAATTATACAGAAGCCTAGAAGATTTTTTCATCAAACCCAACGCATGTCGTTTAGTGTGCAGATGGACTACTTATGCTCAAGAGATTGTTTCTTTTACGCACGAAAGCTATTCAAGTTTTTACGCTCAAGGCTTTTGTGCGCGTAGTGTTTATTTGAGCTAATTTTACGCTCAAGGCTACTTTTCAGGCACTTTATGCGGGAAGTCTATTTTGAGTTATTTTATGCCCAGTCTGCTACTTTACGCAGGAAGTCTATTTTTGGATCATTTTTACGTCCAATCTTTTCTGGCTACATGAGAACGTGGTCTGCTTACGTGGCTTTCATGCCACACTTATTGAGAAACGTGTGTACGTGCTCTTTCCATTTTGTTGAAGTAGTAGGACACGTGTCACCATACGTAGAGATCAAAACTCTATATGGGACACGTGTCATCGTGCGTAGAGGTTAATTTTTATCGTGGGTGACAGTTACTTGCGTAGATAACTAATTTTGTTGCTTTTTACGCACAGAGGGTCTAGTCTATAGACTTATTTTTAATACAAGACAACATCAAGAGAGATACATGAGAGAAGATTCTGAGAAAACTCATACTTTCAGCGTGATATTCCCAGAAGCATTTTTTTAACTTTTTCTCAAGAATAGGGTGAAGCAAAGCAGGAAAGCATTCGACTGTGTCATCAGTGTCGTTGTTCGATACCTTTCTGGTGAATTAGTTCTTCCGATTGTTCATCTTCTTCAAGTAGTTTTCTTCATCATCATCGTGTGGTCCAAGGAACAAAGTGATCGCTCTCAGATCAGACTTCCATAGCAATACTTTCCAGAAACAATTTATACTTTTGTACTTTTTCTCGTCTTCTTTCAAAAGCCAATTTTAGGCATTTTGTTAAGTGAAACAAAATGGACCCCATTCAAAGTTTTCAATTTTTTTCTAAGATTTGAAATACTTTGAGCAGAAGCGTAAAAATCTAAGATATCCAATAGTCCGCGTAAAATTTGGGATACCTAACAGTCTGCGTAAAGTTCGGGATACCCAACGGTCGGCTGAGAAGCGTAATATTCTGGATATCCAACAGTCAGCGTAAATTTGGGAATTTGAAACGAATTCAAAATTCTCTATAAATAGAGCCTTGCCGATAGAGAGAGAACTTTACTTATTCTCAAAATCTCGATCTTTCTTTACTCTCTTCTTCTTCATACTCTCAGTTCAAATCAATGGCCCCCAAGAGCAAAACCACAGCCGACGCTAAGAAAAAGAAGCCCGTCGCTGCTTCGTCGAGAAGCGAACGCACGGGAACCGCCGCCGCATCATCGGAAACACCCCGCAAGACCAACCCCACAGTGGCTCCGACCATGAAAGGTAGAACACCCTAATTCGGCCGTGAGTTCGTCGGAGAAGAAGAAGACTCGAACCCTAAACTTCACAACCACGTTTATACGTGTCAGCGTAGAAATTGAAATAACAAAATACGCCCATGTTATACGTGTCAGCGTAAAAAAAATAAGAAATACGCCCACGTCTATACGTGCCAGCGTAAAAATAGAATACGCTCACGTCAATACGTGCCAGCGTAAAAATCAAAACATGCTCACGTCCATTCGTGCCAGCGTAAAAACAAAATACGCCCACGTTAATACGTGCCAACATAAAAAATCAAAATACGCTCACGTCAATACGTACCCGCATAAAATATGAATAACAAAAATATGCTCACGTTCATTCGTGCCAGCGTAAAATCACAAGTGAAAGACTTTGCATAAAATAAAGAACTTTTGCATTTTAAAAAAAACTTTAACTTTTATGCATAAGCCTAAAGTTTGCATAGTCAAGCTCTCTAGTACAGAGTCTTTAATTTTTATGTGTAAAATTCAGACTAAGTCATCTGCGTAAAAATTCAAATTAGATTTTTACTAACTTGATTTTTCTTTTTCTTTTGCCAATGGACTTGTAGATTCATCCTCTTGCAGAAATATTCGGCTCACCAGCTGGTATGGTGGGCTCAAATTACTTAGAGAATTTGTCCCATGTGGAATTCCCTCAATTAGATCCATAATACCCTGAAGGGAGACAACAGCTAATAGCTGCTTAGGGGGACAGAATGCTGTTGTCAATGATAAATGGAGAGTTGCTGGTATCGCTAGATGACCAACAATTTTTTAAGCATACGTTTATGTTTGGGGACGCTATAGATTTCCAATCACAAACACACCCCAAGAAGGAGGCTTGGGTGTTTAAGTTTGGAGAGAGGGCAATGTATCTCCCAGACATGGCCAGAGATTATCCCTTATCTGTATTCGTACATGCCACCCATCCATGACAGATGCTATGGAACCTGACTTCCAGTAGTCATGGTAGACCGGGAAGAATTATTTTCAAGAGGGACGGGGCTAAAGAAATGGGCTACCATATCAGTACTCCTAGTGGTGGTGTTGTCCCTTTCTCCGATCTATTGCGTAGATTTACACCGAGCGAAGATTCAGCTCTGATCCAACCGGTGCAGACCCCAATATTCATTAACAAGTTCATGAAGGCCTCAGTATTATATCCTCAGGCCAACCCTAGGCTACCTGGATGGTTGACTCCTTACAATCAGAACTAAATCCAACTTAGTGCTTGGATATTGAAGAACTTCAAGACTGATCTGGAAGCCATCGGCCTTTATGAAGCAGTAGCCTCTACGAGTCAAGGTATACCGATGAACAGCAACCTGTTCTTAGCTCGGATGGAGTTGTATATCAGTTCAACTGGGACTTTTGCAACCCCACTAGGTGAGATGGGTTTTGCCCTTCACGAGATGCAATTCATCTCTAAGCTGCCGATGGGTGAAGCTCCCTATGAAGAGTATGTTTCCTCCAACCGGGAACTAGCAGAGATTAGCGAGAAAAATCCTGATCTAGTCAAAGTGTATCAAGAATTAATGTGTCATTATCTAATTTGCACCACTATGTATGAAAGTGGGTCGCATTTGGCATATACTAATAAATAGACAACCTATTTATTCTACCACGAGAATAGGATATCCAAGAACGACCAGGGGAGATTCCAAGAAAATAAGGCTCCAACCATAAACCCTTGTTCAATAATTCCTTCAGATCTTATCCATAGTTTGATGATCACACATAAGTCTTCGGATCAATATCTGACCACTAAGACTGGAGACATCCCTGCGGGGACTAAAACCTTGAGCTATCTGAGGCACGGCAGTCAGAAGATCTCAAGAGAAGCCTTGCTAGCAGGCTTTTTTTCTCTGTGGCTGTGGAGATGGGTCGTGCCAGGGATTAGCACAGCTGACAGAATTCACCGAAACGTATTGTGGCCGGCAGTACGTTTGGTGTTCAAGGTCAGAATCAATCTGCTATCGGCAATGGTGTGTCGAATAAATACAGGTTTACGGACCTTTGGTGATGAGCAAATCAACAATGCTCCTCACCGAAGAGATTTCCCTAGGGTAGAGATGCCCTATACTTAATTGATAGGCTGGCTATTGCATCATAACTGCAGTTTGTTACCGCCAGGTCCTGGAGATAATGCGGAGGTCTTCCTCCAGAAATTCAATAAAGCCACATGGATTGCAACTACAGTGGCAGATACTCGAATAGTACTAAACTATTCTCATGGATGGAACTTTTTCTGCACAAGGCCACAAGTTCCAGCCGATTGCCTCGGTATACAATTTGAAGATAGAGGAAAAGGAAGGACTTCATTACCTGTGCCAGTTTTCAAATGGCTAATATGCATCAGACCCTCACATCTGATGTATAGGAATGAAGACAACTGTACGTTCGAACCGTATCTACCAAGTCGGTTCGCTCGTCAGTTTGGATATGACCAACTTCACGTTGGTAATCCCTCCACCAGCTTCCATCATTATAGGAAGTTAATTGATGGTGCAAGAGCTTGGAGATATTCTAGCATTGCTTGTACCGGTGCTAAATTTTGGGTATCAACTGCTACAAGCACAACCGAGCTACGAATACTTCATACGTATGCTCGCTTTTATGAATCCATTCGCTCCTTCGCACATGGCTACAATATGAAGGGGAGTCTTCGATGGCCCAAAGAAGGAAACATTGAAGAACCAGTCAGGGTACCTTCAGACATACCCGACGATGCTGCTGTTCCAGATGAGTATCTGGAAGTAATTCCTACGGGAGCTGGGAAAATAGCTGCAGGACCAATTATTATTGGCAAAACCCAGAAACGGAAATCAGGTGCAGCTGTTACCCTCCTAGAGAAGAAGAAGAAGATCACTGTAAAAGGGCCTTCTAGACAGAGAGCCGCTACTCCGGAGAGTGATACTCCAGTCGAGGAGCCTCAACACATTGCATCTTCTTCAACTCAACCTGGAGAAGGATCTTTGGCATCCCAACCAGCAGCATCAACAGAAGCTGTGGGGCTCCTATCTCCTGGACGTCTCAGCTCATCACTTCATTTGACTTTGCCACAAAAGGCGAAAGCTATTGAGGATACCATCACTACACATATTGTTGATCCAGAGCTCATCCTATCAGATGAACCGGCTCTTGCCTTCGATGATGAGGAATGGGATCAAGATTATAACAAACTTTTGGAACGTCCTGCACCTACTCCAGGTAAATATAAATTACACAAAATCTATACAAAATTATGTATTATGATTTTGTATATTTACTTATTTTACTTAATTTTTGTAGGTATTAATATTACAGTAAAGCCTGTGGCTCCTTCTCTTCCTCAAAAAGCTATTTATGAAGAAAACATGGAATATGAGGAAGAGAGTTCTTCTTCAGAAGAAGATATTGTCTAAGAGGAATGTTCTCCATCCACAGAGATACAACAAGAGCCTGTAATAGAGGCTCAGCTAGAATTGCCTTCTCTTGCTGAAGGCGGAGAAAAAGAACAAACTGCAGAAGAATCAACTGCAGATGAAGAAGCAGTTGCTGCAGTAAAAACAGATTTCAACAAAGAAATAGTTGTAGAAGAACCCACTACAACTGAAGTACTTCCAGAGTTTGAAGAGCCAGTAACCAATGAAGGTGATGAAGATATGGTCAACTCATCAACTGAAGCTGGAGACGTTGTAATAGCATCCTCCATTATTGCTACTGATCCAGCACAAGTTCCTAAGAAGACAGTGTCTGAACCGGAGTCAGTTACAATAATCACCATTCCTCCCACAACAATCACCGCCACTGAAACTCAAGCAGTTTCAAATCCAGAAACGGCTGGAGTAATGATCCAAAAAAGTGCTGAAGATATGGCCGCTGAAGCTCCTGGGGATCAGTTAGCCATGGTAGCAGCTTCAACAATGGCTTTAACTCAACTTGCTACCAAGGCAACAACAATACCCACTCCTAGCTTCAGTAGAGGGACTTGGTAGACATTGCTACCACGCCGAGCATAAATACAGAAATGAATCTCTTAGTTAAGATTCATACTGAAACTTTCTACAAAATTCTGGCGGCTCTGATCAAGATGGTCCTGATGAAGGGCCTTAATTATGAAAGCTTGAAGGCTGCTATTGCTCTCACAATCAGGAATGTTGCCATGTTCAATGACACTGAGAGAGCAGCGGCGCTGGAGAAGGTAGTGGAGGGACTTGAACAGCCTATTAGAGAATATCTAAGGCTGTCAAGTAAAACTATTGAAAGTCTCATCCAAACCGAGTATGATACTTTATCAGCAGAATACATCGCTCGGGAGACTACTTTCAATGAATCTCTCCAGAACTATAGCAGTGAAGTTGCCAGAGAAAGAGCTTTATTGAATGAAACCAAACCTCTGCTGGAGATGAACAAAGAAGCCTATGAGACTTCAAATATGAGAATTCATCAGCAAGATAATAGAATTCGTGAAGTTGAGGCAGAGTTGGCTCGCTTAAAGGCTGAAAGAGAGTAGATAATTGCGGATCGAGACCAACATCTGACGCAGAGCTCAATTTTGAAAGAGAAGGTTTTCGGTGTTGAAGCTGTCATTAAAACCCTTGATGATGCCAAGGATAAAATGATAGCTAATTTTGCCGAATTCTCCCATCTTTGTACTCCAGAAGCTCGACGCACCATAGCTACTGCAACTGTGCTGAGCTCTCGTGAGAACCGTCTAGCAGAGCTGCAAAAACTGCTCGAAGATGTATCTGCTCCGTCTTAGGCAAATAAAGAGTTTTTGTATTCTTCTTTTTTATCATCAATAAAGAATTTTATATTCTTCTGTCTTTTTCATTCTGTAATATTTGCAAGAAATGAATAAAATATTTGTTTTGTGACCCTATCATTTATTTTGAATTTAAACAATAGGTATTAGATAGAAAACACTTATCAGAGGTAATATAGACATGACAAATCTTCTAAACTCAATAAATTATATCTTTCCAGAGGTAATGTGGACATGATAGATAATGAATCTTGTTTTATTTTTAGAGTATACAATACTATCAGAGGTAATATGAACGTGACAGATCGTAACAACTCAAAGAAAAATATATTAATATCTATTCAGAGGCCATATGGACATGATAGATAAGAAAAGAAGTAGACTTAATATTTATTCAGATGTTATGAAAACATGATAAATAATAAATCTTTTTTTAATCAGCTGGTAAGACAGAAGATCAAAATTCTCTTTTAGGAGACAAATAATTAGCATAACCAAACATTGGTAGCTGGGGAATAAAGAAAAAATTCAGACATAATATTTCTTCAAGAATTTGCCATTAATTGGCATCATGAGCAAATCTCCATTAGGTTTAGACAACCTATATGCACCATTAGATAAGATTGCCTCGACTACATAAGAACCTTCCCATTTTTCTTGGAATTTCTCTTTGCTCTTATGAGTCATCACCATCGGTCTTCGAACAGATAGAACTAGCTCACCGACATTGAATACCCTCTTTTTAACTTTACGATTGAAAGCTCGAGATATACGGGCTTGATATAACTCAATGTGCTGTTGTACTTGAAGACGCTTCTCGTCTAGACCTTCAAGTTCTTGAAGTCTCAACCGATCATTATTCTCTGTAGTTAGCTCATTAGCGATGGCTATTTTAAGAGATGGAATCTGGATTTCCAGTGGAAGAACAGCCTCCCATCCGTAAACCAGTGAGAATGGTGAAAAACTAGTAGGAGTTCGAACTGTCGTTCGGTAAGCCCATAAACATTCTCCAAGTTTCTCATTCCAATCACGTTTATTAGAAAAGATGAACTTTTTGAGAAGTTTAATGATTGTCTTCTTGAAAGCTTCGGCCAAACCATTAGCAGCTAGATTATAAGTCGTAGAAGCCAGATTTTGGATTCAATTCTTGTCACAGAATCGATAAAATGCCTGACTGACAAATTAGGGTCCATTATCATGAATTATCCTTCGGGGAATCCCAAAACGATAAATGACATGGTGTTTGATGAAGCTAACCACATTAGATGTTTTCACTTCAACAAGGGGAATCGCTTACACCCATTTAGAGAAATAATCCGTTATGGCTAGGATAAACCGATGTCCCTTGACAGAAGGAGGGTTAATCGGACCAATAATATCCATGCCCCAAGTTTCGAAGGGCCAAGAAGCTGCTGTAGGATGTAAGAATTCCGATGGTTGATGAATAAATTGACATGAATCTGACATGCTTTACATCGTCTGGCATAATCCACAGCATCTGCTATCATGGAAGGCCAATAATACCACATTCTTCGAATACGGTCCTGTAATTTCGGACCTGGTTGATGGGCACCGCAGACACCATCATGAGCTTCACTCTCAGAGAGACAACACAGCAAAAGTCTGTCATAAGAACGATAATATAACATATATAAAGAAGAATCATAGTAGAATCAAAATGATCGTCTCTTGATTGATGCAGCTTCTTTTGGATCTTCAGGTAAAATCCCATGAACCGCATAATCAATGAATGGACTTCTCCAATCCCTTTGCTGAGAACTTGATTCTGTAATATAACTCTGTTCGATATGCAAATTATTCTAGACACAGAATAAGTCTCAATCCAACAAAGTAATGGTATTTTGTCTTCTAATTGGAACAGCTAAGTCTGCAGCTAAACTAGCAAGAGCATCAGCTTCCAAATTTTGAGAACGTGGTACGAATTCAATGAAGAATCCTTTGAATGAAAAGACCAATTCGATTACCACTTGATGATAGGGAATGAGATCAGGATTTCTGACTTCATATGTCCCTCTGACCTGATTAACAATCAGTTGAGAGTCTCCATAAGCTTCCAGGAACTCAATATCCAATTGTTTTGCTATCTGAAGACCAATTAGCAGATCAGTATATTCTGCCACATTGTTGGAGCATGGTTCATTAAGAAAATAAGCGCATATGACCATTTTATCAGGAGAGACTAAGACGATGCCTACTCCGGAGACAATATTGCCTTTAGGTCCAACCAGTGATGCTCTATCAAAATATAGTTGCCAAATGTTATCCTTCAAAGTCATATTGCAATCCACGACTTCATCTGGAATGTCCTCATATAGCTTAGATATTTCAGGTATAGGGTGAGCTGCTAAAAAATTAGCTAATACTTGACCCTTCACTGATTTTTAAGGTACATAGACCATATCATAAGGAGTAAGCAACATTGCCCAGATGGCTAACCTGGAGTTAAGAATGCTCAGTTTTCTCATCAATACCCGAATAAGATTTATTCTAGAGATGACATGAATAGTTTGTCCTGACACATAATGTCATGTCTTTTGAACAGCAAAAACCAAGGCCAGACATTCTTTCTCTACAAGAGTATATCTGTGTTCAGCTCCAACCATCATTCGGCTAAGATAATAAATTGCCTGTTCATGACCCTTATCACTTTTCGGTGCTAGAAGAGCACCAAGTGAATGATCCAACGCTCGAACATAGAGCAAAAATGGTCTTTCCACCACTGGAGGTACCAAAACAAGTGGATTTGCAAGGTATTGCTTGATGTCATTAAAGGCTTTTTGACATGCTTCATCCTAGACAAATGATACACCTTTCTTTAATAGACGAGAGAAAGGTTGGCATCTCCAAGAAAGATTGGATATAAATCTTCTGATATAGGCAATACGACCTTAGAAGCCACAAAGTTCTTTCAGATTACGTGGAGGACGTATTTCAAGAATTGCCTTGATTTTATCAGGATTAACATGAATACCTTGAGAAGTGATGACAAATCCCAAAAATTTGCCACTATAAACCCCTAAGAAAGACTTAGTTGGATTCATCTTCAGTTGATGTTGACGCATCAACTCAAAAACTGTCTTTAAGTCTTGAATGTGATCATCTTTTGATCGACTTTTGACAGCAATGTCATCCACATAACATTCGACCGTTTTACGTAGATGTTCTTGAAAAATATTGCTCATAGCCCGTTGATACGTAGCACCGACATTTTTCAGACTAAATGGCATAACTATATAGCAGTAAACTCCAAGGGATGTACGAAAAGTGGTATGTTTTTCTTCTCCTGGATGCATCTTATTTTGATTATATCCTGAAAATCCGTCCGTGAAAGACATGCGTTCAAAACCACATGTATTGTCTATCATGACATCGGTAATCGGAAGTAGAAATTCGTCTTTTGGACAAGCTGCGTTAAGATCTCGAAAATCTATGCAAACTCGAACTTTTCTATTCTTCTTCATAACAGAAACAATGTTGGCAACCCAATCTGGGTGTTCTTCTTCACGAACAAAGCCACATGTGATCAATTTTTTGACTTCTGCTTCAATTGTATCCATCATATCTGGTCGAAAATGCCGCTGTTGTTGTTTTACAAGCTTGGCATTAGGAAGAATATTGAGTTTATGAGTAGCTACTTTAGGATCTAGACCCGGCATATCCTCATAACTTCATGCAAAGATATTAATATATTCTTTAATTAGTTTTATCAACTCTTCCCTTTTATCTTCAGAAAGGTTTTTACTGATGAATATCGGCTTAGACGTAGTTCCATCTCCAACGTCAATCTGGACGATTTTATCTTCTGTAGCTGGCTGTCGCTGTTTAAAACGAAGCTTCCATTGAGTGTCTATTTGTTGTGCCCAAGGGTCATTTTCAAATAGCTCAGATTCACCATCGGTTTGAACCATGTTGACTGAGAATACGCACTCAGGTTCATCATAATGGTTTCCTCCAGAATATGAGGATTATAAAAAACTAGAAGAAAATTCTTCTTCTATATCTTCTTTGTACATGTAGGTTGTATCAGATTCGATAAACTGGATTTCTTCAGAATCTGAGGATTGTGAAGAACTGGAAGAAAATTCTTCTTGTATATCTTCATTAAACATGTGGGACGGATCGTATCCCAATCCATGATGAGTTTTTTGGCAAAATGGATCACCATATAATGGTAACCATCTATATTTGTTAATTCGGATTCTTCATGTATATCTTCATTAAACATTTGTTGACTATATTTGTTAATTCGGATTCTTCCTTTATCTTTCTCTCTGAGATCATCTGTCTGAGTAACAGGGATATTTCTAGCCAGACCAAACACAATTTGGCGCTTCTTTCTCTTATTAGACGGAATCACAAAATAAGATTTTTCATGACGTCTATAAGTTACACAAGCTTGTGATGATGAGGCTACAGGAAGAAGATATGGAGAAGATGTTAAGAACCTTTAAGCATAAGATCCAACATCGACATGAAGAGGAAAAGAATTTTCTTTATGATTAATATATAAGGTTTCCTCTGTATTTATGTCATTTTTATGTTGATGACTTTGATCATCAGCAGATAAAGTCATTCGTTCAATAAATTTGACAGCCATATACTCCAAAAGAAAATCTTCATTAATATGAGAAAGTACAGAATGATTAATATTTACATCATTTATAAACTGATTACTATGCTTCAGATTAATCATTAATGGACCATCATATGTCTTCTGCGTAGACTTGCCAAGGTTGATAATCAGTAGTTCTGGATCATTTGTACGAGAAGTATGTCCCTTGACCTTGATCCTGAGAGGTTGAACTTAGCTCTTGACTGAAATTTTCACAGATTCCTCAGACGAAGCTTGAGTTCTTCCTTTAACCTTGATAATCAGAGGTTCATCATTGACAGATTGGGGTCGGATTCGTCCTTTGACTTTAATCTTCAAAGGTTGATCTTTTGAAGGATCTTTATTAACAGATTGATCTTCTACAGGCGACCGATCTTCAGCCATATCAGATATTTCTTTCACCTGCTCCTGTTTGTAGAGTATTGAGTCAGAGAAATAGGCTTCAACTCCCTTAAAAGGATTGATATCTGCAAATTTGGTTTTCACAATCCCTTGAGAATCCACATACTTGAAGCATTGGTAGAGAGTTGAAGGCATATTGTTATGCTCATGTATCCACGGTCTTCTAAGAAGTATGTTGTAAGATACATCTTAGTTGATAACATTGAAGGTCGCCATAGTTCGAAGATCACCTATTTGAATCTTCAGACGAATCTTCCCCAATGGTTTACTCTTTTCAGAGTTGAAACCAACTATTGTGGTACTAGTGTAAGTCAAATCACTAGTAGGAATCTTCAAGGGTCGTAGCATACTCTGAAGAATAATGCTAATAGAAGACCGAGGATCAATGTAAATTCTGTCAATTTCAGTAGATTCAATATACCCTGTATAACATAGAGGCCTGTCGTGTTTATTATGCTTCAACAGCATATCTTCTTGTGTGAAGGTAATGTTAGTAATTACTTCTATCACACTATGACATTGTGGACACGACACTGGTATATTGTCAGGACTCTTAAGTTGAGCTAGGCATGAGTCTGCTTGTAGTAAAGCTTCGCTCAAAGTTTTTCGACTTTTTTCAGAAAGACGAAGCAACTTAAAGATAAAAAGTCTAGCCAGAGTACTAGCTAATTGGGCTAGAATATCAAACTTTTAGGGCTTCATCATTACCCCTTGATTTAAAACAGATTTCAATGGGACGTCAAAGCGTACTGCTTTCTGTTTTCCTTTCTCAGCCATAAATGGTTTAGAAGGTCTTGCCTCAGCAGAAACAGGAGATGGTTGAGTTGGTAGTGTTTTATCAATGTCCTCCGCTTCTTTATAAGTTCCCTCATAATCTTTATGGTACTCTTTTTCGGATCTAGTACCAGCAAAGGTTTCTTCTTCAGACTCAGGAAAATGAAGTACCATATTACAGGTTTTGTTCTTTTTTTCCTTAGTCTTCTTCTTGCGATGATTTTTATGAGGGACCTCAAAACCCAATCCAACAGTGGATTTTTGACCTTGAATTTGTAAAGGAAGTCGTATTCCTTTATTATAGTTCAAGCCTTCCGCCTTTTGAAAGTCATAGCCCATCTTTTTTATGAGATGGACTGATTGTTGACTGTACATGTGCGTGGGTAGCGGGCTTTTAATAGATCGTTCAACAGAAGAAGGAGGAACAGAAACTTCTGTAATCACAGGAGTAGGGGTATTCGAGACAGGAAGAAAAATCCCTATAGGAGCTTTCTCATAAACAGCAAAGACTAGTTGTGCCCTGTATAAGGGGACACTATTCATTGCTTGCCATTGTCGATGAGTAAGTTTGAGTTTGTTAGGAGGAGCCAAACTTGGAGGACATATATTCAAACCCCTCAGCCTATCCTCCAAAGGAATGCCATCCCAAAGATGATCCAAATCATCATGATCTGGAGTAACAACATGAAAAATCATATTGCAGGTTTTGACTTTCCTATCTTTCTTGGATTTTGAAGTTTTACCTTCATCTTCCATTTCAGGTACTAAGTCAGGATGTACCCACATGATTTCACTATTTTTTAATGTGAGAGGCAATAATCCTTCACTTTGCTCTCTAGCAGGCGGAAGATTCACAATCTTCATTGTTGCCTTAGGAATTGGGACAATCCCATCTGGAACTTGCTGTGGAGGAAAACCTCCAAATTAAAAAGAAATTATATTAGTTGTAACTGTATGCTCATCATTGGTTAAAGCCATGGCATTAGCATTTATCAACTCTTGGATTTTTTTCTTTAAAACATAGCAAGCCTTGGTAGGATGATTTATGTGTCTATGATAGATACAATATTTAGGATTGTCAGTCAGATTCACCTCATTAGGCCTTTTTGGCTCTGGGATCTGGAGTTTGCTACTCTTCACAAGACATTAGAATTTCCCTGGGATATCACTGTCATCAAAAGAGTACTCTTCTTTTGGTTTAGAAGATTCTTGATTATTTGGCATCGTTTTAGGTTTTGAAAGATTAACCACTAAGGTTTCCTTCCCTTTTCTATTGCGATTGTCGGAATTATTACCTGAAGAGGCTTTCTTTCCTTTGTCTTCTGAGGCAAAGATCATCCCATGTTCACGAGCCAACCTACCATTGGTCTCGGCTGAAACTGCTGCTATAATGAACGAGGCCCAATCTGTGAATTGAGAGCGCGTAAAGACAGCACAAGTTGGTCGCAAATTCATCTTACATGTATCAATCAATGCTGAATCTGGCATACCAGAAGGCATTTTTAAAGTTGCCTGTCAGAAACGTTCGATAAACGTCCGAGTATCTTCCTTCTCATTTTGTTTGATCTCTATTAAGGAGGGCATATTCATGTCCATGTCTCCTTCATAGAAGCGGGAGAGAAACATTGCTTTAAACTCATCAAAAGACGATATGCAATTGTCGGGTAGACTGCGATACCAGTATTAAGCTGAACCCGTCAAACACCCGATGAAAACTCGAATGAGAAGAGCATCATTCTTCTGCAAATGTACAGTCATAATATCAAAATAATTAATATATTGACTAGGAGAGGCCTTTCCATCAAATAACACCATCGATTGTGGCTTGAATTTTGAAGAAAAAGGCACATCATTCCAATGAGGAGGATAAGGTTGCTTAATCCCTAACCTCTGGAGCTGATCCTTGTGCTTCAGAACTTCAAACTGTGTTTTTAGCTCACGTACTGCTTGAATAGCTTCACTAGTTTGAGGAAGCACATTCGATTGGATAGTTGCTGGATGTACCGTAACCCCCACCGGAGGTGGTACATCTTCTGGAATGAGAGGATCTGGAGATACAGAATTTTGATTGACAGCAGGCGCTTGATACATCAATCCCTTGACTATTTTGAGTTTGTGCTGCTACCTGTGCCGGTGTTACTACTGCCGGCTGAACAGTTTATTGAGTCATTATTATTTGAGGCATACTTTGCATCATAGCAAGCATGTCCTTCAGTGATTGCTCAACTGCAGAGAGAGGTTGTTCTGTATTAGCAGTTGACGTCTCCGGTTCATCTTCGATAGCATAGGATTCAACCTCTCTTGAACATACACAGGGATTGGTGTAGAGGTATGAATCAACGCTATCAGTTTCTCACTCCAACGACTGGGTACCCCCAGCTTCTGAATCTGAAGATTGTAACGATCTTTAAACTCTTGACCGAGTATTCTGATATACCCCTTCAAAAGTATCAAGGAGTCGATTGAACTGTTATTGGCTTGGAGTCCGGGATAAATTGTGTCTTGGACGTCGTCCTCTATTGGTATGAGATGCCATGTTGACTGATTCATAGGACAACTCATGTTCTTGATCATCAACTGATTGCTGAGGCACATTGTAGCTTAATCGGTCAAAAACTGACCGTTTAGAAACCGAACAGCAACATTTGATTACAATCTGATGACACTCACAAGGGTGATTTTCTTGGGGGAGTGTCACAGTAGATTTTCTGTTTTTACGCTTTTGTACGAGCAACTCGCGTAAATCAGAAGGAGTAGAAGGAGTCGTCTTCTTTATTATATTTGGGACAGAGAAACGTTCAGTCCCTTGTATGTAAAGAAGATTACTGGCTGCATTAGCAGAACCAAACTATACTTTTTATGCGCCTGGAGTTACGTGCGTAAATCTGGAGATTTTTGTGCACAAAGGACTCTATTAGCATTACGCATAATCTGAAGGTTTGGTACCTTGCGTAAAGCAGTGTAAGATGGTTGTTGGTAAAAAACTAAAGTTTTACCAATAATAGAATTCTTG
>JANAVB010000599.1:3409551-3514551 GCA_029216955.1 Iris pallida | reverse complement strand
TTTCAACTTATATAATTTTAATTTTGGACCCGGGATATCAGATTCCAATTTTGATACCATAGTGGACTTATGGCATCGTTCTCCCTAAAATTGATATATAATTTGCTGAGTTGGAGCAACGTGGCCCTGACACACATTTCAGTACGGTACGGGTCCCACAATGTCCGGGTCAATAGGTTATTTTGAGATCGGCTCATTGAAATCCAATTCTGGATATACCTTTGGCTTTGTATCATCATTTTGGACTCGTTGACATATAGTTTGCTAGATTTAGAGAACTTTGGCTCTGGCACATATTTTTATGCAAATCGGGTCCCAAAGTCCGGGTCAATGGTTCATTTTGAGATTGGCTCATCGAAATCTAATTCCGGATATACCATTGGATTCGTATCATCATTCTGGACTCATAGACATAATTTTTTAGGTTTAGTGGACTTGTATCCTAGCACATTTTTTGGTGCAAAGTGGGTCTAACGATGGACATCATTTTGATCTAAAATTAATATTTTGCCTCTGTATCCAAATGGACTTATGGGTAGGCTATTCTAGCTAATTTGACCATTTTGGATACGTTGGTGATGTTTGTTTCATCATCCGATGATGTCTGTTGATTTTTCTTTATGTATTACCCTTATTATAATTAATTCTTTTATGTTCGTATTTAGGAAATCTGTGCATCAAAACTGAGATCATTCGTTTACAGTGATCTCACATCGCTAAAATTGACAAGGTGACCATGTGGATAGCCAAGATAAGATTGTTAACCATGCGGTTGATCGTTTTGTCTTGATTTACGTGTCGTAGGTTTCATTGTACGATAACGAGGTACAAACTTGATACTTTAAACCTGTAACTTGTAATTCATCTTATTAACAAATATTGATTATGGAGACTAGTGTGACCTAGTTCTAGGCGATATAATTAATAAATGTCTAAGATAACCTAAGGTAATACGCGACTAGAATAAGCCAAGCTCTCTAGGTTGGAGTTATGAGTTATACATGTACTTTTTAGTGTGTGATAATATTTGTTTGTGTTTGGGTTGATAGATATTTACATGGAGTATGGTTTATTGGCTCATGGATAGCGGGTTAGACCTTGGTACTGTAGTCTTAGCACAGTTTGGACAAACTCTAGGCAAGTAAATCTTGCCAACTTGATTTACAGTCTACATGCTATATTTCTTATCAGTCGTTCATACTGGATATACTGTACATGCTTAACCTGTTCCTTATCAGTATACAATCATGATTATACCTACCACTACCAAAATATGGCAAATTTGCGACGAATTTGCGAATCCATGAACGGACGTCGCTAATTTTTGGCAATTTAGCGACGTGGTAATGTGCCATCGCTATTCGTCGCTTGTTAGCGACTACTAGTGACGAATAGCAACATTAATTTACTAAATGGGAATCTGCGTCGTAATGTCGCGCTACATGTCGCTAATTATTTAAATATATCGACGCGTAGCGACGACTATTATAGAACGTCGCCGATATATAATCAGCGATGTTTAGCGACGTCGCATTCTGACGTCGCTAAATGTTTATATAGGACAGGAGGGTTTTCTTTTCGATCATTCCCTAAAATTTTTCTTTCCCCCAATTTTCTCGCTCTTCCTCCTCCGGCTCGCACCCTCCTCCGGCTCCTCCCCCTCCCTTCTCCTCAGGTAGCTCCCCCCCATCTATCTCCCTCCCTCTCTCTTCTCCCTCATTCAGATCTAGGGCATGGTAGTGGCCTCTTTATCAGATGGATATAAAGACCGCCATTCCTCAGAGAGATCTTACTGAGGATGCCTACATGGCTCATCTTCCAAGCCTTTCCATTCTCTGATGTAAGTTTTTCATTTGTGCAAGGCGATTTATGGCTCAAGCAGGCCCCTGGGGCTTGGGTTTTTCAAACTCACATCAGCGACTTATTTTGTTAGATATACATCAATTCGTAATGATCTTGCCATGTTCACATCCCTTCGGGACTTTGCTTTTACTCTATGCAGATGATATGGTTATCACTGGCAAAAATTTTGATATTATGCAAGTCAAGTGTCAGTTGCTGATGATCATACTACAGTCACACCTTCATTTCTCAATATTAAGGCAGTTGTATCATTCCTTTATGTATCAGTCATAGAAATCCTATACTAACATATTGTTCAGTCCCCAAACCAATAGAATTGTTAAGTCCAGTGAGTTTGAGTGTATCATAGGCGTGTGAGGATAGTAGGCCATCTCCATTGGGGTTTGATTTTGAATTACATGTCTGTAATGTGAGGGGTTTGTCTGGGTTTGGAAGTAACTGTCCCATTAATCTTTGATATGTATATATATTATATTATATATATATATATATATATATATATATTGTTTTTTATATATATTATATATATATATATATATAATATATATATATATATATATATATATATATGTATAGAAAAAAATTATATATATATATGTATAGAAAATATATACATATATATCTATATATAGTGTGTGTGTGTGTCCCTTATACCTCTTGACATATGAACTGATATTGTATATGATGGGGTGCATATATATCAGGGAGGGATTAGAGGGGAGATTCAAACCTGTCAGGTGGTGGACCTGTGCAGTGAGGCACTACAATAGGCAGGGCAAGGTGATCTAGTGGGTGCCTGTGTGTGTAGTGTCTATATATATAAGAAATATATATAGGTTAAGGTGAATAGGTAATGTATGTTAGTAGATGTTCAGTCCCTTCATTGATAAGTCCAGATATTATTCACTTGACAATCCACTGAGTATCAGTCCTTATTTGAGATTGTCCAGTTCATATTTGCCATAGAGTTCAGTCCTTCATTCACAGGACAGCCAACACCTAACTTTGTATCAGTCATCTATTACATCATATAAGTCATTGCCAATCCTTGTTAGGTTCAAGTATACAAGTTTCCAGTCCTTAGGGATCAGTCCCAAATGCATATGTTTGTATCAGTCCACTGATACATGAATGATCAATCCATTCATCATTGGTTGGTCGGTCCTATGATACAATTGTATCAGTTTACCTATAGTCTATATCCTTTCAGGCCATGTTATGTTCAGTCCCATTGTCCTTCATCCTTGTCCAGTTGGATTTAGCGACGTATCAGCCCGTTTTAGCGACGTTCTTCGGCGTCGCTGATTGGACAGATTTGGTAGTGTACTGACACATAGACATGATTCACGGATTCACACTGCATGGCATATAGGTGACTCGCTTATGATCTCTGGACATTTACTTGATGATTACTTCATATGTACATGTTTGACCGGATTTGTGGACTTATCATTTGTTAGAGTCAGGCTGGACGTGTCGTGGATAAGACACAAATAGTATCATTGGGCGGAGAGGGCAGTCACTAGGCATATGATCTCCTTTCCTACTGAATATGTCGTCGTCTTATTACGAGAGTTCGAAGATTTCATAGTTTGCCATAGTTTTACTGTAGGGTTTATATTATAGTTTGCCAGAATTTCCAACCAGAGTTCCGGAGTACACCATGACAGCTCATACGTACTAAAGTTTCCCTCAAGTGCATTTCATACAGAATAGATAGTCTACCTAGTAGTAGAGTTACTTGATCATCTGTTTATTATCCTGATCACATGTATCACCTTGATCACCTGTTTATTTCCTGGATCACATGTTACTACCTACATATGATATTTATTGTACTTTATATCGGCATGTATATTATGTCTTGCTACGTCCCACTGAGGCTGATTTTCTTTCAGGTTGGCTGAGTAGGTTTGTAGAGATCCTTGCTGGATTGTTGCTGGTACTCATTTTATTTCAGGTATTTACTCTTTCTGAGTTATATGTTTCATTTATTGTTATTTCTATCTGCTTCATAGCCTAGTATTTATAGACTCATATTATTCTTTTCGAGTCTATTCAGGTAAGTATGATTATTGGGCTGCAGATTAGTATTCATTTCTCTTTCCTATGTTTTTGTTATGTGGATTGAGATATATAGTTGATGTAGTGATAGTTACACCATTTCAAACAGCTTATACATATTCTAGTCAGACTAGAGTCTGTTGAATACGTAGCTGGCTAATGCCACGTGGCACGGTCCTGTGTATTTTGGAACTAGGTCATGACATAGTTTTTATGGTGGTCCATGTAGGTAAAGATAAATCGTTTCGGTTAAGTTATTGTACCGGACGAGCTTGCACTATGATAGTATATTGGATCTCAATCCACTACTACTATTGAAAATTTTCTTGACTTTTGTTATCGCCTTTGAATTTTATATTTGTGCTTAATCATACCTTCTTTGAATTCCTATTTATCAACTCTCGTCCCTTCCTATCTCGGAAGGGCGAACTTATGTGATTGATCACCATTTTGATTATATCTTATTATAGATTGTGACTAAGACAAATAAATATTTTGTAGGTAGTTTCTATAGAAAAATCCCTTGATTGAAGGAGAGACTCCTTGACTAGAACATATGGAATTAAATTAGAGGCTTACATTCATAGATATGTTGAAATAAAGTCTAGTAATTATTGAGATAACTACAGATACGATGAAAAATTGCGTAGATTGACTTGGGACTAGACAAAGATCATATTAGGTTATCTCTACAATAGAATTACCAAATGATATGACTTGAGGAAAAGATAATTCTACGAGTCGTGAATTAGTGATTTGACTTCAGCTTATAGATTATCTAGAATGATTTACTTGAAGGGTATAGTAACCCATACTTGGCAGGAGTAGGTGATTAGCTAAGGTGGATAGGCTTGTATAGACACTCCAGCAAGATAGTTGTGGAATAGAGTATAGTACAAGGCTTAGCCCTAATAGGAGGCATGAGGGTCATCAGGCAAAACCATGCTACCATAGTCTAAGCTAGACCGAGTTTGAAGAATATGAAGATTCCCTTATCATAAAAGTTGAGGTAGGTGAGAATACAACTTGAAGAAAGACACAGTTGGTTTCTAGATTAAAGAGTACCAACCTGGTGGACGATAGCAAATAGAGCCCAAGGACCTCGACAGGATACAAAATTATGAAGCATGATGATCATGACTAGATATAAACCCTTGGAGTTATATTGAACTAAAATTTGAGAATTTTTTACGTAGAGGATATAGAAATCAGGACTATGATAGAATGGAAAAGAAATTTCCTTGGATAATGAGGAACTGTCCTAGGAAGATTAGGTATCAGAGAGAAATGTGATATAGGAGTAGGTAAGTATGAGATAGACTAGTTAACCATCTCCATATTGGTTGAGTCAAACCTTGGACGACCTATTAGAAATTAGACTAGAAGATTGACCAATATGGTTATACTATGATAGAGGTATCAGATATGAGTATTTATTCGACCATGTCTTAAACCATCCCTAGCAATAGGAGTAAGGTCGGCATGCTTGTAAGAAATGAATAGTTGTTTATGGTTAGATAGGGTAGATCCTTGGTTATGCTGCTAAGCGATTCGACCTATGACTTGTAGGAGTATGTGATAGACTTCAAAGCATTGGGTGAGTTTAAGTATTGACTGACTTTCTTGGTTAGTCAGGGATTTAGGACTAGAGTTAGAAAGTTAGACCACAAGAGACAGACTAGTCGTCAAATACAAAATAGTTAGTAATCCTGGAGGAATTATAACTGGAACAATTGTGTTTGATGTATGTAGTGGAGATATAAAGAGATGAAGGAATTATAAGAGCAGTACAATGTTTAGGATGAATAAAAGAAAAAGAACAATGTTGGAATTGTAGGAAAAAGTTCTTAAAGAAATTAAGAGGTATTAGTTGAGACGAGGGTTACGACCGTGATTATCTATGATAACTTACAAGGGTTATAGGGAGAATTATATCTTAAGCAAGACCCTCGAATGAGAGATTCGAATAAGGAAGAGGAGATCATTTCGAAGAAATAAATGATGCAAATTTTAAGACACATCAAAATGAGGTTAGATAAATAATTAGGATGTACAAATATGTTAGAAAAACCAGCACCATAGGTTGTAGAGAGACATATGATCAAGATTAAGACGTTCAGCAAATAAGGATAAGAAATGAATTAGCATGAAATGAGAAGGAGGAAACAAGATAGAAAAATAGAGTATCCTAAAATAGATTGATGAATAGAATCTAGAGTTAGCAGTACATAGTGGATGATAAATTTTCGATATAAAAATGTTCCATAGACGGAGAAAAAAAAGAATTTAATTCTTTGTTGAATTTCGAGAATCTAGGATATTATAAGACCTTTACATATTGCATTATGAGCAGCTTGATATTGTGTTCATAGAAGTTACAATTGAGAAGACTAGGCTAAGGAGTGTTCTAGCGGAAAGAAAAAAAAAGATAAGGCAGAAGACCTTCAACTACTAATAGTTATGTTCTGGATTAATATTAGGCTAGTTGTGTGTAAGGAATCATGTGTTATCCAAGGAACTTGATAGATAGGCTAAACCTTAGTATGAACTAGTGTGCAATCTCTTTAGCTTGTTCGACTATCAGATTATTCTAAGTAACCTGGAGTTGTAGCTTTAGACCGTATCATTGTCTCTTTGTTCCTTGGTCACCTATCCTATGTTTGCGACCATAACTTTGTGACCATTCCAACTATGAGATCGAGAATGATCTTATCCCTTCCCTAATCGTGTCATAATCTCAAAATCAAATCCTCGATTTTTTTTCTTATACACCTCCTTATGCTTAATATTTATCATAGGCACTGTTCTTTCAATTCTTTTGACAAAGTGCCTACCTAGTCATGCCCTATTCTCGTAAAAATTACTCTATGGACTTATAAAAGTTTTGTTTATTGCAACTTTCCTGTTCACGATTCTCTCGAACTTGTCCCCTTATTTACAACCCTCTATGCCACCTCGTTATAGTTATGTCCAACCGAGATAATTCCTTCTAACTTGTTGAAACCTTGACCCATATAGGAGTAGCATTGAATTGATAGTAATTCCTTTATAAAGTTATAGACCAATAGTATTGTGATAGTACCTAGGTTTCCTTAGATTTTTGCAGCCTGTAATACCCAAAAAAATTATCGTATTCCTTCTTAGAAAATATGCTATCCCAGGAACCTTACTAGTAGAATTGCGACCAAAGTTGGTTGTTGTATTTATAAGTTGAGGTTTATTATACCCTAGTACTTAGATACCAGTGGAATCAACATCCCACATGAACCTTACACGACTAGTCGTACTTGACTCCTCTATATATAATTTTTCTATCCTTTTACTCTATGCCTAAGTGTAATCTCGAGGACGAAATTTTCAAGGTAGGTAGTATGTAAGCCCCCTAGTTTTTAGGGTCCTTTTAAATTTTTAATAAATTATTTTCGGTAAATTATTTTATTATAATTAGTTTTGATCATTAAATGTACCTTTTCGTGACTTTAATTTTTGGAGCGCCAGGGATTTCAATCTCTCGAACTTCTTTCATGAGTTTTTTAGTAGACAAGATTATTTTTATTTTGATATATCATGACCAACTCAAACTTGTTCCCATGTATTCTATTTGTATTGCACGACTTTTTTGTTAATTTAGGCAATTTGACCATCTACCGAAAAACTTGACCTAACTTCCGATTTAATTTTAGGGATCGATATCAATCCAACCAGATCGACCCAGTATATGGTTATAACCTATTTTGAGTCTACTACGCACACGTTACTTGTGTGCCATCCAATTGAGCTTCCGCATGCTAGTATTTCATCAATAAACATAGTTGATCTAAATTGTAATCATGATTGGGAAGGATGTAAACCCTCCCCTTCTTTTATTATTTATTGCTAATAATTATTTTAATGTATTAACTAAGTTTAGAATAAAATACCTATACATACATGACCTAGTCTAAATTATCTTGTCACTAGTATTTATAAATATATAAATCATATAGGGTACATATATATGCATACACAGATTTTTGGGTGTATATTATATATATATATATATATATATATAATTATATATATATATATATATATATATTAATTATGGCATTTATATCTTGTACATAATTCCACTTCTTTCAATATTAATCTCACGTGCCTACGTTTTTACTATTTTGACTATCCTATGCTGCTAATATAGCCTATTTTTGCAAGCTTAGCATTTATTGAGCTTGTTCAAGACATATGATATTAGGGGCACCCACTAACATATTGTCTACTCAGAACCGGTGCATGATGGTTTGATCAACCTAGTGCACTTTGGTTCACTTTTATTTATCATTCTACGTGGATAGGGACATAGCTAAACTTGTCCTCTAGAGACTCATCCGCGACAGCCTTGGAAATTCTTTTGAATTACTCACTCGTCTTTGAACCACATATTGGTATTCGAAAACAACTTCTTTGGACTCATATTGGTTTTTTTCTTTCACCTATTTAGACGAAGACTCGTACTTAATAGATAGACTCAAAGTATCACCTTAGTTGCCCCACCACCTATTGCCAAGATAGTTAGCCATGGACCAACCAAGGTGACTATATCCTCGCTTTGAACTACTCGTCGATTCCATATCTACTATCGCGACCTTCTAATCATTCTTGATACTTGGGGATGATTCAAATCGTTCTCTTAATCATGCCCTCAACCTAAACGACCAATATACAACTCTTCTTAAGTAACCATCTCTCCTTAGTCTCTAAATTATTTTCCCCTTAATCTACTCGATTCTTTTCTATTCTTTAAACTCGTGTTTATCTTGATCTACTTAAAACCCTTGATCATTTTCATTCTTGCATTAATTAGCCACATCCATGATCATTTTCGTATTTATCTAAATTATGATTTTCTAATTCATGTTTGGTTGGACGTTGTGATTTGATTGTTCCTCATCGACATACCCATGTGACCTTTTCAACCACTACTTATTCTTAATTTTGAGGACGAAATTCTTGTAAGTTGGGTAGGATGTAAACCCCCTAAATTTCACTACGATTTTTTTTTTAATTTATTTTGCCACGTGGTATTGTACGAACGCGTGATACAAAATATTTTCTAAATTTGTTTTACTATAAATTGTTACTAAATATAACGAATAAATATTTTGGTTCAAAATACTTATATTTTGCTTTGTTTAGTGTCATAGCAATTCCTTGCCAAAAACATAGGTTTATTTTCTTATAAAAGTTATTTCATTTATTATACAAATATGGTTATTAATTTCAAAAATATTTATATAAATATTTTTCGTATGCAAGGAACATGAGATTAGATTCATGTATATATTAGTTTTTGAAACAAATTATAATTATTTTAATTACCTGAAAAAGGTTATTCAAATATATAATAATTATGTTTAAAATTATTTAATGTGATTATTTTAGTTCATAAAAGATTTTTTTAAATGGTTTGATTGAAGTCTAAATTAGTTTGAATTTATGGATGAATCTCATTTTCGAAAAAAAATTTATGTTAAAATAAAAAGTTAGTTTAAATTTTTTCCTATTAATACTTAAATATTAATTATGATTTTCGAAATTATGAATATTATTATTATAAAAATATTTTTGAAAACATTAAGTAATTAGATATGATAATTTAAATTAAGTTTTAAATTATTAAATTTATTTAACTTATAGATATGAATTATCTAAATATAAATTAGATTTTGATTGGTTGAATCGATTTAAACTTGATTTAAATTAAAAGTGAGATATCAAAAAGGGGGGTTTTAATTCCTATTCCATATCAATCTAGGAGTCCACCTCCTATATAAGGAGAGCCTCCATATTATTTTTCCTCCACAATTATTCCACAAAATTTCTCCACCCAATTGTCGTGCATCGTGTCCGTGTCCCCATCTCCTCCACTAATTCCTCTATATACAGTTACATTATCACCTTCTTTGTGTCTACATTCCAGACATAGTCCTCCTCGTGTCACGTAGGACAATATCAATATATTTTCTGTCGTATCCGGCAAGCCCGGACACGACGATACAATCCTAACTCTGTCCCGCCCTCCACAAACTGCCGCTGCGGGCATCAAACCCCCGCCTCGCCCTACCACCTGCTGCTACCTCCGTCGAGAATCTTGCTTACGCCTCCGTCACCGTCGACCCGAGCCTCTTCCCGAACAACAAAGGACAGCCATCCTCATCACCGATCCTTCCAGCCTTCCGCCACGCCTTCACCATGGCCACCTCCACAGTCCTCCGTAGACCATCCCCCTGGCCTCGGCCCACGCCTGACCACCACCTTCTTCTCTCCTCACCACCAAAACAACCCCATCGCCATCAACCACCGTCAACCCTGAACACAACTATGGCCACCGCGACCATGACCGCCAACTCTATGCTGCCCAAACATCACACCACCATCGTCGGCTCCACCTTCAATACCCATCACCGATCACCAGCATCGCGCCTCCACCTCCGGTGAACCCACGCGAAACCCAAAAATTGACACATCACCAATAAGAAAATAATCCAAACTCACCTTCGCTGCCAAGCCTCCTTAACCCAGCCTCTTCGACCGGCCACCGTCGAGTCCTGGCCAAACCCCTAGTCCCCCAACACCGATTAATATCCCCAGTCCCTCCTCCGTTACCGACAACACCACCCATGCCTACCTCCTCTCCCGATTTACGGCGTCGAAGTGACGAGCTCTGCGCTGTCAGCTCATCCGCTCCTCGGCACAATCGTCGGAGCGGCGAGCCCCACTCGGCCATCAGAGTCTCTCCGCGGGCTCCGCCGATCAACCCAGCGCGACGCCGCCCTTGCCGCTTCCGAGCCTATCTTCTCCAGTGTGCGTCGTCGTAGGCGTTCGACTCCAGGACCACCAGTGCCCCCGAATCTATCGTGCGCTACGTTGACCTCTCCGCGTAGCACCGCTTGGAGCTCCCGCGATCGGCCGATGTGCTCCGCCCGGTGAACGACCAGCGTCGCACAGCCCTCGACCGTACCAATCCGTCGATAAGCGCCCGGCGTCGCTCTCCCCTTCCTCTCGAACTCCCCCCTTCACTTTTCTCTGCCCACTCCCACTCTTCCCCTTTCTCTCTCTTCTACCGTCCCTTCCCTCTTTCCTTAATAAAACTACTTTATTTTAGTTCTCCCGAAAAGAGAAAAAGGGACAGGGAAATGGCTGAGTATTTGTTGTTGCTGCTGCTCTTGTTTTAGTAAGTGGAGACTAGATCAGCTAATTTTTTTACTATTATTATTATTATTACTCCTACTTTTATTTTCCTGTATAATGGGGAGAACACAGTATATTAGGGTTGGGTTATTTTTATTGAATATATCATTATATTGTTATTATTTTTATTTTTTTTATAATGATTTTGTTGTTGTTATTGTTAAAAAAAATACTTATTTACTGATGTTGTTATTTTAGGGATTTTATGAGGATATTATTCTCTAACCATTTTCAAAGATATTTTGCCAAATTTATACTCTAAATTTTAGTTTTAGCCCTAAAAATCCCTACTAGATTTTATAAACTATTTTATATACACCAATTCCTAGTCTTTTAAAATATTTATTCCTACCTAAAAAGTATTGAGTTTTTGCCTAAAAATATTTATCTAAAAGATTATTTTACTAGTAACAAAATATTCAAGGATTATAAATAGTTTTACAATGATCTTATATATATGATTTATTCAATTTCCATCGATTACCCTCCATCCCTGACTAATTCCGATATTTCTATTTCATCTCTAATTTTGCACCTCCTTAAGTCGACCCTAACTAAGTTGACCGTTGTGGACCCGATGGAACAGTCCATGCCATCATCCGAGGACGTCATGCATAGTTGTAACATCGCAGTCATACTCCATGCTATATGATCATAGCACCACACCAGGCGACCCACCAGGCAAGTATACCTTGCTAATTTACTGTCATATTATTTATTTTCGTATTATTTACTTTGTTTCATGTTGTTAGTTTCCTTTGTTATAAATTGTGCGTCCAAGCCACACTTGGGTTCAAGCGACTCTATTAGTCGTTTTACTTTACTAATGCATGTTAACTTAGTGTTAGCGGACTACCTTCTTGTTGGGGGATATCCTTATATCTCCTTGGGCCATGACATCATACTATACGGTTTGAGGTATTTTATTAGGGGTACGGCTTACATATTGACTAGCTATCTCTAAAGTCGTACGACGGTAGATATTCGTAACTGTTATGACTAGGGTTTAGAGACTCAAACAGTTACAAGACTGGACGAGTTATGGACATGACTTGGACCGTATGGAAAATATTGGGGGAGGACAGTTGCTAGTGCATATGGGAAGCCAAACAGGTAACCGATAGTTTTCGAAAGAAACTATGGCAATATATTTGCAGATGCCCTCTAACGTTTTGGACGTTACGGACGGATACGTATGACTGGATGCCAGTTGCGTACTTATAGCCTAAAATTCCACCCATGCGCATAAAAGTTGTCCTCTAAATTGCACATTAGGCGGTTAGAATCTCCTTTGGATATTGATGTCTAGGAGAGTCTTGCATATTTATTATTTTGACAGTTCATATTAGCTTGTTCTTCTTGTATCTTGCTACGTCCCTCTGAGGACCTGGTTATTCCCCAGTGTGTGTTCATGTCCTCCGCAGGTATCCTAGCCGAGGTCGTGATCTTCTCCATTTCTTCGAATATGACGTGTCTTTGACCTTTCTTGCTACTTTCGCCAATTCATTCGTATGTCATGTATCTCTTTTCTTTTTATTAGTTGGTAGTGGATTTGTCTCCGCCCAACTATATGTAAACAGGCAATTCTTACTTATTTCTGTAAAAGCTTGATTTTATTTTGTGGATGAGATTAGTTTGTTGTTGTTTACTGTATTTTACAGCTTATGTACACATACAAGGCCCCTGTACTTCTTATGTATACAGCTGTCATGTCTACGTACTTAGTCCTACATATTTTGGGACAGGGGCATTACATTGCCACAGTTTTACTGTAGAGTTTTACATCATAGTTTGCCAGAGTTTCCTACCATAGTTTCGGAGTACACAGTGACAGCTCATGCGTACTAATATTGTCCTCAAGTGCATTTCACATAGACTAGATAGTCTGCCTAGTAGTAGAGTTACTTGATCATATATTTATTACCCTGATCACATGTCTATCACCTTGATCATCTTTCTATTTCCTGGATCACATGTTACTACCTACACATGATATTTACTGTACTTCACATCGACATGTATATTATGTATCTTGCTACCTCCCGCTGAGGACCTGGTTTCCTAGTACTCATTTTATTTCAGTTATTCACTCTTTCGGAGTTATATGTTTCATTTACTATTATTTTTATCTGCTTAGTAGCCTAGTATTTATAGACTCATATTATTCTTTTCGAGTCTATTCGGGTAAGTAAGATTATTGGGCTGCAGACTAGTATTCATATTTCCCTTTCTTATATTTCTGTTATATGGATTGAGATATAGAGTTGATGTAGTGATAATTACACCATTTCGAACAACTTATACATATTCTAGTCGGACTAGAGTCTGGTTAAATACGTAGCTGGCCAATGCCATGTGGCTCAGTCTCGTGTATTCTGGGACTGGGTTATCCAACTTTAATATAATTTAATCATAATTTTTAATATAATTTAATCATAATTAATCACAAATCCAACTTTGGACCTAACCCATTAAATAATCGAAATAGTCCAACCGAAAAATCGAATCGATTATCCAATTCAGTTCAGATTCAATTTTGGCTTTTGGTTCGATTTTGGTTTTGAATTTTTATTCGGTTTATTCAGTTTTGACTATTATAGTTCGGTTGAAATAGAATAAACAAAATGTTCACCCCTATGGTTATACTTTTTACCTCTTCATATGTCTTCCATCCAGGCCCGATCCAAATCCTTGGCAGACCGGACAACCTTCTGGGACCCAAAATATGGAGGGGCACAAAAATATAACCTTTGGTAGTATTTTAAATATTATTACTCACACAATTTGATAGAATGACTTATTTAGCAAAGTTGATTTTCACTTACATAATCTAGTGGTGTTACTCATTTTTCCCTCTTATGTAAATGAGCAGGAGTTCAAGATATAGTAGTGCTGTTTTTTTATAAAATTTTATGTTTTTTTAATGAAGGACACCATTTTAATTTTTGATATTTAGTTTTAGGGTCTCACCTATACATGAATATTATGGTTTTGGTCTCAGAATTGACCGATGTTACAGTTTGTGTCTCAAAAATACTATTCACGTAGACTAATGAACAGTGATTTAGAGATCAAAATCCTAATATCGGTCAATTTTGATATATATATATATATATATATATATTATATATATAATATATATATATATATATATGAGGAGAGATGCACATCCTGATTTTGCATCCCCGAGCATCCCCATACTATCCATCGTTGGATGTTTATTTTAAGTCACTAATCTTAAACCGTTAATTTCAATGGTTCAAACCAACGGTTTTAAGATTAGATGACTTAAATAAGATCCAACGGTTGTTAACAAGGGATCTCGGGGATGCAAATATAGGGGATACGGATCCCTCATATTTTAATATATATATATATATATATATATAAATATAATTATATAAAATATAAAAATATAAAAAAATAATAATATTATATTATATATCTATATATATATATACTTTGGAAAAAAATAATATATATATCTTTGGAACCAGGTAAACTTTATTGATAATTCTTTATGTTACATCCCTCAGCCAACCGGCCTTGGCGTTGTTCGACGTAACAAAAGGTTGAACGACGTTTTGCTTTATTAAACGATAAGGTATCTGTGTACAAGAAGGAAGTCCTAAATAGGATAATCTAAGTACAGGGGGAAGAGGTTTCTAGAAAAGTATGACGGTGGAGATCGAGCACTACAGCGGCTCCTTTTCTCTTTGACGATCTGACGACGAATCATCCTTGCTATGGCTCTCTGACGCCTTTGATGGGACTCTGGGTTCACCGATCAAGAGACTGTCTAGATGAGAAGATCCCTTGCAGATGGTTGGTTGGTTGTGCTTTGGTTGATAGGTGGATGAGGTGTCGAATCTTCATGGATGAAGATCGCTGCTCCTTTGAAGATTGTCGATTGTCGATTTGTTGTCGATAAATCCTTTGTGGAAGAAGAACTCCTTCTATTTATAGGGAATCAAGCATATATGCGATGTGCATTAGGGTTCATGAGATATGAAAGAATATGTCGTCAATGCATGGTACGGGCTTCTGCGGTGTTGACACGTAGTGGACATCGAGATTCTCCTCAAACGAGATCTCTGGTGGTTATAAACATAACCGAAGGAGGTGACACGTGGTGCTTGCCGATTTGCTTGCTCGGATACAGCTGAGTAATTCTTGGGATTTCATCCTTGATTTGGAGTCTAATTGATCCTCGACTAAGATTTAAATCAATCTGATATGATATAAATCATTATTTAATTCCAATCTTCTCTACAAGAGGCAGTTTAAACAAACCAATTGGGGTGGACCCATGCTTCCTGCACCTCTGGTGAGGACTAAGTGTTGCTGCGCTTCTGTGGAGACGAGTAGACTGTGCTTCTGGGGACGACGGAATCTCTGTGCTTTCAGGCTACGACTGGACTTGGCTTCGAATGACGATGATACTTATGTGCGTATATAGCAAATTATGAAGCTGTGTTTTTCGGGCTACCAGAGTCACTGTGCTGTAAGCGACAAGTAGTCTTGTGCTTCAGGTTGGCGAGATTACTGTGCTTTTGGAGCGATAGGTTGACTTGCATTGGTTGCGATGGGAGTTCCCAAGTCTCTTATATAGAAGTGACTTAAGCTTCTGATCCGGAGCAGATGACTGCGCCATGGGAAATGGTGATGGTGTGGCATATCACCATCCTGCGCCTCATGCAGACGAAGGTAAGTAGCTGCACCTCTGAACAGTGGAGGCATTGGCAGCGAATGGAAGGGTATGACATACTTGTGCGTCTTAGATTGGCACAGGCAGATAGTTGCGTCTCTGGAGTGAAGACGCCGGCTTTTGGAATAAAAGAAGGGAAGGGGGGCCCTTCCACCATCTTGTTTCTGAGGTTGGCACAGGCAAGTGGCTGCGCCTTTGCCTTGAAGGCTCTGGCTTCTTCAAAGTGCTGAGTCACTTATATACTTCTGAGAGGCTACGCCCACTAGAATATCAGAACATGCTTCGGTGGAGGTCAATCCTCCAGTATGTGTATTGAGAAGAAGGAAGGATCGCTTCGATGAAGACTGCATCCCTTGTAGATCCCTCTAGGCTTCGGTCGAATCTGTACTAGATCCTTTGTAGAAGAACAGAATAGTCCATTATGTATGGTCCTGATGTGTCTGTACTAGACTTTGGTAGACAAGACAATGAAGGAACTTCTCTCCATATCTTTTATTTTGTCTTTTTAGCACTGAGCCTGAGTCTTTTACATCTTCTTCACTGTGGCAAAGGGATGTCTTCAGCTGAGATTTTTCATGCTTCTACAAGACCCCCTTTAAAGTGTCCCGAACTTGAGTCAAGCTCGGGATACTTTGAATAAAAGGATGAACATGCGTCAGCACTGTACGAGCTAGGTGATGGCTGGTGTCAAGCCTAGCTCTTAGCATTAATGGTCCTGAGTTTGCCTGTTTCTGAATGTTATTCTTCTTACAGCCCTTTTAGCTTAGAAGTAGAAGCCTTTTCAGAAACAAAAATATGACCACTCTGCCTAAAGAGAGATTTAGCATCCTGTAGCTCTTTTGCAAGTTCTGCCAAACTATGCAACCTTTTGTTCATATTGTAATTTAGGCAGAAATTATCAAAACTTTTAGGCAGAGTCCCGAGAATGACATCGACCTTGAATTCCCTATCAATTTCAGCTCCAAGGATCTCCATCTCATTCAGATGATCCATCATCTTGAGAACATGATCCCTTACTGGTGTATCCTAAGCCATTTTTGTATTTATCAAACACTTCATAGCAAACTGCCTAGATGCTCTACTCTGATGTCCAAAGAGTTCCTTGAGGTTATACAACATGTCATTAAGTCATGGCCATGGCCTGATGCTGATGTTGCAGTACATTTAACATAGATGCCAGAATGTAACACCGCGCCATCTCATCTACCTTTTTCCACTTCTTATAAGCCTCTTTGACCTCTTCATCAGAGTTAGCATCAGGCTTAGGTAGGCATTCCTCAATAAGTACATATTTGTACTCCTCAGCAGTCAAGACAATGACCAGATTACATTTCCAGTCAATAATTAGGTCTAGTAAGTTTGTTTTCTTTAAGAATCACCATAAGTGGACTGAAAGAACCCATTTTTGAAATCCTGAGAATCACATAAATAAAAATTATGTAAGGCAAAAACTTTTTGAATTAATTAAATATTGATTCCCTCAAAACAATAATAAAAAATTTACCAACACCTTGAACATCATGAATTTAGCAAGCCACGATAGTGTGGACGTATACAAATTCAACTTTCTTCAAGTAGGTACTACCTATTAGTTTTACTATCATGTCAACATAACTTTATGACAAATAAAATTAATATATTGGCCTTGCTCTGGTCATAAAAATAATAGCAGTGACTCCGATAGGGAGGATACCATTATTTGTATCTAAGTGTATACCATTACTTAATACTAAGTCCATTACCTTATAATGACTTCCTTCACATAGAGAATTGAACACATACTAGGTAACTTTCTATAATTATCACTAAGGAAGTTTGTACTGGTGATCCATAATTATACTCATCCGATATAGAGGAAGGCACTAAAGCCAACGCGCAAGTATAATTACATCACCTACAAACCAGTAATGGAGACCATAGGATTTATACTAAATAAATATCTTTTTCCACTTATTATTTAACAACGAGGGTTTTTCTACTAGTTGATATTATGTCTATGTTGTCCATTATTAATGCAGGCTTAGTTTTTCAAAAAAATCCACACAATAATAAATATGCATAATTAGAAAAAGTAAAATGACAACAAATAAGAAAAAATATCCAACTATTATGGTCATCTTTTCTGCTCCGTCCTTAACTATCCGAATCCAAAATCTGGGGTTGCACAGATCTTTCCCAGGACCCTTACTTTGGTGTAGGTATTGATCGATAGAAACTTATACAGATTTAATACGTGTTCTAACCCTTCATAGGCGAAAACTAGGGTTCACGAATTATACATGCGGCGAGAAGAAGACAAGTAGTTCATGGCAATCTCGAGCGGACGATCCCAAGATCTTCTGTACGTATTCCTTCCTCAGTTGGACGTCGTGTGGGCGATGATCTCCCAACCTTTTCTTCTCCTTGGCAGCCCTCTCTTTTTCTCCTTATGTGAATCACGAATTTAGAAAAAGCTTCAGATTTCTGATAAAGCTTTAGATTTTTAATCAATAATTTGGCGGCCAGAGAATAGAGGATATATATAGGCCACAGCAGGGACCATGAGAAGAAATTAGGGTTAGGACTCCTAACAGATCTGGATATCCCGTGTTCAGCCCGAACACACAATCAGGTCCATTAACAATAGCTCGGTCCACTAATGAGCTATTGTTGCCTACCTCCATAATCCCAAATTATGTTTGTGGGCTCCTTTTATTATATGCTTGTTTGGCTCCCCATGTTAAGATATCGAATGTCCGTCGATCAAATTAAGTTACTGACAACTATATTGATTCGACATCTTTTATCCTTAAGTAGTACCGCTCAACATTATTTGTCATGTCGGATATAATCCACCTGCAGGGTTTACATGACAATCCTTATGAGCTCCTTAAGAGGACATCATCAACCCGATGTATCGGAACATGGATTCCATTTATAATCAACAGCCCATCATACATACAATGTTATTACCCAATTCATAGAGGTTGTTGACCCATAATGAATCTCACTCTTTCATGATCAAAGTAATAGACACTGTATATACATGTCTGTTATTATATCCAGATTAAGAATACAGCATCCATAATAACAGAGGTATTTGTTCTCTTATGTAGTCAATACAAAGAGAACAACCTTAAGTGGTCATGTTCAATACACACAAAGTGTACTAGTGTAAACCTATCGTCAAGATAGACTAATACCAGATTACACTACAACCTTTCCAATAGATTGTCCAAGTCCCTCTAGGTTGTGAACTATTTATATATTCCATAGGGAACTCACTACCAAAATAAGTCATATTACCGACAAAATTAGCGACGTTTAAGTAAAACGTCGCCAAAGCAAAGGAATTTGGCGACAAAAGGGACAAACGTCGCAGAATGTCACTATTAGCGACGATCCACAACGTCTAGCGATGCAGTTTTAACTAAAAAAAATTGACGTTGTTGATGAGTCGTTAAACGTCGCTAATTAGTGATGATTACCGACATTTTTGTAGACATCGCTTATTTTTTTAAATTAGCGACTCGTAGCGACGCTTCTTTACGTCGCTAATTATAGTTTTTTCGACGTTTACCGACGTCGATAAGTAATGTCGCTAAAATGAGCATATAGGTTTGATTTTCATTCCCCCCTACATTTTTGGATTTCTTCCATTTAACCCGACCCCTCTCTCCTCCCCTCCGGCTCCCGACCCCCTCTCTCCCCTCTAGCACCGGACCCTCTCTCTTCCCTCTGGCACCCGACACCCTCTCTCTCCTCTGGCTCCTGACCCCTCTCTCCCCTCCCGTACCCGACCCTCTCTCTTCCCTTCGGCACCTGACCCTCTCTCTCCCGACCGCTCTAGCCCCCTCCTCTAGCCTCCCGCCTCCAGCCCCCTCTTCCAGTCCCCTCTTCCAGCTAGCCCCCTCCTCCAACCCCCTCCTCTAAACTCCTTCGCCTACAGCCCCCCGCCTCCAGCCCCTAACACGATAACCCAGGTAAACCCTAATCCTTGGTCATGTATATATTATTTATATGCATATTGTTGGTCGAGCTTGCGATTTTGACTAATAGGTCTTTCTATACAAAAAACGAAATTCTAACGAGAAGTTTTTTGTAATTTATCCCACAGTCACGATATTTGGTAGATCGTCTTATAGTTGGCACAAATATAATGCTGGTAATAGGCGACAAATGTTTGACGTTGTCACGATGAATCAAGTACTATATTATCAAGTGTACCATCTCTTTAATTAGTTGTTCTACCGCATAAATGTCACAACCATGATTACCTTACATTGTCCAATTAATGGCGCGAGAAGTTAATTAGTAGAAATAAAAGGCTGTGGCATGTGACAATGGCTGTCAAAGGATCATTAGATTTTTTGTTGTTGTGAATGGTGCCATCAAGATTTGGTAAACAAATCGCTATGGTTTGTTAATGAATATATAGATCTAGTCGTTGCATTAATGTTCGATAGTTTATAGAAACGACGGCGCCTCTATAAAATATAACAAATAGTGGATCAAAAGTTACATGTCTCCATATTGTTGGTCGAGCTTACGATTTTGACCTTTTGGCAAGCTTGTTTGCGACTTGCCTAGTCTAGTCTCGATTTTAACTATCCCTGTGTCCTCGCAACATAGAACATGATTTTTATTGGCTTAGAAAAGGTTTATGATAAGTACCTTGGGAGATAACGTTGGCGGTTTTAAAGAATCTCTAGTAGCTTATATGAAGGATATGTCATGATTAATTGGAATTCTAGACTTTTTGAGGCTTTTAGGCTTATATCGATTTCAGGAAAATATGATAAAAGACAAAGAATGAAAGGAGTAAGAAATAATAAAAACTAAAGAACAAAAAATCCTAGAAAAAATTATAATACTTTGCCTTTTTTATTATTTTCCTAAAATTCGGTAGAATTCTGAAAGCCTTAAAAGGCTTGCAGAAGTAAACTTTCTTCAAAAAGAAGGGCTGACATTGAACATGTTACGACATTCATTTAATACTCATGTGTCTATGCATCCATTTGGATAATATAATCGAAGTGTATCTATCTTTGCGGAATTATCTTCAAATGGATATGAATTACTACTTACGAAATCGTTCATGGATGTACAACCGTCATCTTGATGACATGTGCGGTGTGTGCGGATAAATTCATAAGGGTGTACAGCAGTTCCTGTAGTTTGCCAAGGCGTTCCCTCAGTACATGGACGGTACCAAAATTAAGCGTCCATGTGTGAGATGTCGCAACTTTAAATATCATCCAGAAGTGGAAGTCACATATCATTTATACTCAAAGGGTTTCACGCCGAATTACTATCAGTGGAGCATGCATGAAGAACTTGTGTTTTTAGCATCGGAGTATGAGCCTTATGTGGATGTCCACAACCACGCTGCTTATGACGATGGGTTGGTGAACATGGTTTTTGACACGACAGGGCCTAGTTTCTATCCGGGTAATCATGATGCACCTGAGGAGGCACCAAACGCAGATTCTGCAAAGTTCATGGAGTTTCTAGAGATGCAAGGACTCCATTATATCCTGGTTGTGAGGATCATTCACCGTTGGAGGTGGTTACAAGATTGTTGAGCATCAAGTCCGATTTTAACATGTCGCAAACTTGCTACAACCGACTTATGGAGTTGATTATAGAATATTTCCTGAGGGTGTTAAGTTGCCTAAAAACTTTTACTGGTCTAAGAGAATGGTGAGATCGCTCTGGATGGGATACGAGAAAATTGATGCATGTCACAACGGGTACATATTGTACTACAAAGACGATAAGGATGAAGACGCCTGCAGATTTTGTGGAACTGATCGCTACAAGGGCAGTGGTAGAGAAAAGTCTGTCGGTGCAAGAAAGCCTACCGATTCGATGCACTACTTGTCGTTGATGCCGCGATTGTTGCGGTTGTTTATGGTGAAGGAAACTACAGAAAACATGAGTTGGCATAAGCGGGAACAGACCGAAGGAGTGTTGGATCACCCATCTGATGGAGAAGCATGGAAGCACTTTGATCGAGAGTATCCAAATTTTCTTCTGATCCGCGTAATGTCAGATTGGATCTCTGCTCCGACGGTTTTATCCCATTCGGACTTTCGGGATCCCAGTATTCGTTTTAGCCTGTGATCGTCACTCCGTACAATCTACCGCCTTGGATGTGCATGAAGACTCTGTATATGTTCTTTACCGTTATTATCCCAGGTTTGAACAATCCGAAAAGGAACATCGATGTATATTTACAGCTATTGATTGATGAATTGAATCAGCTGTGGGATGTAGGTTCCAACAAGTACGATGTTTCTAGAAAATAAAATTTTCAGATGCGGGCAGCACTTATGTGGACTATCAACGACTTTCTGGCATATGGAATTATCTGGATGGAGCACGCATGGTCATCTTTCATGTCCGTATTGCATGGACTGCACTAAGGCTTTCCATTTGAAACACGGAGGCAAACCGTGCTTCTTCGATTGTCATCGATAATTTCTGCCGAAGGATCATCCGTACCGGAGGAACATGAATGCTTTTCGTGCTGGCATTGTTAAGAAGGCTAATCCACCGCCAAGGTGGCCCAGATATACGATATGGAAAGAGGTAAAAGATTTACTGAGAGCTATTGAAGAGCCTGCTAAGGGCTACAAGTATGACCTATTTGGTCGCACTCATAACTGGACGAAGAGGAGTATATTTTAAGATCTGCCATATTGGAGCACCAATCTGATTAGACATAAACTTGATGTCATGCATATCGAGAAAAATATGTTTGACAACATAATTAATACTGTAATGGACGTAAAGGGAAATACGAAAGACAATCCAAAGGCTAAATTGGACTTGGAAGAAATATGTAGACGTCCTGTTTTGCATTTAATAGAGGAGGAGAATGGAAAGTTGAAGCAGCCTAAGGCAATTTTCTCACTGGAGAAGGAGATAAAGTGAGACTTTGTAGGTGGATTCAAGGTCTAAAATTTCCAGACGGGTATGTTTTGAACTTGAGAAGATGCGTCGACCTTAAGGAGAATAAACTAACAGGTATGAAGAGCCATGATTGTCACGTATTCATGGAGAGGTTAATTCCAATTATATTTGGAAATTCTTACCCCAGGTTGTTTGGGATCCATTGACCGAGCTTTGTATATTCTTCAGAGATCTTTGTTCTACTAAGTTGCTCGTCGATCGCCTAGAAAGCAGGAGAACGATATTACAATAACACTGTACAAGCTCGAGAAGGTATTTCCTTATAGATTCTTCGACTCCATGGAGCATTTGTCAATTCATCTTTCCTACGAGGCACGTGTTGGTGGGCCCATCGGTTATCGGTGGATGTACCCGTTTGAGCGTCATTTGAACCACCTAAAGAAGATAAAAAAATAAGGCTCGAGTCGAGGATTTTATTTATGAAGCCTATATTCTCGAGGAGATTACAAACTTCTGCTCGACGTATTCAAACCTCATGTTGCTACGAATAGAATGAGGGCTTTGAGAAACGACGATGGATATCAAGAATCTAATGATGGAATACTGAAAGTATTCAATGCATCCGAAAAGCCTTTGGGAAAAAAAAAAGAGATATTTTAATGACTATGAGCTAAGGGCTACTCAGTTGTATATATTACTCAATTGTAACGAGATGAAGTGGAGAAGCTAGAGGGGTAAGTAATTATGATGAGTTTACGTCATCTCAATGTAATAGTATAATCTAATTTATTGTACTAATCGGCGGTTACTTCGTTGTTTTTTAGCACATATAATGATGAGTTGAGGTCGGTTAGACCCTACCTAACAGACGAAGCATTAGAACAAGAAATGAGACGTCATTTTTCCTTCTTGGTTGAGCGAATATGTAAGCAGTTCGGTAATTACTGGTCTCTTATAATGCAACTGTGTAATAAATAACTTAATCTCTTCTTGGTATTCAGGTCGATCATCTAATTTCACCCGAGATTGAATTAATTAGAACTCTTGCCAAGGGACCAATTATTGCTGTTAAACATGGCCAAGTTACTATGTGAATGGCTTTTAGGTTCAAGTCGACAAATGCTCCGATCAGAGACAGCTTCCTGGATCTTGATTCCACGAAAAAAGTTGTTTGTAGATCAAATCTTTGAACTATAAAGATGTCGATCCAGAAAATAATTTCTTTGGCATCTTGCGAGAGATTGTGGAGTTGACATATAATTATGGCAGAGAACCTGCAAAGATCGTGTTGTTCAAGTATGAATGGTTCGTTCCGATTGAAAATCAAGGTTGAAAAATTGACAAGCATGGTCTCGTGGATATAAACTACGAGTGTAGATATCAAGGATACGAACCATTTGTCCTATCAACTCAGGCTCAGCTCGTGTACTTCACAGCTTATCCGAGATGGGGAGCAACGAAGTCTGACTGGTGGGCAGTATGCAAGACTAAAGCTAGTGATACTTTTGATGTTGACGAAAAGCTTATAAGGAGAATGAGCTACCTCTTATAACCAATATTGTTGATGTGGACTCCATAAAAGTTACGCATTACACGATTAATGTAGAAGATATAGAATTATTCGAAGAGGAAGGTGAAACCGACGAAGGCAAAGATGAAAGTGAGAAGATGAGGAGGAAGAGGAAGATGAGGTCGAGGAAGACGACAAGATGAATATTCTGAAGATGATTGAGAGAGATATACTTTCATTTTCTTATTATATAGAGTTGGTTATTATCTAGTCTTGGTTACTATCTGAACTTAGATGTTTTTGTAGAATATACTATCTTGACTTAGATGTTTCTTGTAAAATGTATCATCATATGTTGACTTGATTATTATCTTATCTTTGTTGTACTTTCATATTTCTAGTCTCTATTATTTGTTGTATCATCATATGTTGTTATCAGGTATGACAGGTCATTGTGGATCATTCCGCATGTCCTAGCGTGGGGAAGGACGGGTTCTTCTTCGGTACCTCCTACTAGTATCGGCTCTGGATCCTCGTCGCCGAGTACTCCTATGCATCGGACAGTACCTCCGTCTGCCACGATGCTACATAGCATATCTCCTGGGACGAGTAGTTCCAGGCCTGAGTCTGCTACTGAGTCTAGCATTCCTCCTGCTGATACAAGGATGGAGACAGATAAGTAGATGGAGAAGGCTGAGCCGACGGCCGACCAGTATCAGGCAAATGATGCGTACGTACCTCCGGAGGACGAGGACGAGATCTGGACCGACGGTACAAAGTAAGTGTTTTGGTTTATCATTTTCTTCTGTGTTTATCATAAATTAAATTTTTTTCATGAATATAATATGTCTGTATAGATATCGTCCCCCTCGGTACAGAGACGCCTAGGCCACTTATTGAAGAATAATTATGGTAGTCCTTGGATAAACTACTCTGATGCTCTGGACGAAAGAAAGCCTACTGGTTTGTGCGCTTCAAGGTTAAAATATATTTGCTTTTAACATGATCATAATTTATACATTATATATAACTGATAAATATTTGGTTTGCACTCTTCTAGGCTATGTTTTTTATCCACCGCATCGGGCCGAGCTGATCGAGAGAATGTTTCCTGCCGCCGCTGCTAAACTGATTCGCGACGCTATTAATGATCAAAGACTCGTGATCGTGCCGAAAAGCCGATCCAAGGTTGGATCACCCCTGATCAGTGGACTGTGATGAAAGCTCGATTCGACGAACCAAGGTACAAGGAAAAGTCTGTGAAGGCCAAGCGGCTAGGAAGCAGGCATCAAAAGTACGGTGGGTCAATTTCGATGACAAAATATTTTGTCGTTTGGTATGTCTTTTTATTTCGAAAATATTATTTTAATGCAAGTCCGATAAATTAGTAAAAGATGATATATTTAATTACAGGTAAAGAGGGTGGTGACGCCAATATGGTAACCGTCTTCCTGGCAACACATCGGAAGGACGGAAAGCTTATGACGAGAGGGCCAAGCAAGGCCTATATAAGTATACAATTCTATTTATTAATTTTAATACTTCATGTTAGTTTTGATATAACTTAGTAAATATGCATGCAAATAATATTCGTGTAGTTAGTAATAATAAGTACATTAGATATTAGAAGTTATAGAGTATCCATGCTTTCTAAGCCGAGTTTCAACGGCTAAAGGATCGGCGACTGCTAGTGCACTAGTGCGGAAGAGGCCGGTACTTTCTTGTATCCCGCTCCTGCTCCTTCGAGGATGAGCGTGGGTGACCGCCATTGGTGGTCTTCACAGAGGTACGTACTACGGTACGGGATTCTATGGCACCCTAGTTGCGACACAGTCCTCTAGGGCCTCCCCTACTAGTGTGCATGGCCGACAGCCCTCCCAGGAGTCTGCCCGAGTCCAGCAGATGGTGGAGTCTGTTCGTGATGAGCTACTACGACGGATCCAGCGGCAGCACCATACAGACGATGCTGCTCTCCTAGCACGATTGGATACGATCGACTGTAGCATTATGGAGCTCAGAGATATGACTAAGGGGACAGAGCAGGGTGTCACTGATCTTAGAGCGTCGACAGAGCGTAGCGTGACAGATCTGCAGGAATCACAGCTGTCCATGGGCGAGAGGCTGACGTTGATGCAGGATTCGATGGTTGATAGCAGTACGAGACTGTTATCTACCATGGATTCATACCACTAGCGACTAGCAGCATTGGAGCGTTATTGTCCTCCGGGTGCGCCCTCATCGTCGTCGACTCTGCCTTCTTATCGACACCGACTCCACCGACGTCACTACCTTCTTTATCGGTGACGATTTTACGGGAGGAATACGAGATGTTTCTATCCTTGAGGCGCGGCGGTGCCCCTCCTCCTCCAGATCCGCAGTAGTCCGAGTTAGGACTGTTTGATGAGATGATATTTTAGTGTTTCTTTATGTTGATTGTTTGTTTGTGTGTAGACTTTTAGTATTGGTTGTGTAAACTTTGGATATTGGTTGGTTGGTTGTAGACTGGGGTTGATTGTTATGCACTTTGGATATTGGTTGTAGACTTTGGATATCGGTTGTAGGCTTTGGATATTTTAGTGTTTGTTATACACTTTGGGTTGGTTGTACACTTTGGATATTGGTTTTAGACTTTATTATTGTTTGTGTTGATTGTTATACTGTTGTGATTTATCGGTGTTGAGTGTTCCACCGAAGGGGTCTACGAACCTAGGAAGAAAACGTGCTTATGTGTATTTATTGTTATTTATTAAACTGCAGGGAGAAAATTTGATTCTGTGGACATTCTATAATTTATTTTTATTTTATTTTTTTGCAATTTAGCGACGTTTACCGACGTTTAGCGACGCAGGAAAACGTCGGTAAACGTCGGTAAGTCAGTAGGTATACCGATGCCTACCGACGTATTTGTGCGTCGGTAAGCGTCGGTAAACGTCGCTAAACGATGCTAAATGTTCCAGGATTTTCCCTCATTAACGGAATCGATAAACGTCGGTAAGTATTCTAAATACGTCATTAAAAGTTCCAGGATTTATCGACGTGTACCGATGTAATAAACGTCGCTATATTACCGACGGTGCGCCGATGAACGTCGGTAAATGTTCCAGGATTACTGACGTATTTTTGCGTCGGTAAGAGCAACAATTAGCGACGTTTTACCTGTTAGCGACCAGGCTTTCCGCGACAACAATAAAACGTCGCTAAATACGTCAAAAAATGAACTTGTCGACGTTTTCATCCATTTTAGCGACATTTTTGGGCGTCGCTAATATGACTTATTCTGCTAGTGACTGATAATATGATCTTTTGTGTGACACCACACACCATATTATCTACAATATAGAATATCAGACATTTACATTAATACTTGCAACAATACAATATGCAAACATTTGTCCATATGATTCTCATTCAAAATTTAAGGAAATAAGGTTACTACAAAAGTGATGCTTTTAATATATAACCCTAACACATGGTAGACTCATTTGCCCATATGATTCTCTTAGGATAGCATTTCAGAAGCGAGGTCATAAAATGTTTCCTGAGAGATTCATAATAATTACTGGTTCATCGTGTCGGGAGCCTGATCCGGATGGACCCTCATGACTCCGTCTCGAGGCGTGAGAACGGGATGATCCCTTGAGCGTTGTCCTGTGCTGGCGGAAGGTTAACTACTTCAATCGTCGCCTTTGGAGTAGGGATGATGCATCTTGTGCCTCTGTAGCTGGAAAACTTTCAAACTGGAGAGTAACTATGTTGGCTGTGACGGTCTTCTCTTTGTAATCCAACGATATGACGTTGGCGTTAATGAGACATTGAATTTTCCCCTTCAACACGTAGCAGTCATGTGTTGAGGGATGGATGTACTAGTGATAATGGCAATACTTGGGATAGTCCTCCTTTCCCATTTTATCAGGATGCCTGGGTGGCGGGATGGACAGTTTGCCACTCTTCGTCAGTATCTCGAAGAGCTCCAGCGTATCCTCGTCATTGAAAGAGTAATTCTCCTTCGGCCTCTGCGCTTTCGCAGACTTGGGGTTCGCAGCTGCTGAACCTTTAGAGATGTTGACGGTCATGGTTTGCTTGCCTTTTCCGTGTTTGGGGTTGTTGCTGTACGAGCGTCTCTCCTTATCTTCGGGCGCAGAAAAGTGTAACCCAGGAGCTGTGCGTCCTAAGCTTTCCTTTGTGCGGAATCCGCCTCTGTAATAAAAGGCGTCCACTCCGTGCAGGGAGCACTGTACCATAATTTTATAGCGGGTAGCATGTTCTTGCGACAGGAGTCCATAAGCATAGACTCGGGCATGCCGGATGGTAATCTGAGGACTGTCTGGCGGAAGCACTCGATGTATGTGCAGACAGGCTCTTCCTTCCTCTAGACAATTTCCATGAGGGTCGACATGGTCATATCCATGCCTCCTTCGTAGAATCGGTCCACGAACCGAGTCTTCGAGTGTTCAAATGACGAGATATAGTCGCCCGGAAGACTGTAGAACCACTCATAGGCTACCCCCTGCAGGGCTCCTATGAATATATTGGACAGGAGGGCGTCATCCTTTGGCAGGTGCCCCGTTACTGAGGCAAAATACCTCAAGTATTATCGGGGTGCCCCTTCCCTTTATAAGGTATAAGCGTCTGCGGATTGTATTTGGGAGGATAGACGACGTTGTCCCACTCGATAAGGTATGGCTGTCGGATCCCCATCTTCCGGAGAGTTTCTTGCTTCTCTTTGGCATCATGACGAGCATACAGCTCCTTGATGGCCTGCTGTATCTCGGCTGGCATTGCAGAGCCTGTAGTCGATGGAGTAGACGAGGATGGTCCTGCTTGATTGGCAGTAGGCAACCTGCTGGATTCGTTATTGGTTGGCGGATCACGCGCAGGTGTAGAGATAGCAGGGGCCATGCTACTCTTGAGGTCAATTATGACCAAAGACAGGGTCTTCATGGTGTTCGTCAGCGTATCTAACTTTGTCTCGAGAACTTTGATACGTCTGGGAGCTTCGTTGTTGTCTTCCTCATTGCCGTCGACCATAAAGACAGTCCGAGTGTAAGGATGACTCGAGGGAGTCGTAGATCCTTCACTTTCTGGCTCAGACGCCTGAGTCTCGGCCCTGAGGATATACCATACGATTTTGATCTTCTTCGGACTCAGTATGGTTGCTACCCCCGGACTGGTCACTGGCTGTGCCGATAGAGACATCCATGTCGTATTGTGCCTCATCGGATTGGAACATAGGGTTGTTCTGCATGATAGGAGGCTGGCTACTCCCAGTATTTGACAAGGCACCTAATGCAGATTTGGAACGAGTGCCTTGGAACACACCTGCATCGGGTACCTTAGTTTTGCTGTTCTCTGACCTCCTCTTCGGTTTAGCAATCGATATTGGAGGATTCTGGGAGGGCTACTTGAAAGCAATGGAACCCTGCATCGCGTAGCATGTGGCGATGCGGGGTCGTCTTCTCTATGTCTTACCGACCCCCTGTTAGGCCTCTGGCGTGGAGTCGGTGTGGAGTAGAGTCTCTGGAAGACAGAGCGCCTGCTTGGGGATGGCACAGCCGTCTACTGACAATGGCAGTTGATGGTAATCTGGGTATAAAAGTTCCTTGACTTAGGCACGTCTTGTACCACAGATTCTTTTTTCGCTTGGGAGAGGATTGAATCTTCTGCCATAGCACCCCTATTGTACATGCAGGGAAGCTGCATGTAAGCACGGTCAGAGCGGGTATGGCGAGGAAGACTCATGTCGCTCCTGCGGGAACGCCGCTCGCGTGGCTCCCTCTCCACGGGACGTACCCCCTGGCTTGTGTTACGCACAGGAGTACCCCAGTGGAAGGGAGATTCGACTGGTTGAGGCATCGGAGCGCAAAAGCCAGTCTTGTATAGCTTTCCGTCGGCTGCGCGTGTTACTGTCAACACGGGCCTCTGGTCTGTCGTTGGTGTCGAACGATTGTTGTACGAAGTGCGTGCCACCTGGGATCTCTTCCTACTACCTCCAGCGGGCGAGTAGTATTCAGAGTCCGCCGAAGGTTTACTTGAAGGGAAAGCGATTCTGTCGAAGACATATGTCCTTGCCGGCAATACTCCCGTCGTAAGGGGTTGGACCGGTGTGTGCATCCTTCGGTATCCTTCCTTCATCTGATCAACCACGGAATAACCATCTTCTTCGCCATGCTTTCTGGGGCAGGAAATCGGGCGAGGGGATAAGGCTGTAGCAGCCGGGATCTTCTCTATGGCCTTGACGTTGAGGGGGTCCTGAGACGCAGTTCTCGCCATTGTGCTGCTGGCTGTAGCCGCCTTAGGCCTCCAGACACGTCGAGTCTTCTTTTGTTGTATGAACTGCTTTGAAGTCTTCAAATTTTCATCAGAGAGGATATCTTCAAATGCCTGCTGGTCGAAGCGTACGACCAGCATGTCTTAAGAAACTTCTGTCATGTTGTCATCAGATTGCGTCACTGCCTTCTCGTTGGAGAAGAAGGTATTCCCCAGCAGAGTCATCATTTTATTCGACGTAACAAAAGGTTGAACGAACTTTTTGTTTTATTGAACGTATAAGGAATCTGTGTACAAAGAAGGAAGTCTAACCAGGATATTCTAAGTACAGAGAAAAGAGGTTTCTGGAAAAGTGTGACGGTGGAGATCGAGCACTGCAGCGACTCCTTTACTCCGTTGACGATCTGGTGACGAATCAACCTTGCAATGGCTCTCTGGCGCCTTTGATGGGACTCTGGGGTCATCGATCAAATGGCTGTCCGGATGAGAAGATCCCTTGAAGATGGTTGGTTGGTTGGTTGGTTCTTTGGTTGATAGGTGGGTGAGAGTGGTCGACTCTTCGTGGATGGATATCGATGCTCCTTTGAAGATTGTCGATTTTCCTCTGTTGATCGATCCTTTGGTGGAAGAAGAACTCCTTCTATTTATAGAGAACCGAGCATATATGCGATGTGCATTAGGGTTCATGAGATATGAAAGAATCTACCGCCATTGCATGGTGCGGGCTTCTGCGGTGCTAACACGTGGCGGACATCGAAATTCCCTTCAAACGAGATCTCTTGTGGTTATAAACATAACCGAATGAGGTGACACGTGGCGCGTGCCGATTTGTTTGCTCGAATACAGCCGAGTAAATCTTGGGATTTCATCCTAGATGTGGAGTCTAATTGATCCTCGTCTAAAATTTAAATCAATCTGATATAATATCAATCATAATTTAATCCCAATCTTCTCTGTAAGAGACGGTTTAAACAAACCAATTGGGGTGTACCCATGCTTCCTACGCCTATGGTGAGGACTAAGTGTTATTGCACTTCTGTGGCGAAGAGTAGATCGTGCTTCTGGAGACGACGGAACCTGTGTGCTTTCAGGCTACGAGTGGACTTTGCTTCGAATGGCGATGAGACTTCTGTACGTATATAGCAACTTATGAAGCTATGTTTTGGGCTACCAGAGTCACTGTGTTGTAGGCGACAAGTAGGCTTGTGCTTCAGGTTGGCGAGGTTACTGTACTTTTGGAGCGACAGGTTGACTTGCATTGGTTGCGATGAGAGTTCCCAAGTCACTTGTAGAGAAGTGACTTAAGCTTCTGATCCGGAGCAGATGACTGCGTCGTGGGAATGGAGATGGTGTGAGTATATCACCATCCTGCGCCTCATGCGGACGCAGGTAAATAGCTGCGCCTCTGAAAAGTGGTGGCGTTGGCTGCGAAGGGAAGGGTATAACACCCTTACGAGTCTTAGATTGGTGCAGGCAGATAGTTGCGCCTCTGGAGTGAAGACATTGGCTTCTGAAATAAAAGAAGGGGAGGAGAACCTTACCACCATCTTGTTTCTGAGGTTGGCGCAGGCAAGTGGCTGCACCTCTGGATTGAAGGCTCTGGCTTCTTCAAAGTGCTGAGTTACTGATATACTTCTGAGAGGCTGCGCCCACTAGAATATCAGAACATGCTTCGGTGGAGGTCAATCCTCTAGTATGTGTATCGAGAAGAAAGAATGCTGCACTTCGATAAAGACTGCATCCCTTGTAGATCCCTCTAGGCGTCTGTCGAATCTGTACTAGATCCTTTGTAGAAGAACGGAATTAGTCCCTTATGTATGGCCATGATGTGTCTGTACTAGACTTTGGTAGACATGACAATGAAGGGACTTCTCTCAATATCTTCTGTTTTGTCTTTTTAGCACTGATCCTGAGTCTTTTACATCTTCTGCGATGTGACGAAGGAATGTCTTCAGCTAAGATTTTTCATGCTCTACAGGCGTCTCCATCATTCTTACATCATATTCTATATTGTTCTCAATCCCCACGATCACCGTTCATGTGTCATGGAATACCCTGTTATTTTGTTCTTTCCATATGTGCCAAACATCATATGCTAGTCTCACACTTGCTTCTCGATACCATGCTCCTCCCCGCCTCTTGGATCCCCGGATGATTTGCACAGTCTCTTCTATACCCTCGCGTTGTTACTCGCCAATCTTAGTTTGGACAATTGCTGGTTCCATATATGTTTGGAGACCGGACATTCAAAATACCCCTATATATATATATATATATATATATATATATATATATATATATATATATATATATATATATATATAGAGAGAGAGAGAGAGAGAGAGAGGACGGATCAAGATCCCTACACTTTTTGCATCCCCATGCATCCCCCCTATTTGCACCGTTGGATGGTGCTTTAAGTCATTTAATCTTAACCGTTGATTTACCAATGGTTAAGATTAGATGACTTAAAGCACATCCAACGGATGTGAACATAGGAATGCATGGGGATGCAAAAAATGTGGGAATGTCTATCCTTCCTCATATATATATATATATATATATATATATATATATATATATATATATATATATATATATATATATATATATTCTTTTTTTTTCCTTCGGAGGCTAGGTTAGACCCCGAGATTGTGCAGCCCGCACCCTCAGGGAGCCGCCGGCTGGCTCCGGCCATGTCGACGGACACACCAGCCCCCGTTTCCTCATCGGCCTCTCCTCCTCCTTCCTCTTCCCCCGTCGAGCCGGTGCTTTGCCCCGTGCCCTCTTCTATTCCTCCGTCGGTTCAACATCCCCCTCCGATTAGCGCCGCCGTGGTTCATCCGCTCGCCCCCCCACCTCCTCTTCCTTCCCCTGGTGTCCCCGTGCCCCAGTGGACTTCTCCGCCCCCACCCATCCCTCTTTCTACAGCCCCCCCTCCACCGCCCGGCGGATACACCCCCGGCCCCCCATTCCTCTTCAATTCCCGCCCAGCTCTTCTCTCCGTCTTCAGTAGCGCCGGCGAGGTCCTATGCGACAGCGGTAGGCGGTCCTTCGGTGGCGGCCCAGGGTTTGGCTCCCGTCTTCGGTGGCGCCGGACGGGACAGCCTCGGGTGTCAGTATTCCTCGTTCCTTGGAGCGCCGGCCATCGCATTCCCTTTATCAGCGGTCGAGACACTGGTCTCGCCTCTTCGTTGGGCTTTGATTGGCAAATTTTCTCACTCCCGTCCGTCCATTGACGCGGTGAGACGGGCCATGGAGGGCATGAAGTTCGCCGGCGCCGTCGACATCGGTTTGATTGACGGGAGACACATGCTTCTCCGTCCTAGTCTCGAAGTGGACTTCCTCCGTATTCGATCCCGAGATCTGTGGATGGTTGTGAACGCTCCGATGAGGGTGTTCAGATGGGATCCCAGCTTCATCCCCAATCGAGAATCGGCCATCACCCCGGTATGGGTCTCCCTTTCAGGGTTACCTATTCACTTATTTGCTAAAGAAGCCATCTTTGCCATTGCCCAGGGGATTGGACAGCCTCTCCTTATCGATAGAGCCACGGCATAGCGCTCCCGCCCGAGCAAAGCTAGAGTTCTCATAGAGCTAGACTCAAGCAAACCTCTTCCCCCGAAGGTTCGCCTGATTCTTCCACACGGCAATAGCGCTTGGCAACAAATCAAATACGAGCGTATCCCACTATATTGCGACCACTGCTATCATCAAGGACACTCGGTCGAAAATTGCAAGAGAAGGAAAGACAGAGAAGAGGTAGTCAACACTGGTAAAGGAAAGGAAAAAGAGGCGGAAGGATCAACGCTTGCGGGAGAGGAGAGCAGCCAACCGACCATTCCAGATTCAGTTACAGATTCTTCTAAGATCAGTAAAGGAAGACGAAGAAGTAGAAAGCGGAAAAGTCAGAAGAAGGAGAACACCCAGCATGAAGCTTTTGCCGGGATTGATTCCGGACAGACAAGTTGCAATTCAACGGAAAGACGGTTAGTGATATACCAACCCCTGCTACCAACTATAGACGAAGTGAGTAAAGCGCAGGAGGAAGAAGGTCATCAGCTGGGCGAGGTGGTCGCCTTCGACAACCCCGTAGGAGACTCACAGAATCGATGGTCCGCCTTAGCCGAGGATGTCAGGAAGGAGATAGGAATAGATCACCAAGTTACTATTCAGCAAGAAGACACTCAGGCAGGAGCTGTCCCCCTCAACTCGAAATCTCTGTTATCACCAAGCACCCCCAGGATTCTCAGATCGGCCACAAGGAGGGGCCTCAACCCCCACATTTAATGTTAAGAATGATGATTTGGAACGCGAGGGGCCTGGCTAATACTCAGACCCTCAACCATCTCAAGAGCCTCAAAGAGATGCATCGTCTAGTCATCCTCGCAGTGATTGAATCCAAAGTCGAAGAAGGGAAGTTTAATCATTTCCGCCTCAAGCTCGGTTTTGATGGCGGATTTGCAAATGGGAAGGATATCTGGGTGTTTTGGCATAAAGAGGTGGAGGCAGAGGTCGTGGCGGTTAGCACACAGGCCATTTCCATCATCTTCCGTCATCACCTCATCGCCGGTCCAACGCTCATGACCTTTGTGCACGGCAGTTGCCATCGACGGACGCGAAGATCTCTGTGGGAAGAGCTGCTCCACCTGCAAAGTCGTTTCCCCCAGTCCCCATGGTTGTGTGGCGGCGACTTCAATGCCATCGCCACGACGGCGGAGAAGAAGGGTGGGCTCACTCCGTCGTCGGGCTCGATGTTTGAATTCAATCAGTTCGCTCTCGACGCTCAACTGTCTCCGATCGCTTTCCCCGGGAATGAGTTCACGTGGACTAACTCTCAAGAGGGAAACGACAATCAGCAATCCAGGCTCGACAGGATCTTCTCCAATCAGCATTGGCGGGACAGCGTCCACGACTCCAGCGTCGTTCACCTGAACAGAGCAGAGTCGGACCACGCGCCACTTCTCCTCGACATTCTCACAACTAAGCCGGAGCAGCACAGGAACTTTAAGTACCTAGACTTCTGGAGCAAGCACGAAGACTTCGGGCGCGTTGTCTCGACAGCGTGGCTTTCGACTCATCACGACAACCCTCTGATCCGGATTGGACTGAAGCTGGCCGCAACGAGGAAGGCGCTCAGGATATGGAGTCGCGTTGAGTTTGGCGATATTTTCCTCGCGCTCAAGCGAGCGGAGGCGGACGTCCAGCACGCCGAGATGGAGTTTGCTAGGTGTGGCGACCCCGGCAACCGTTCAGCGCTTCATGCGGCTCAGGCTCGGCTGAAGCTTTGTGCGCGTCAAGAAACCAGTTTCTGGCGTCAGAAGGCTCGCATCCGGTGGGACTTGGGCGGTGACAAGAACTCCAAATTTTTTCATGACTGCGTGCGACAAAGGAGGAACTCCCTCACCATCCATCAGATTCGTGGAGTCGACGGCGTCGAAGTGAGGGGTCACTCCGATATTTCAACCGCGGCGGTGACCTACTTCTCTCGTCTGTTCGAGAAAGACAGGATTATTGCGGATGCAGGGCTTCTTGGCGTCATCCCGCAACTGATCGAGGTTGAGGACAACAACGAGCTGATCAAATCCATCTCCAGGGACGAAGTGGAAGCGGCGGTCAAGGCTTTGAGCAACAACAGTGCGCCGGGGCCCGACGGGTTCTCCGGGGGCTTCTACGACGCTTGCTGGGACACGGTGGGCAGCGACGTTGTCGACTGCGTGGAAGCTTTCTTTGGTGGATGTCAATATCCGCGATCGATTTCCAGCTGCTTCCTGATGATGATTCCGAAGAACTCCAATCCTTCTTCTTTTGCGGATTTCCGCCCCATTAGCATCTGTAATTTCATTAACAAAGTAATCGCCAAGGTTATAGCTAACCGGATGGCTCCGCTTCTTCCCAGAATTATTTCCAGGGAGCAGAGTGGGTTCGTCCAGGGAAGGAGCATTGTTGACAATATCCTGCTTGCACAGGAGTTGGTGAGCAAGATGGGTCGCGACAATCGCGGGGGCAACGTCGCGATGAAGCTCGACATGGAGAAAGCATACGACAGGATGGATTGGCAGCACCTTATTTGGGTTTTGCGTAAGTTCGGTTTCTCGGAGGTGTGGATCGACATCTTGTTCCGCTCGGTTAGCAGTTCTTGGTTCTCGGTTCTCATCAACGGAGTCCCCTCGGGTTACTTCCGGTCTCACCGCGGCGTGCGACAAGGAGATCCCTTGTCGGCCTCTCTATTCATTATTGCCGCGGAAGTTCATAGTCGGAACCTAATCAATCTGGGTACCACAAGAAGTTTTGGCAGATACCGGATTACTAGTGGGTGTCCGCTCATCACGCACTTGTCATATGCCGACGATGTGCTTGTCTTCTCCTCTGGTGACAAGCGGACGGTTCAGAACATCAAGCAGCTCCTCGTGAGTTACCAGCAATCATCCGGCCAGCGTATCAATGACAGGAAGAGCTGTATTTATACACACGAGGACAGCCCAGCCACGACGAAGAAGACGCTGGCGGAGTGCTCGGGTTTCCCCGTCTCCTCGCCTCCATTCAGCTACTTGGGTTGTCCGATTCACTACGGGCGGAGAAAGGTCGTCCTCTTCGAACCGCTCATATCCAAGATTCAGTCGCGGATCAGAGGGTGGCAGCACAACTCCCTCTCGATTGGCGGTCGGCTTATACTCCTCAGACACGTGCTGTGTTCGATGCCGATTTACACTTTGACTGCTTGCCAGCCGTCGAAGAGGGTCATTGAGGTATTAGAACAATCTTTCAACAGATTTCTTTGGGGTCATTCGCAGGTTGGCGCACGAACACGGTGGGCGAGCTGGGAGACCATTGCGAGACCAACTGGGGAAGGGGGTCTCAGGATCCGCAACATCGGCGACATGGTCATCGCCCTTTCGGTAAAGCTATGGTGGAGGGTGCGGACTGAGTCCTCCCTGTGGTCCGATTTCATGAGAGCGTCTTACTTCCCGCGCATTCATCCTTCTCAGGCAGGCGTCAACAGCAATGCTTCTTGCGGGTGGCGTCGTCTCATTGCAGGTCGTGCCAGTAGAGAGCGACACATTCATGTGAAGCTCGGACGTGGGGAAGTGGACGCCCTGGCCGAGAACTGGACCGGTTCCTCGGCTCGGCAGCGCCCGGCGACGCAGCACCGCGGGCCGCTGCTGCAGGTCCGCCAGCTTCAGGTGGACGGGAGATGGGATCTGGAGCAGATTGCTGTCCTCTTCGGTCCGGCCGTGGCGGATGGAATCGCCGAGAACGGCCTCCAGCTTTCAAACCAGGATGATTCGTTCATGTGGCGACCGGCCAGGGACGGGGTGTTCTCGACTCGATCGGCTTGGGAGGTTAGTAGGCTCGCCCTTCCTGGACCGTCCGGTCCGTTTCCTGTTTGGGGATCTCGTATTCCGGCCAAGTGGTCGATCCTTCAGTGGCGGGTGGTCAGACACAAGCTCCCAACGGACGACTGGCTCCAGCAAGCCGGGTACGCGATCGCCTCTATGTGTCATTGCTACAACGTTCCTGAAGTTGAGCACCTGGACCACACTTTCTCATCCGGATATCTCGCTAGCGGCCTTTGGGAGCATTTCCAACATTCTCGCGGCATCACCGGTGGGGGTTCGCTCATGTCCCAGCGGCTGGCGGATTGGGGCAACGCCCGGACAGACATTAATGACACTACAGCGTCGGCGATCATCTGGGTTCTCTGGAAGAACCGCAACAAGTATCGATACGAAGGTTGTTCCCGCGCGTACTCGCTTCTCCAACTGGCTCGAGAAGTGAACAGGCAATGCGCGAAGGCTTGGGCCCCTCTTAGTTCGGTCGGATCCAGCGTTGATGAGAGGGAGGGGCTGGGGTGACCTTTTTTGTCTCCAGGTTTTCTCTGTTGTTGGTTTTTGAGTTTTGCATGTGGCCAGGCTTATTGAGTCGGCCACTGGGAGTGGCGTGCTGTGCACTTTTGTGGCCCCCCGTGTAACCGCTTATTTGTTCACATGATTAATAGATATTGCTTTTCTCGGAAAAAAAAAAAAAAAAAATATATATATATATATATATATATATATATATATATATATATATATATATATATATATATATATATATATATATATATATATATCCAGTAAATGCACAGGGCATATGACCCACAGAGCATATGATTCAAATCTAAGAATAGGAAAGATTTTATACACTCCAGATCTATGAAAACATTCAAGGGAACTGTGGACCCTAGAGCACATAAAACCACACGACAGGTTGTCCTGCACATAACTACAGTACAGAGCCGTGCTTTTTCTCGTGTTGGAACTTTCGGAAATTGCAGCCACCGAACGTTTACCAGATTTTCGATCCGCTGGGCCTAAATCTGTCTCGACAATGCGAGGTGACCCAAGAGTGGGGAGGGGGAAGGGGAGTTACGAAAAGTGACGGCGGAGATTTCCCTTGTGGAATCCGTGTCTGTAACTCCCAAGAAGAACAAAAGCACAAGAGAAGATTGACTACCTAACATTGTACAGCCACAAGCCCCGGCAAAAGTAGGTGATGGAGACCTATGCACTTAGAGTGTCTCTCGCTGAGAATTTACTGAAGATTTTTGGGAATGCAAATAGTTATTACAATATCTAGCTGAATACATCTTGAGAACAAGTCACATGATGCACATATTGCACATTTTCTGAGCAGACCAAGTCTGGAAGTATTTTTTATTTTTATTTTTTTTGAAAAAAGAAAAGAAAAAGGTTCGATTTGAAAATTAATAGGTCGGTTTCGATCTTAAAAATATTCAAATTTGTTATTCGGTTTTGATTTTGAATTTCGGTCCAAAATCGAAACCAAATATGACTTATACAATTGTTAATACCCTCATTTTACACACACACACACATATGTTGTGTATGTTTTGACTTTTGAAAACAACAATTCTATTTAAATATTTTAAGCTTTTTTTTAATATAATTTAATAACTAGTCCAACTTTTAAATACAACAAACATATGTATAAAAATTATAAAATTTTAATATAATTCAACTATAATTAAAATTTTGAGTCCGGTCCATAAAACAATAAAATTAATCCAACAGTACAAACTTAATAAAATGAATCAATTATCGGCTGGGCCGACCCTGCTTTAAGTCTCACACGACTTCAGGCTCGGACAATCCTCCTCCATAGAGCAACCCCCAAGTTCATATGGTGTTCTTAGGACCGGTCCAGTTCAGATCCAACTGAAATCTGCATCTTTCAAATGGTATTGAAGGACAACCAAACTTTGCGGGAACCTCCAAGGTCATATGGTGTTCTTAAGACAACCCAACCTCCTGGACCGATCCTGATCATCGATTCGATTTAGTTCGGTACAATTTGGTTATAAATAATTTTGGTTCAATTTTGATTTCATTTGACTAGATCGATTCGGATCAAAGCGAACAAAGTCCAACGCTCTCCCCCAAGTACAAACACTAATTGCACTAACGTCGGCACAAACCAATACGATTTTATCCTATGTTAACAATTGCATAGTTGACTGACTCGACTTTATGTTAGGATTATGTGTGCATGCATGCGAGAGTGTGTTTATGTGCACGCATTCCGGACAACGATGGTTACAAACTGACCTGCCAATAGAAAATGTCAATTTTCCCTTTCACTGACCTCCCAAGAAAACTCTTCTATTTACAGTCAATTCTTCTCCTAACCTGAAATCATCAACAATGGCATCATATAGATATTAATAGAAGAATTCAATTGCCGTGGCTCCACTTCTCGAAAGAACTTCCCTTTCTATATAACATGTCCTCTTCTAATGATGGCATCCATTCACGTTTAGGAAGGCCATCCGCTTTAATAAGAATAGTGCAAAGTAAAATATCTCGCAATTGAAGGCCTCACCAAGGCATATGCGTGCTTATTGCCAACAAAAAAAAATCATTAGAGAAAAAGAAATCAATTGAAAATAATTATACTAAAAGATCGAACTGTTAGGTCGAGAAGCGAACAAAAACTGCTGCAGATTCAACAATCCTGATTCGAAGTAGCTGTTCTTATTGTTGGGCAGCCGAATTCAAGATACTGTGATGGCATAACTAGCAGTATTGCTGCTACTGTATCGGGAAGATTTCTTCTCTCTTTACACTCCTGAAAAATGCACGGAGGAAGAGTACTCGATGTCCAATGACAATTCAACTGCGATCTCCGAATCGATTTGAACTGTAAATCATGTTCAGATGCCTATTATCTAAGTTCTGCAGGCCTCTCTCTTAGCCGGTTGCTGGATTCTTCTTCTGATGACATGCAGCAGAGGAACCTTGTGTTGGGCGCACGTGAAAGCGTTTGCCAATCCACCTTATCAAAACTAACCCTCCGTCTAATGGACACGGGACACCAAGCACAAGATGAAGACAAGTATATGGCGGTGACGTATGTCACCTGGACAAATTCTAACATTTAATAACTCAGATGAAATTACAAGATTGAAAAAACTCACGTTGAACCATTTGTCCTAATAGGTTCAACCCGCTCACCACTCTTAAGAAGAAAAAATAGAAGATTACAATTGAGATCACTCAACAACCCGTAGCAATCTTCCTAACCGAAGTTGACTTCTCGTTAGATCTTCTTCTTCCTTCTATCTTGGATGACGAAGTCCTAAGAGCAAAGTATAGAGTTTCTCTTAAATTTTCTTGTGGACGAGCACTCTGAACCACTTTGTGCCTCTACCCTCATCCCATATACATGGAATGAGAAAAAAAAAATCATATTCTAATCATAATAGAATTTCCTAAATATGAACATAATAGGAATTTTATTATGCCTAAAATATTCCATCTACATCCTATTTGAGATAATAACAGGAATTCCTAAAATCATATTATACCTAAAGTGTCATGACCCGCACCCGCTTTTCGGGATACGAGTGCGTGTCCAAGCCAACCTACGTCGCATATTCGGCGGTAGAACGCTGTCGCGGCCAAGATGCTTAAAATCACATAAATAACATTTATTGCTCATTTACATTTCTAAATTGATTACAACATTTACAACATTTATATTTAAAGAAAGTACAAAGTTCTTACAATTAATGAAAATGATACCACATTTATCTAATTTCTAGGTTTCTGCCTGAAGGTACACCCATATCTTCCAATGCTAAGTGAAGCCACAACTAACCTGAAAAATGTTGGTTTCCAGTCAGGAATGGAACAAGCACACATATGACAGCTATCCGAAACATAACAGAATCACAGAACATAAAAATAGCATATGAGAAGTGAAAACTAGAAAATAACAAGCATCAAGGTATCATGAAAAAGGACAGGCAATTCTAGCAAGTAAACGTGTAAAGCATGGCAAGTGGAGAGGAATATGATGAAACAACTGGAACAAGAACTATCTACGTGTGTTGAAATATCCATTTCGACGTGTGAACGGCTAAGGGGTAAATCCGACACCCTGCACGTATCGTGTGCAGCTGATATCAGTCAAGAATAGACATTTTGGGGATGAAACGGGTAGTTCACATGTCTACTAAGATATTTTTCCGTCCAGCTAGTACTCATGGAATTAGTCGCAAGCATGGTAATCATGTAATGACAGTCAAGAAGTATAACAAATTTATGATACTATTTTTTGTGTGACGAGCGTGTCAACAAGCGCAAGACATGTATAACATGTAAAGGAAACTACTAGAAACGGAAGCAATCAGTATATGCACTTACCTGGGATCCTTAGTTGGTGAAACCGATAATCCGGTTGAGTCTAGGATAGCCCGATTAGCCAATTGCGATATGAAGGAGTCCGCATTGGCAAGAGAATATGAACATTCGATTAGTCGTGATTAGGAACGGCTTAGTCTAAGAGAAAGATGATTTTAGGAAAAACTAATTCTTTATAATCTAGAGAGTATGTATTTATCAAAAATTTATTTATTTCATATTCATACCTAAACAAGCATGTTTAGAAAATATTATTTTATATTATGAAAATTATATTTTTCTATTAGTCAAGATATTGTAGATAATCATTTGGAAATCTTAGAAAATCATTTGTAGATAAATGAGAAATATATTTAGAAGCATAATAGGTTTTATATCATTTTAAGAAAATATTTATTTTTAATACACAAAATAATCTCACAATATGTTTAGATAACTATTAGAAAATCATAGGAACGCAATTTTAGGTTAAAACTATATTGGAAAAACTTAGAAAATCGATTTTGGACAAAAATCCAATTTTGTCATACATATATATTTTTTTTTTACTAATTTTGTCAAAATATATATATATATATATATATTTATATATATATATATATATATATATTTGTCATATTTTGTCATATATATATATATGGGAGCGGATCAAAAGCCCCCCTTAGAAAACTCCCTCACTCTCAGCCGTCCATTTAATGTTAATATTAATGTTAAATTTAATATTAATATTAATGTTAATCTTAATTTTTATTTTTATTTTTATATTAATGTTAATGTTAATATTAATGTTAATGTTAATATTAAATTTAATATTAATTTTAATGTTAATTTTAGTATTTAATGTTGATATTAACATTAATATTAATATTAACATTAATATTAACATTAAATGGACGACTAAGAGTGAGGAGATTTTTAGGGGATTTTCTAAGGAGGGCTTTCAATTCGCTTCATATATATATATATATATATATATATATATATATATATATATATATATATATATATATATTGTCACGCCCCAGAACCAGAATACCGGAGAGCGGGAGAATGACTCAGCCCAGCTACGTATTACGGGTAGATGAATACCGTATAATACGATCAATGCTGTCTAAAAGACAAGGGGGTGCATACTACATGAAAGTCTCACTGGGGTTACTCAACATCTATTGTCTCAATCATTCAAACAAGAAACAGTAAATAGAGAACATGTAAGCTAAAGCAGTAAGGCGTCCCAAACGCTCAGCAAAATATTCTTGAGATCTGGCTTTACAAAAATATAGCCAGAGGATATAACAAGGTATACACAATCGTTATCAGCTACAGTCTGTATGTAAAAGTAAGTACAAGACAATCCGACTTAACATGTCGGTGCCAAGCGGCAAAATATAAAGTAAGTAGCAAAACGAGCAGGGAAGCAAGAAACCCACTCGTGTCCTCCTGCGATCATCCCTCTAGTATTGACCATCTTGGAGGTAGAAGTAAGCTGAGTCCTCGAGAACTGGCTCTAAATCTGGCCATGCAAAACCAGAGATGTTAGACCTCTAATAGCAAGTACCACAAGGAAGCATGATATGAGAACTAAAACCAGTGATAAGAGTTAAGAATATAATAATAAGTCTCCGCTTGCTACTGGAATTCACACAACATCACGACACTTCAAACCAACTTTCCAACCAAATAAGGACAGAAGTTGACCCGTCATGTCCTGGCATTCTGATCATCTCAGTAGTTAACAGAGTAGGTACAATATGCAAACAAATCAATTTAACGGCAATGCAACTACTACGGCTTGCTAACTGTGAGTTCCAAGTTATCCAGGAAATATATAATAAGGATTCCTCAGTTCTTACTATGCACAAGCACGGCTAGTCTACCCATTAATCAATTGCGCCAGTCATGAATTAGACGAGTCCCAGCGGGACGCCCGTCATCAGTATACAGTAAATAAATATAAGCAGATACCGCTCCTTGCCCGTGTGGAAGATTTGCAGTATCTGTGGGAACCAGCCGGCATGTCGGGGCACTAATTGCCCCAAGGATGGCTGCCATGTAAGAACTCAGAAATCCATTCTTTTCATGCAATCGTTATTTTATTTAACTTAGTAGTCCCTATGTTAATTGAAATTCTATACCGTGGATCATGGTCATTCAGAATGAGTACTTTCATACAAAGTACGATATGAAGAACTCTACAACGATGCCCGTACGGTTAGGTTGTAGATCTTACATAGCGTAATGCAACAATTAAAGCTAACCACGAAATAATTATGCCTTGACTGTAAAGTACACATGCCTTTTTTGTAGAAAATTAGTTGAAGCCTGCACGTGTCCATATGCCAATGTTCGGGATCGGCTAGTCGATTGCAATGATTCATAGTTAATATGAACATGTTTCATTCAGTTTCAGTAAGACGACTAGCCAGTCTCTTTAGTTCCAACTAGGAACGCATGATCCATTATTTAGTCAAGGTAACAATCAATGTCAATTCGTGCCAAGGCGTGAAAGTCAAACTAGTATTTAGTATGGTCGAGTCTATAACTCTCAGGGTTAAGTTCCAGTCACACTGGGTATCCATAAACCAATCAGGACACAGGGCACATTCCACACCATAATAAGTAATAAAATATTAACATATCATGATTTTATCGAGTTCATGCAAAAAGACGTAAGGATAAATAAGAGATGCCACGCCGACATAAAGTAAATAAAGTATAGAGCAATAGGAACACCAAGGTTGGATTACGTCAAGGCTAATCTATACCATGACCAGTCTATGCTAAAGCTTTACGCTATGGCCACCGGGTTACGCCAAGCTTTACGCTAAGGCAAATACGTGCGTAAAAAAAGTACGCGTAAAGAAGTAACGTTACGCGTAAACCAAAATCGCGTAAAGGAATTATGCTAAGCCAAGGAGTACGCGTAAAACAGAGCTACGCATAAAGAACAGGGTTACGCGTAAGACTTGTACGCATAAAAGTATAGAGTTACGTATGAAACACAGTACGCGTAAAGAATAATGTTATACGTAAAACATTGTACGCGTAAAAAATCGAGTTATACGTAAAACATTATATGCGTAAGGGTTCGAGCCACGCGCAAAGGTTGCATGCGTAAGGAATCAAGTTTACGCATGAATGAATACGCGTAAAGAGTAATACGTCAAGCCAAGTCGACTTGCGTAAAACAGATTCACGCTGACACGAATGATCGTGGACGTAGAGCTTGATACTACGCGAGCACGTAAAAATGTGGGCGTAAAGTCTGATATTATGCGGACACGTAAAACGTGGACGTAAAATTAATGCTTACGCGAGCACGTATAACGTGAGCGTAAAACTCCTTCCGAACTCCAAATTCTATGAAACCTTCATTCCAAGCAAAAATGGAACTTCCATGGGCCAGAATGGCGTATAACCCAACCTCAACAATCTGGGACGAACAAAACTTGGAAATAAGGAAGTTTGATAGATCAAAACCAATAAAATCCGAAAAATGGTAATTTTTAGATCTACTAAAAATGAGACGTCAAAATGCAAAATGCCAAGTTCTAAGCTTCTTAGAATCACGAGAGGAAGATAAATAAACCATAAAAATGGGTTGTCATGTGGAAGCAAGATGTACTTGCCTATGGGTTTGGTAGGTGGAGAGAGTTATGAGGAAGAAGAAGAGTAAATGAAAAGAAAAAATAATGAAGAGAGAGAAAGGGTTGGGGCTTTAAATGAAGATGTGGTAGGTAGGGAGTTAGGTTCGGTTCATGATGAACCATCAAAATTCGGAAACAAACCGAACCAAGCCGAACCCAAGAGCCGGAAATAAAATACAAAAAAATAATTAGCGAAAAAATTAAAGGAATTAAATACAAAACAAATGCATGATAAATATTAAATAAATACATTCAAGCAGTACATGTATTAAAAATACGTATTCTAGGAACGGGGAGTGACATCTCTACCATCCTTAAAAAAATTCCGTCCTCGAAATTTCAAATCCAAGCAGGATAGAAATACAGGACCAAACTAATCTAAGTACAGCAATTCTAGCGAGCAAGCAGTCATTTTACAATACCAATAGCAAGTAATATATCTATGTTTATTAATCTTCGACATCAAGCAATTTCTACTCATAGGGTGATAAGCATGAGGAATCAAGATAATCAAGGTACACGGGAAGAGATATACCATGTGAGTCAAATAGGTGCGGATACCGTGATCAGATATCATCCTCACGTTCCCACGTTGACTCTCCTAAGGAGTGATGACCCCAAGCAACACAGACAAGGCTAATTGTTCGGTTCTTGAGTATATTCTCCCTTCGGTCCAAAATAGACACAGGTTGTTCCTCGTAAGACAGGTTGGTACCAACAACCAGTTCAGAATGATCGAGAATATGGCTTGGGTCCGATACATACCTACGCAACTGAGATACATGAAATACATCATGCACCTCTCGTAACGAGGGTGGAAGGGACAAACGATAAGCAACATTGCCTACCCTATCAAGGATAGCAAATGGACCCACGTATCGTGGACTCAACTTCCTGCGAACGCCAAACCTAATGACCCTACGAGTAGGTGAGATCCGCAAAAACACGTAGTCTCCAACAAAAAATTCTAGTGGCCTAAGATGCTGGTCTGCCCAATGACAAAGTCGATCTTGCGCAACTCGAAGTCACTCTCTAATTTCCTTAACCACTTCAACCGTCTGAACAATCATCTCTGGGCCTAACATCTTCCTCTCCCTGATATCATCCCATGCTAGTGGTGACCTATGTAATGCCCCGCTCCGCACGATGCATTACGCTGAAGCGTTGACTCAACGAGTCGCGTTGACGCAAAGGAAATGTATCGATGCAAAACGATACGAGAGTTAAGTTGTCCCGAGCAATGCATCAAACTAAGTTGATGCGAAGAGTTGCCTTGCCCCGAAAGAATGCATCGAGTTGAATCGATGCGAAGTGCCGCGTTGCCCCGAAGGATGAGTGCGTTGAATCGGCTCGAAGATTCTAAGAAATCGAATCGACCAAGGCGCAAGTCCGAATCGATGCAAGTATTGATTTTAGTTGGTTTCGTGTGCAGGTTATACTTTGACGGGAAAATATTAGAGGTCGATCTTTTACAATATTTAGTAAGGGGTCCGCGAAATCAAATTGTCGCCTTGCGACAGGCTAAGACTTGGGCATGCTAAGGCAAATCCGACGTATAACTCAATGAAGCACGAAGTGCTCGAATGGCTAAGTTAGGAGAGTGGCTGTGCAACAAAGTTAGGGAATCGAGCCGCATCGGCTCGGCGAAACGACGAATGCGTATCGACTCAAGGTGGGAGGATTGACTTCTTTTTACTCCTTCATTCGATAAGTCAAATATATCATTGTATGCTAAGTTAACCTATCGACGCCACGGGCGTGGCCGATCGGAGATAAAATCGTAGTGTGAGTCGAACACTAAGTTAGAACAATTAAAATAAAACGTGCATCAATATGCATGAGTCGCTATGGGACATTGGATATCGCTAAGGCGAGCGCCTCGATGCGCAAGCCGTAAGAACATGGGATAACTGTAATCGGCGAGTGCCTTAGTGCACGAACCATACCGTGCCTCTGCTGCACGAGTTAGACGGCTAGAACATTGAAAGACAATAGGCGAGCGCCCTAGCGCGCAAGCCCCGAACATTGAATGCTAAGTTATAGAACATGGATAAACGATCGAAACGTGCTTATGTGCACGGGATAATAAAAGATGGCTTCGTTATAAGAGAATACAGTTGTGGCATGAATGTGGCGGAACTGTCGGATATGACATGGTGCCTCGAAAGGTGTTCAAGACCTTCGGGTCGTTCGGTTGACGAGCATTGAGTTGAGGCACGATGCCATTGAATCATTGAAATGAAGTATGAAATGTAAGAACACAGAAAGCTAACGAAAGAGATGCGAGTTGATAAGTATTGAGTCTCGGACTCAAGACTATGTTTGATTGTTTGAATTTGATTACTTGAATGATAGGGCATTGCATGGTCGATTGGAATGGGCTCGAGATTAATGTGATAATAACCCGTGCACGGGTGTTTCCCCCAAAACAGTTAAATATCGGAGGAGCACCCCGGAACCGATTGGCCGTGGAGGGATTCGAATAATCTTTGTAGGCGCACATCCTTAAACAAGATGGGAAAAGCCACAAATGATAGTATGCAGCGGGAACGTTTTGGTTGTTGGAAGGTGACCCAACCCGTGAAACGCCGGGCAGTCCGACCAAATAGAGAGAAAAGAAGGAAAGAAAAGAAAGGAACTCCTTTAGTCCATTTCGGCGTGGATACGCCAACGGCCCTCATATAGTTAAGGAACGATGGATTGAAAGGGTAGGCATGTATGCGTCCCGCATAGAGATCCTGCTTAGAGATGCACATATAACATGACAGGGAAGGATTACGGCGTATTCACCTTGCGTCGGTGCAAGGGCGAGTGCGTCGACTTGGTAAGTCGTGCCACGAATCAAACACGAGATTGTTTGTTTGCTTGCCTATTCAATTCGATAACATGCTGCTATGCTAACATGCTTTACGTTTCCAAATATGCCATAAAATTGACCCTAAGGAGAACATAGCAAGATCATAAGCTAAGTTGCATGATTCAACATAAATATTAAAATGTCGGTTTGGAAAGATGATCTTTGCTTCAGTACATGCGAGGACGAACGTACTGATCCCCCACCAGCTTCATGCAGGGTGCAGGGAATGGATTGCTCGCGGCGAAGCGTTGCTTGAACGTGTTAAGGCTTGGAATGACGAAGCGCATTGAAGCGTGCTATCGCATTGACGCTCGGACTACGCAGCTGGATTGATGCGGCCGAGATATAGAAGGCATGATGTATGGAACGGTGAAATCCTTTGTGGGCAAGAGAGAACCTGAGTGGTGTAGCCAATCTGGCATCTATTGTTAGGCTATCGAAAGCCATTGTAATATCAGTTTCGAATATCAATAAAGAGAATTATTTCGTATACTCTGGTTTCCTTTCGTTGTTAATATCGAATCAAAAGATAACCATTTGAGAACTTGTCATCTTGCCTTGCACGAGCGCAACTCCAGGCTCGTGCGGCGTTACGCCCCCTGCGAGGACGATGATTCGGGTGATTCTGGGTCGGGGCATGACAAATTGGTATCAGAGCTCTAGGCTCAATTTCCTCTGGACGCTCGCTTCATTACAATTCGAAAAGTTGCCCACCACCACTTGATATCACTCTTGACTCTACTCGATGCCGCACTGGATGTTCCATACAATAAGTCTAATACAAATCGTATAATTTTGCCGCATGTGTTTTGGAAATTATACGATGTTTGCTAAGAAAGTTGCGAGGGGTATATTGCATTGAATGCAACGAGCCGTAAAAATGTTAGTTGCTGCAAGCGCAACAAATTGTGAAATACGATTTGGGATGTTATTGTTGCAATATAACATGTTGGAAGAGAAATAAAACGATGCACGAAGTACAACGAGTTAATGGTGAATATGCGTTAAAATGAAAGTGAGAAGTGATAAGCCAATACCGAATGTGTTAAACGGATTGTGCATTGACTTGGAAAGTCGAGAGTAAATCGTTGCACGAGGTACGGTAAATATCGGAAATGATCGTTGCACGATGTGCAACGCGTATTTGAAAGTAAAATCATTGCACGTGGTGCAACGCATATCAAATTAATCGTTGTACGAAGTGCAAAGGAAATTGGAAATAAATCGTTATACAAAGTGAAATGAAAGTGTCAAAAATAAATCGTAGCACGATGTGCAACGCGTATCGGAAGTGAAATTTATTGCACGGGGTGCAACGCGTATCTAAATAAATTGTTGCACGAGATGCAACGTAAGGAAAGAATTGAAATTGTAAATCGATAGAACAAATCGTTCGGTTGCACACCAAACTTATGTTGGCAAACGAGAACATTGACCGAGTTGCGTCGGATTTGATAGAATCAAAGTTACGGTTGTGATCAAGCATGATCAGTGCAGAAATCGTGAGTCGGAAGAGATCGTTGGTTTATACTAAGTATAGCGCGAGGGAAATGGCTTAAATTCCGAGTGGTATATGCCATACCACGTAGGCGATGAATGACTCGATTTCGAGTGGTATATGGTATATCACTTGTGCGATGAATTGCATCGACGCATTACGAGAATTACGGAAGGTTTGTCCGCAACAGACGGAAGAGTACCGAGACTTGATTAAAAAATTTGTATAACGGTATGTTGATGCAAGTGTTCTTCGAAAATTGGTTGGGACGATAAGACGAGACTCGTATCAATGAACCATACGTCGGATGAAAGTTATAAGTTGGTCGGACGACCGAGTCTAGCAAAACGATTATACCTTGACGCAATAATCAGATCGACGGGAAATGAATACTCGAGCTTGCAAATGAGTCGCACGACTTACGTTCTCGGTAGAAATGTTGGGCGAGATGAATCGAATCGTACAACTTGTGATTTCGATAGAAATGTTAGGCGATGCGAATTATAATCGAATCACACAATGTGCGACTTCGGTAAAGAGTTTGGTTGACGTGAGTAATTGTGCCTAAGAAATAGTTGGTTACGTTATGGCGACACTCATTTGAGTACGACTGAAAAACATACGAAACTTAGAGGGCATGATCGTATAACTTGAGGGCACGATGTTGGATAATCGGTAACTCGGTTACGCGATCAAAGTATAGCGGGATGCAGTGAATCAGAAAATGAGTTGATGCGTATGAAAAAGTTTGTTGCAAACTTGGATGTATGCGATGCGAGTTAAGTTGACGTTGAAACAGATTTGAAGTCGACCCTCTTGCTATCGAAATTGATATGAACTATCAAGATCGATATGCAAGAAAACGTAAGCGCAATGTGAGAATACAAAATGGAGTGCGCCTTACGCTATCAAAATTTTGTAAGTAACGATACGAGAATGAACGAACTTGGTTGATCATAAATTTTATGATTGATCAAGATGAGAGACTATAAGTCATCGACGATTGCTCGATGCGTATAGCATCTCGTGTGTCGACCCGTAAATAAGATAGACTCGAACTCGATGCGAGTAGATGTTTCATAAATTGCGGAATCATCAATGGCTGTGCATGATTTGACTTGGAGGATAATTGCGCATCAGTTGCGCCGATAGAAATGGTTTTGTCCAAAATTGGGTAGTCGTATAGAATCGTCGGAACGTGATTTGGCTCCGAAATAAGATATAGCATGGTTCGTATTAAACTGTCCTTCGGTGATGATCCACAATTATCAAGCGTAGCTTCGGGGCAGCTGACCCTAGAAGACTTGACCGCCAAATCAAATTAAATGCTGCAAACCGTAAGATAACCCATGCGATATCGCATATGAGATTGCACCGATAACAAATATAACACGGTGCGTGTTGACGATGAGTCTAGGCGATCGAGAATTGTTGGAACAGCTTTCGATAGAATGATATAGTTAGATTTGAGTATTCGTCGGATGAATGCTTAAATGGTTATGTTGGTCGACGATCGAACTTGAAATTCACCAACGAACTTGGTGATTCGAATAGACGATTGCGAGAATCGTGCTATGCACGAGAGGGAACGATAAGGGAATGACTTACAAGTCATGTCGTTAGATTCGGATTCACCTTGCAATTGAGCTTGCGTGAATCAAAAACTTATATTCGATGTTACGAGACGGATAAGTTGGGAATTTGGCTAGTAAATTCCTACTCGTTAGAAAATTGATGTGAAATGTATCGTAGAGACTTCGTGTCAAGGCGATCGTTGCCTTGAGTACCGTCGCCTTGATGTAAACTTTCTTGTCGGATAGATTGTGGCCTTTGTGCAATGTCAATTTAAAGTTGCGTCGGGAGAAGTTAAGCACGGTGCTAGGTAAGTTGCCTAGCGGGCGTAGTCTCGAATATTGATAAAGAAATCGTATCGAAATAAGTTGCATAGCCAGACTTCGAGAATAGTTGGTTGGCAATTTCGAACGCAAGGCGTTACAAAGGATCGTTGTGATCGAATGCGCGACGGCTCGGCGCAACGCGTAGAATTGATAGTCCCAATGAAACGTACGAAATGAGAAATACAAATTTGAATCGCATCGTGTGCCTTGACTTTTGTTAGATGATCACGTGTGTATCAATATATGTATGCGATGAAATTTCGAGAACAGTTGCTAAGGATATGTCCGATCGAGAGTACGAGATGGCAAGCATAGGATTGAAATTTACCTGTCAGCTTTGTTCCAATTTGCTACCACTGGAATTGGTCAAAATACATATATCTTCGGGACGCCTTGAATATAGGTATGAATCCAAATCGAGTTGTATACAAAAATTCAAATCGAGCTGCAGGGATGACTTTGAAATGTTAATGAAAAGCTTGCGAGATAGTGTGAAACTGAATAACAATGGTGGGACGAGATCATGAAACGATCTATAAAATACTTAGTCGGAGTGTTGGTTTTGGTTCGAGGACGAACCTTGTTTTGAGTGGTATATTCTGTAATGCCCCGCTCTGCACGGTGCATTACGCTGAAGCGTTGACTCAACGAGTCGCGTTGACGCAAAGGAAATGTATCGTTCCAAAACGATACGAGATTTAAGTTTTCCTGAGCAATGCATCAAACTAAGTTGATGCAAAGAGTTGCCTTGCCCCGAAAGAATGCATCGAGTTGAATCGATGCGAAGTGCCGCGTTGCCCCGAAGGATGAGTGCGTTGAATCGGCTCGAAGATTCTAAGAAATCGAATCGACCAAAGCGCAAGTTCGAATCGATGTAAGTATTGATTTTAGTTGGTTTCGTGTACAGGTTATACTTTGACGGGAAAATATTAGAGGTCGATCTTTTGTAATATTTAGTAAGGGGTCCACGAAATCAGATCGTCGCCTTGCGACAGGCTAAGACTTGGGCACGCTAAGGCAAATCGGACGTATAACTCAATGAAGCACGAAGTACTCGAATGGCTAAGTCAGGAGAGTGGCCGTGCAACAAAGTTAGGGAATCGAGCCGCATCGGCTCGGCAAAAAGACGAAGGCGTATCGACTCAAGGTGGGAGGATTGACTTCTTTTTACTCCTTTATTCGATAAGTCAAATATATCATTGTATGCTAAGTTAACCTATCGACGCCACGGGCGTGGCCGATCGGAGATAAAATCGTAGTGTGAGTCGAACACTAAGTTAGAACAATTGAAATGAAACGTGCATCAATATGCACGAGTCGCTATGGGACATTGGATATCGTTAAGGTGAGCGCCTCGATGCGTAAGCCGTAAGAACATGGGATAACTGTAATCGGCGAGTGCCTTAGTGCACGAACCATACCGTGCCTCTGCTGCACGAGTTAGACGGCTAGAACATTGAAAGATAATAGGCGAGCGCCCTAGTGCGCAAGCCTCGAACATTGAATGCTAAGTTATAGAATATGGATAAACGGTCGAAACGTGCTTACGTGCACGGGATAATAAAAGATGGCTTCGTTACGAGAGAATACAGTTATGGCATGAATGTGGCGGAACTGTCGGATATGACATGGTGCCTCGAAAGGTGTTCAAGACCTTCGGGTTTTTTCGGTTGACGAGCATTGAGTTGAGGCACGATGCCATTGAATCATTGAAACGAAGTATGAAATGTAAGAACACAGAAAGCTAATGAAAGAGATGCGAAATGATAAGTCTTGAGTCTCGGACTCAAGACTATGTTTGGTTGTTTGAATTTGATTACTTGAATGATAGGGCATTGCATGGTCGATTGGAATGGGCTCGAGATTAATGTGATAATAACCCGTGTACGGGTGTTTCCTCCAAAACGGTTAAATGCCGAAGGAGCGCCCCAGAACCGATTGGCCGCGGAGGGATTCGAATAATCATTGTAGGCGCACATCCTTAAACATGATGGGAAAAGCCGCAAATGATGGTATGCAGCGGGAACGTTTCGGTTGTTGGGAGGTGACCCAACCCGTGAAACGCCGGGCAGCCCGACCAAATAGAGAGAAAAGAAGGAGAGAAAAGAAAGGAACTCCTTTAGTCCATTCCGGCGTGGATACGCCAACGGCCCTCATATAGTTAAGGAACGATGGATTGAAAGTGTAGGCGCGTATGCGTCCCGTATAGAGATCCTGCTTAGAGATGCACATATAACATGACAGGGAAGGATTATGGCGTATTCACCTTGCGTCGGTGCAAGGGCGAGTGCTTCGACTTGGTAAGTCGCACCATGAATCAAACACGAGATTGTTTGTTTGCTTGCCTATTCAATTCGATAACATGCTGTTATGCTAACATGCTTTACGTTTCCAAATATGCCATGAAATTGACCCTAAGGAGAACATAGCAAGATCATAAGCTAAGTTGCATGATTCAACATAAATATTAAAATGTCGGTTTGGAAAGATGATCTTTGCTTCAGTACATGCGAGGACGAACGTACTGATACCCCACCAGCTTTATGCAGGGTGCAGGGAATGGATTGCTCGCGGCGAAGCGTTGCTTGAACGTGTTAAGGCTTGGAATGCCGAAGCGCATTGAAGCGTGCTATCGCATTGACGCTCGGACTACGCAGCTGGATTGATGCGGCCGAGATATAGAAGGCATGATGTATGGAACGGTGAAATCCTTTGTGGGCAAGAGAGAACCTGAGTGTTGTAGCCAATCTGGCATCTATTGTTAGCCTATCGAAAGCCATTGTAATCTCAGTTTCGAATATCAATAAAGAGAATTGTTTCGTATACTCTGTTTTCCTTTCGTTGTTAATATCGAATCAAAAGATAACCATTTGAGAACTTGTCATCTTGCCTTGCACGAGCGCAACTTCAGGCTCGTACGGCATCACGCCCCCTGCGAGGACGATGATTCGGGTGATTCTGGGTCGGGGCGTGACAACCTACACTTTTTACCGTATAGTGCTTCAAATGGCACCATCTAGATACTGGCTTGATAACTGTTGTTGTAAGAAAACTCGACTAAGTGTAGGTGACTCTTCCAAGATCCTCCAAAATCTAGGGTGCAAGCTCGTGACATATCTTCTAAAGTCTGAATTGTTCTTTCTGATTGCCCGTCTGTCTATAGATGGTAAGCCATGCTAAATCTTAACTTGGTACCCAGACTATGATGTAAACTCTTCTAGAAATGTGATATAAAATAGGTATCTCTATCTGACACAATACTGACAGGGACCCTATGCTGCCTGACTATCTGTTGCATATACAACTCTGCCAACTTTTCTGTAGATTGCCCTACTCTAAAAGGAAGAAAATGTGCCACCTTGGTAAGCCGATACACTATCACCCAGATAGCATCCTTACCACTTGGTGATCTCGATAAACCGGTCACAAAGTCTATTGTGATATGCTCCCATTTCCATTTCGGAATAGAAAGCGGTTGTAATAATCCAGCTGGCCTTTGTTGTTCTGCCTTCTCTGGCTGACATATTAAGCAACGGGAAATGAATCTAGCTATCTCCCTCTTCAATCCGTTCCACCAAAAGTGCTGCTTGATATCCTTGTACATTTTGGTCCCTCCGGCATGTATAGAATACTGAGAACTGTGGGCTTCTGTCATAACCTCCTGTCGGATATTTCTACTAGGCACACATAGACGTGATCCAAATCTAAGTGTACCATCTTCATAAATTTTCATCTCCTTCCTGAGTCTTGACTCACATTCTGTCCTAAGCTTCTGAATCCTTGGGTCCTGTGCCTGAGCTGCCTTGATCTTGTCTACCAAGTCAGATTGGACTCGTAGACTTGCCAGAATTCCTATATCACTAGGAAGTATAACCTCGATGCCCATCTCTTGAAGGTCTTCTAAGATATATTTTTGTGACGTCAACATAAATGCACCGCCTCTCATGCTGAGAGCGTCTGCTACCATATTAGCCTTGCCTGGATGATACTGAAGCTCTACGTCGTAATCCTTGATCAATTCTAACCATATTCTCTGCCTCATGTTCAGTTCCTTCTGCGAAAAGATGTACTTCAGACTCTTGTGGTTTGTGTACATGTCCACTCGATCACCATACAAGTAATGCCTACATAGCTTCAAAGCAAATACTACTGCCGCCAACTCTAAGTCATGAGTTGGATAATTCTTCTCGTGGTCTCGAAGTTGCCTAGATGTATATGCTATCACCTTTCCATGTTGCATTAGGACACATCCAAGTCCCTTCCTTGACGCATCACAATATACAGTAAAACCTCCGGATCCAACCGGTAATGTAAGAATAGGTGCCGTGATCAACTTCTGCTTCAGATTCTCAAATGATGCCTGACACTCTGCCGACCAGATAAATGGCACATCCTTTCGTGTCAAGCGGGTCATGGGTGCTGAGAGTCTTGCAAAGTCTGATACGAACCTTCTGTCATATCCTGCCAATCCTAAGAAACTTTGTACATCTGCTACGGTCTTAGGTGTTGGCCAACTCTCTACTGCTTCCACTTTCTTAGGATCCACTGCTACTCCAGCCCCGGATATGATGTGCCCCAAGAATGAAATATGATCCGTCCAAAACTCACACTTGCTGAGCTTGGCATACAACTGGTTCTCTCTCAGAACCTGTAACACCTTCCTGAGGTGATCTTCATGCTCTTCTTCACTAGCTGAATATACAATAATGTCGTCGAGGAACACAATAACAAATTGATCTAAGTACGGCATAAAGATGCGGTTCATCAAATCCATAAATATTGATGGAGCATTGGTTAAACCGAACGGTATTACTAAGAATTCGTAGTGCCTGTACTTGGACCTGAATGTCGTCTTGGGAATATCCTCTTTCCGAACTCTCACTTGATGATACCCTGATCGAAGATCTATCTTGGAGAAAACCCTTGCTCTACTCAACTGATCAAACAAGTCGTCGATCCTTGGTAGTGGGTACTTATTCTTTACTGTTGCCGCGTTGAGCTTTCTGTAGTCAATGCACAATCTTGATGACCCATCCTTCTTTCCTACAAGTACCACTGGTGCTGCCTATGGTGATTCGCTAACTCGAATGAACTTCTTCTCCTTCAGTTCCTCTATGTGCTGATACACCTTGGCCTGTTCTGAATCTGCCATTCTGTAAACTCGATCCGATATCGGCTTAGTTTCGGGTGCCAATTCTATACTGAACTCAATATCCCTAACCGGTGGTAGACTTGAAAGTTCTTCGGAAAATACATCTAGAAACTTCTCAACTATCTTCGGAACTTGAACTTCTTCCATTGCCGCTACTACTCCTTGTTTATGCTGGTATGCCTCTGATCTGACTAAGGTAAAACGTTTCATGCCTGGAATACTAAAAGATACACTCCCTCTACGATAATCTATTGTCGCTTGACTGTCTTTCAGCCAGTCCATGCCTAAGATAACGTCAAAATTTCCAACAGGAAATTCTATCAACCTGGCGAGTAAGGAACGCCCGCACACTACAACTCTACACGCTAGAATAACTCTACTAACTCCTACGAGCCCATTACCAGTGAGTATATTCAACCTCCCTGGCAATGCCTCGAATTCTATTCCTAGTCGTGTCGTAAATTGTGAAGTTATAAATGAGTGTGATGCTTCTGAATCAAACAATGCTACTATGGGATATGAGACGACGAGAATGTTACCTGCCATAATATCTCCCGATGCCAATGCCTCTTCCAAGGACAGATTGAATGCCTGCCCTCGGCCTCCTTGTTGGTTTCCATGTTGTGGCCTAGCCTGGTGTTGCTGCTGGCCCTTGCCTTAGTGATGCTGGAGTGGTCTTTGTTGTTGTTGCTGCATCGGCGGTCCCTGCTGCCGAAATATCTGAGCCTGTGACATGAACGGGCGTTGTGCCAACGGCCTCACTGCTACCGCTGGTCCTTGATACTGGCCTGCCCCTGGTGCTGGCAGAGCCGAATACTGATGTACTGGGCCTCCTGACTTCGTACTCATGGGACAGGTGAAAACCCGATGATCTGGACTTCTGCATACCAAATACTGTTCGTTCAATGCCCTATACACGCCTCTAGCATGCCCTGCCTTCCCATAATAGGTGCAGCCCACTAGGTATTGCTAGTTCTTCCTTTGCTACTGTTGCTGCTATCTTGGTGACGCTGGTCCTCGCATCGCCATATCGTAAATACGAATGCCAGGGGATGGTGCTGTTATTCGGGGCGCTACTCCCCCTCCTCCTTCCATCTGATTATGAAATCTCTTCTAACCTCCAGTCCTTGCTGTGATCCTCTGGATGGTCATCTCATGCCTTCGGGTTGCCGTCAACACCTAATCGAAAGTCTGGTAGTTATGCCCCTCTATCAATTGCAATAGTTCAAGATGAAATCCTTGCTGAAACCTCATAGCCCTCTGGCTCTCTGTTGCTACCATCTCCGGGACAAACCTACTCAGTCTGCAGAACTCTGCTGCATAAGCATCCACTGTCTTACCAGCCTGCTTGAGGTTGATAAACTTCTGTTGTAGCTCAAACCATGCCACAACTTCATAGTACTTCGTCTTGAACCTCGCAGTGAAATCATCCCAAGCTATAGGACATCTGATGCCCACTTCTTCTGATTCCCACCAATCACGTGCGAGGTCCTGAAGTAACAACTTCACTTGATCCACACGTTCTTCTGTCGGTACCTTAGCCGCTGTCAGAATAGCCCCAATATCTTTAAGCCATGCATCTACTGAAATGGCATCTTCCGTGCCTTCGAAACGACGGGGTTTATACTTATAAAATCTAGTTGACGCTCCTGAATCGGTCCTCACTCCTTGTAGGTCCTAAAAATCAAGTTGCACCCATCAACAAAGTCATCAAAATCAAATTATACATCCTTCAAGTGAACTACGCAGAAGATAGATTGCACAACCGTTCGTTTGTGCAGGCTGAACTGCACACTCATCCAAGTACGCGAGCTGACGTGGCCTCGTCATTATTACCTGACAGAAAATCAGATCTTCTGACAACTGACAGCACGGAGAACGAGGAAACTGTTCGTTTATCGTACAGCATAGCGCTCGAGGACAGCTGTACATGCAGCGTAATTGGCCAGACTCTCTGCGGCGCAGTCTATCCCAGCGCGGTCCATCCCAGCGCAATCTGAAGCCAGCACAATTCAGGTGGCGCAGTTCATCAAGACAACTGACAATGTACACGTGGCCTTCATGCCATCAATTACTCACCATGTGGCAACCGTCTGTACACGATCAAGCGTATTTCAATCAAACAATGCCACGCGTCACATACAGATGGTCTACGATCGAGTAACTGCCTGCGCTGTCCATTGTCTGTGCAATCCAAAGTCTGTGCAATCTAACCTGTGCAAGTCAGAATAACTAAAAGTTAGTTATTTCTAGAACTCTATAAATAGAGTTTCAAGCCTTCATTGTCAATGACAGATATATATCAGAAATCATCACCAGAGATCAGGAGTTCTTGCCAAAGTGCTGCTGCAATCTTCAGAGGCTACCGTCTTCAAAGTTCACATCGTCCAAGGGATAAAGCGATCGTCATTCAGATCGGATTCCTATAGTTGTACTTTCTCATAATTCTTGTAATCTTCTTACAAAGTTTGTTGAAATAAAGATCAACTTTTGTTTTTGCAAACAAAATGGCGACTCTGCTGGGGACGACTTTCTCCTCCGACGAGGAAGCGACAACTCAATGTGACGTTGCGTCTATCGGAAAGACGCAGAAGACGCTGGTTGTAAAGGTCAACCAGACGGCCTATGAAGCCATGATCAACTCCAGGAGCACCCCTCGCACTGCGACAGCTTCTGCCACGATCAAAGTGCGCCTAGTGTGGGTCCCCAAGACTGCTGCGCAGTCTGTTGATTCTGCCACCAAGACTGCTGCGCAGTCTAAAGTCTCTGCTGCTAAGACTGTTGCACAGTCTGTTGTCTTTGCTGTTGCACAATCTGCCTCTACTACTCATGCGCAGTCTGCTGTTGCCAGTGTACAAACTACTTCATATTCTGCTCTGTCAAAGTGTAAGACTCCTCTTCCTCTGGTGCAGTTGGCTGCAACTCTGCCTGCGCAGTCCACTACTCCAGCAACCAGAGTGCAACACAAACACTCTGGCAACAAGACTCCTGCTGCGCAAGCCACTGTGACTGAGGCCAGAAGACATTCTGCCAGAACTCCTCATATGTAATCTGACAGTGCGCCATCAACCCATGCGCAAACTGTGCCTGCGTAATCCAAGAGAGACAGCCCTTTGGCTAATCTCTCCTCTTCTCATAACAAGAGGAAAAGCTCTTCTCCTTCTCTCAAGCACCCTGCTGCTCCTGCGCAATCCACTGGGGGTAGTCTTTTGGCTATTCCTCCTCCTCCCCAGAACAAAGGAAAAGGCCCGTTGGTCTTTTCTCAAACTTTCTTGTCCCATGACTTGGAAGACAATAGAGGGAAACGCTCTTTAGCTAACCCTTCTTCACAAAACAAAGGAAAAGGCCCTTTGGTCTTTTCTCAGTCTTCCTCGGTTTTTACCGTTGAAGATCAAACTGAACGTGCTCCGGCACCATTCAGTACAAGAACACTCTCCCACAAGGATTCTTCTTCACTCCTTGCCAAAGGGAAGTGTACTGATCAGAGAGGTATTCTGCCTACTCCGGTAGCAGAATTCCGAGATCTCCCAACTCTTCAGATCTCCCGTTCAAGACAGAGAAAATTGCTAGTGTCTAAGACAGAAACCCCTGGGGGTGAGTTTGCTGATCTAAAAACTTATCTCAATCGACCAACTTCGGTGAAACACAAACAGCTAATACCGAAGACCAACCAGTATCAGAAGCAAACTTCCAGGATCAAGAATTCGGACACTTATGCTAATAAAATGAGTACTTTCCTGTACACTCAAGGGACAAAACATTTGAAGAACCGGAACCATGTTCCAAATATTGTCAAAGAACATGTCCCTCGAACTTCTTCCCGTCCCATTGCTGTTCCCGATCTCCGAGAACACCTCAAGTAAAAATGGAACAACATCTCAACATCCCCAGTGCAACCACTTGGACACCATTACAATCACAAGGTTGTCATCAAGTGTTGTTGTCAGACAACAAGACAATCTGTCTTCGATTGTCTGAACTTTTCAAACTCTGAACCTATGTCAGAAGATGAAGACGAAGCTTTGTACGCTTCTGTCAACATGACTTCCAGAGACACTGGGGTAGGAAGTGCTCCAAGCACGACAAGCCTCGCAAGCCAAGCCAGCGGTATTTGGATCTACTCCAAGAATCTTCTGAAAGAGTATTCCAATATACCCGATCCCGAAGCCGAGATACAATCGGTCAAAGGAATCTTCAAAATCCTTCCGGTCATCTTCCTCTTTCTCACTCAGGAGATGATTCTTTCTTCGACCATGATGCATACAGTGAAATCTCAGAATAGACAGTGTCCTCCACTGTACCCAGAGAAGTGACAGCTTATATTGTCAATGAAGACCCAGATGCTTCCAGTTCGGCCAGTCAAGAACAATGAATAGCTGCACTAGAAGACAAGCTAAAGACCATGGCTGAGATGGTCGCAAGTATACATTCCATCATCGTGGCCCAGCATACAGTACCACCGAACGCACCTTCTATAAATCCTGAAATCATAGCACCGTCGATACCTGTCAATGCAGGACTGGGGGTAGCATCTACTCAAGTACCTCCTGTACAGATCCAACCTACACCCAGTCAATCAGGTGCTGGAGGTAGTGCTTACCACGCTGTTCCTCCCCCTAACACTGTGATTCAGCCTACTCCTTCTACATCAGTGGAAGATGCCAATGAAGCTGTCAAGCTTCTGTGCACTCAGTTCGAGGCCTTCAAAGAGAAGGACAATTTGCAGAGATTGGGGATCAAGCGACCCTATCCAGTTGAATGGAAGGAAGTCCCATTTCCTCCGAAGTACAAAATCCCAACAATCTTGCTGTTTGATGGCAGCACTTCTCACAGTCAGTTCATTAACCACTTTGAGGTTATGACTGTCCAACTTCAACCAAATAACGCTCTTCTTACCAGAGTATTCGTTGGATGTTTAGCCGACGTAGCATACGATTGGTACAGAAGCTTGCCCGATAGTTGTATCACCTCCTTCTCTGGCCTAAAGCAAATTTTCTTGGAACGATTCTATGAGGGGATCAACGACATAACTATGTCAGCCCTCAATAAAATCAAACAAAGACACAATAAAACTGCTGAGAGTTTTATTGAAAGGTTCCGCCGGGAAGCTTTGAAAATGCCTCTTGGAACTCCAGTTGCTGTCACCATAGATACCTGCAAGGCAAATCTTTTGCCTATCATCAGCATGTGGACAAGATCTACTCAATTCCAAGACTGGCCATCTTTCATTGTCAATGCTAAAGCAGCTGAAGTTAGCGCTGACAAATTCAAGCAACTAGGGGTACAAATGTCTAACCCCGACCGGGATGAACACCAGACATCAGGTGGTGGCAATCGCCAGAACAACCGCAAGGGAAAAAAAACCTTGAATATAAACTTGACGAATAAGAACAAAGAATCTTTGGCGGTCAACGTAGCTCCCCCTACGTCAACTTCTACCCCTTCAGCACCTCCACCAAGAGAACCTCGTCCGAAAGTGGAGTATTTTTTTGACGAGAATGACACAGTGAGCATATTTGATTGCTTGATCAAAAGCAATAAGCTCCAGCTCCCAGATCCCAAGAAGCCCGATGAAGTCGGTAAGACTGATCATCCCAAGTACTGTGTCTATCACAAGTTCATCGGACATCTCACTCGAGCATGTTATGTGCTCAAAGGAAAAATTCAAGAGCTGGTCAATGCTGGTGTTGTCACTCTGCAGCAAGACGAGAAGACTGTTACCGCAAACATGGTCTCAGTCCAATTTGGTGACTTCCCGCCCCAGATGGTACAGCACGGTGTCATTCCTATCCCCAAAGCTACTATCGAGATTGAGAATCTCCCTCCTCCACGAAGTGAAGGTCTCGTCCCCTTGTCTTTTGACAATGGCGAGATTATGTGGATTCATCCGGATCTTGTTTCAGAGTTCGAACTTCCCTCTTTCTCCAAGAAGAGGACCGCTCCAAGGGCAAAACAAAGACTTACAATATGGTATCTTTTGACCCCATAGTTGACGAGGAAATCCTGTTGGGCACCAGATCAGGGAAAGCCTACCTAAAGGATTACCCCGAAGCTCAAGAGAATCCTGCTTCTTCTTCTGAGCCTGCTCCAATGCAGCCTGCTTCTACTGAGGATATTTCTACTACATCCTCACCGGTTGTAGAGTCTACTCCTCCCAAGCCGATGGTCGTTGACAAAGGCAAACAGCAAGTCCACTTCGACAAACCTTTGAAGAAGTCATCTCCTTCAGGACTTGAAAAGCCTTACAATTTTGATATCTTGGCTCAATTGGACAATACACCGGCCCGACTGTCCATCTTCGAGCTCTTGTGCCACTCCAAAGAGACTCAAAAAACTCTGAGTGAGGCTCTCATGCAAGCTAAAACTTGTCTAGCCCTGCTAAAGAAGTCGAAAGCAGAACCAGTCTCTTGCCTCCATTGTCATAGTGTGTTGGAATTAATTCCAGACATAACTTTCACACAGGATGACATGTTGATGGAAGACAACAGGCACGATCGTCCTCTCTACTATACAGGATATGTCGACTCGATGAAAGTCGATCGCATTCTGATAGATCCAGGGTCTGCTCTCAGTATCATGCCGAAGACAATGTTGGATGCGCTGAAGATCCCAGTACATAGTCTTTCCAGTACAATTACCACTATTCTCGGGTTCAACCAGGGAAGGAGTGAACCTCTGGGCAAGATTCGCCTAAAACTTTAAATAGGCAATCTTCGCACGAAGGTGACCTTCAATATCATTGACAACCATGGTTGTTCTTATAATGCTTTGTTGGGGAGACCATTTCTGCATGAGCACAACATTGTTCCTTCGACTCTCCATCAATGTTTTAAATATGTTGATGACAATGGAGAAGTGCAAAAGGAGGTTGCTGATCTTTAACCTTTCAAAGGGGTCGAAGCATACTGCAACGATGCTCGTATGTACAAGGATAAATTCATGAAGGTTGTCCTGTCTGTGGACACTGAAGAAGAGCAAGAAACAGTACCCAATGATACCCTTATCATACCTGTCAAAGGGCGTTTTTCTCGTCCTCAGTCTTCCAAGCCACTGGCTATCCACTTGCCAGTCCGAAAATAACCAACTGATGATGATCATGATCAAAGGGAGCTCACATCTTCTGAGCCGCATGTTATAGATTTACGTCGTAACAAAGAAAAAAGGCAGCTCACCTCTTCTGAGCCACTTGTTATTGATTTATCTCATAACAAGGAAAAAAGGGAGCTCACCTCCTCTGAGCCGCTTGTTATCGACCTCCGTCGTAACAAAGCTAATCCTCCTCCACGTTCTTCTTCTTCCCTCTTGTAATCAATCTGACCAAGCCTGCTAAGGCTAAAGGTCCTGCTGTAAATACAAATGTACAAATCAATAAAAAAGCATCTACTTTCCAGTATACTGATGTCGTTTATCATGCTAAGTGCTATTTGGATATGTTAGATAGCTTTCAGTCATTTACAATAGGATTTGTGCAATCTCTTCAAACAGAAGTCTCATTTGAACTTCCAAAAGATTCATATCGGATCGTTCCCGCTTGTAAGAAAGGCGAGAGTCCAATAATTTTTAGTAAAGGACCGGAACAACAATTTATCTATACGGATGATAGCAAAAGTAACGATACGGGACATCTTTAACTCCGTCGTTACAGTCACCAATCAAAAGACATCACCCAAAATATGGGTTATGACTTCAAGAGCGGCCTCAACTACGGTAAAGGTCGAAGAACTCCTATCCGTACGGCTGTGCCGAAAGGAAAATCAGAGATGTACTACAGCAGGACCAAAAGAGGCCTCGGATATGCTTCTCCTCCGGTATTATCCCCAGCAGCCTCTGAATCCGACAGGGAAGAGCGTTCTAACTCTTCTGATTCCAGATCATAGGATTCTGACACTAGCATCAGTCAAGTTCATCGATTGACTGTATCTTCTAACATGGTCTCCATCGAACTTCTAGAAGGCAATGACGAGGATGTTGAAAAAAATCCCGAAACAGATCCTTGGGCTCAACGGATGGATACCCAATGGGAACTCCGATTCGAACAAAGGGAACCTCCTACTGAAGATCAATTGGTTCAAATTGATGTAGGAGAGAGCGGGTCACCTCGTCCAATATTCATCAGCAAGAACCTCCCAGAGGCAGATAAGCAGGAACTAATTCTTCTTATTCAAGAATACATTGATGTCTTTGCCTGGAGCTATGAAGATATGCCAGGTCTAGATCCCAAAGTTTCTACTCACAAACTGAACATCTTGCCAAATACAAAACCGGTCAAACAGCAACAACGGCATTTCAAGCCAGAAATGATGGATGCCATCGATGATGAAGTCAAGAAGCTCATTGCCTGTAGCTTTATTCGAGAAGAGTAGCATCCTGATTGGGTAGCCAATGTCGTCCTAGTTCTAAAGAAAATCGGCAAAGTTCGAGTCTGCATCGACTTTCGGGATCTTAATGAAGCATATCCAAAAGATAAATTTCCTTTCCCTATCACGGACGTCATGATTGACAACACCTGTGGGTTCGAAAGAATATCTTTCATGGACGGATTCACCGGATACAATCAGATTCAGATGAATCCTGAAGATGAAAAACATACTTCTTTCCGCACTCCTCGCGGAGTCTACTGTTATACTGTCATGCCATTTGGTCTCAAGAATGCTGGTGCAACATACCAACGAGCCATGAGTACCATCTTTCGAGATCATCTGTGCAAGACTGTCGAATGCTACGTCGACGATATTGCTGTCAAAAGTCGTCTAAAGGAAGATCACATCCAAGACTTGAGAACTATCTTCAATCTGATGCACCAACATCAACTCAAAATGAATCCCACCAAGTCATTCTTGGGTGTCTCTAGTGGCAAATTTCTTGACTTCGTCATTACCTCTAAGGGTATACACGTGGATCCCGAGAAGATCAAAGCCATTCAAGAGATGCGTCCTCCACGCAACCTAAAAGAGCTACGAGGATTCCAAGGTCGACTTGCGTATATCAGGAGATTTATTTTGAATCTTTCTGGACGCTGCAGACCATTCACTCAACTAATAAAGAAGGGTGTATCTTTCGTTTGGACCGAAGAATATCAACGAGCATTTGATGACATAAAGCGGTATCTCATGAACCCACCAGTCTTGGTGCCACCAATCTCTGGCATACCATTTTTAATGTATGTCCGTGCTATAGACCATTCATTGGGTGCTTTACTTGTCCAAAAGAACAAGAAAGGCCATGAACAAGCCATTTATTATCTCAGTCGTACTATGATTGGTACTGAACACCGTTATAGTCCGGTTGAAAAAGAATGCCTAGCTCTTATGTTTGCTGTTCAAAAGACTCGGCATTATATCATTGGCCAAACTATTCATGTCATATCCCGAGTTAATCCTCTTTGGGTACTGATGAAGAAGCCTAGCACACTCAATTCTCGGCTGGCTATATGGGACATTCTGCTAGCCCAATATGACATGGTATATGTTCCTCAAAAATCTGTCAAAGGTCAAGCACTGGCGGATTTCTTAGCAGCTCATCCTGTTCCGGAGACATCTAAACTATATGACGAAATTCCAAACGAAACTTTGGAATCTAATACAATCTCTGAATAATTTCCTACTTGGCGTCTATTCTTTGACGGCGCATCCAGGATTGGACCCAATGGTGCCATTGTTGCAGGAGTTAGAGTTGTCCTTATTTCTCCAGACGGGTCAGCTATCCAAAGAGCATACTCCCTAGATGAGCCTTGCTCCAACAACGTGGCAGAGTACAATGCTCTACTCATTGGCCTTCAACTAGCCAAACAACTTGACGTCGAATATCTTGAAGTCTATGGTGACTCCATGCTGGTTGTTAACCAGGTTAGAGGGACTTATGAAGTTCGCCATCAAGATCTAGTGCCTTACTTTGAAGCGGCAATCAACATGGCTACATCATTCAAAGCCTTCTTCATCGAATATGTACGCCGAGCTTAAATACCGAGGCCGACGCTTTGGCCAATCTTGTAGCAGTCTTAGCCATCCCTATCAAAAGACAGCAGGTGGTGGTCATCTCTAATCGGGAATTATTCTGCGTCGAAAACAATCATAATATTGAGTTCTGTAATCTTACTGAAGTCAATATTATCAGTGAAGATTGGAGAACTCCTTTCATCGACTTTGTGGTCCATGACATACTCCTTGAAGATCCTAAGGAGGCTACGAGTATTCGTCGATGGTCTCTGCGATTCTACTACAATCAGACCACCAAGACTCTCTACCGACGAACTTATGACGGCCTACTTTTACGCTGTCTTGCTGGTGATAAGGCGAAGCAAGTACTACGTGAAGCTCACGACGGTGTTTGCGGAGCACATCAACCCGGTCCTAAACTACAGGATCGCATCCGACGCATGGGTTACTACTGGCCCTCTATGGTATCTGATGCCATCGAATATGCGAGAAAATGTCGAGCTTGTCAAATCCACGCAGATTTCATTCATCAACCATCGGAATTCCTTCATCCAACTGCTGCTTCCTGGCCTTTTGAAGCTTGGGGCATGGACATCATTGGTCCCATCAATCCTCCTTCTTCTAGAGGACATCGGTTCATACTGGCAATAATCGACTACTTCTCTAAATGGGCCGAAGCTATACCATTGGCTGAAGTCAAGACCAGTAGTGTCATCAACTTTGTCAAACACCATGTCATCTATCGATTTGGTGTCCCTCGAAGAATCATCCACGACAATGGACCTCAATTCATCAGTCAAAAGTTTACAAGGTTCTGTGACGATCATCGGATTGACAATGTCGCTTCGACAGCCTACAATCCTGCTGCTAATGGCTTAGCTGAAGCTTTCAATAAGACTATCATCAAGCTCCTTAAGAAGTTTGTATCTACTAACAAACGAAATTGGAGTGAAAAGCTTGGAGAATGTCTTTGGGCCTACCGTACTATGGTCCGCAATCCTACAGGCTGTACACCTTTCTCTTTGGTATACGGCTGTAAAGCAGTTCTACCCCTGGAACTCTAAATTCCGTCTTTGAGGATTGCTATCGCCAACGAACTCACAACAGAGAACAACGATCTTCGTCGACTTCTAGAGTTAGAAGCGCTTGATGAGAAGCGGCTATTGGCTCAACAGCATATTGAGTTATACCAAGCCCGCATATCAAAGACCTTCAACCGCAAAGTTAAGGTCAGAGCCTTTCAGAAAAGAGAGCTCGTTCTAACTGTCAGACGTCCTATGATTATGACTCATTCAAGCAAAGGCAAGTTCGATGCGAAGTGGGAAGGGCCTTATATCGTAAGCAAAGTCTTCTCAAATGGAGCCTATCAACTCACAGAGCTAGACGGTCGAGTTGCAATGATGCCCATCAATGGTAAGTTCCTCAAGAAATATTATGTGTAAATATAACAGAAAGTGATTGTAATTATCAGACAGTTCATAAATAAAGTTTGATTTTTATTTCATCATAAACGTTGTTACATAATATCAAGGAATGTCACTATCAACCTTCTCAAAATTGGGATGTGGGCCACTACCGTCCTTATCAAAAACATGATCAGCAAAAGATTCGAGAACATTCTTACTGGAACCCACCAGGAACTTGCAAGCAGCTATCCTCATGGCTTCTTCTTCTTCAGTCTTCCCTGGTTCAAGAAGGAAGTCCAAGATATCCTTTGGCAGTTTGGGGGCAGACGAACCTTCGCCCGCTGCTATCTGCTTTGGTTGAGCCGGCTCAACTAGACGTTCTTCAGTACCCGCCTCCACCTTCGGGGCGACCTCGGTCTTCTTAGATGCATCTCCAGACGACATCTTGAAAAGTGAAAGTGAACATCCTATCTGATTTTCTGTTCTATTTATAGACAGAGAGTCGTAAGACTATGAAGCATCACATTCATTTGACGGTTCACCCGTTCACACATTTATCCGACGGTTCGCCCGTTCATTCATCATATTTATCTGACGGTTCGCTCGTTCACTCATCCGACGGTTTACCCGTTCATTCATCATATTCATCTGACGGTTCGCCCGTTCATCATCCGACGGTTCGTCCGTTCACATATCCACTTGACGGTTCACCCGTTCATCATCTGACGGCCCGCCCGTTCATTACATTCATCCGACGATTCATTTCGTTCATTTACTTTAACGAATCATCCAGTTCGTTCTTATCAGCAACTTGTCATCTTTAATTAAGTTATTTATTGAAATAATGATATTCAAAAAATTATATTTGCCTCTGAGCAGATATAGTTGAATATGATTATTTTTCAGAATCAAGAAACATATCATGTCTTGTACCCCTGAATATATTTTCTGTCGCTATTATTTATATCTGAATAAGATATGCAACAAATAATAGAGCCACAAAAATGTCTTTTTATTGATCAAAGATGAAAGACATTTCAAAGACACATATCATGAAAAAACAAGAAGATACAAAAGATCTTTCTACTCAGCCGGTGGTGTCATCAAATTGGTCATCTGCTGCTTCAAAATTTGTAGTCTCTCTTCACATGATTCCATCACTCGTTTCCTAGCTTCTTCCATCCCCGATTTATCATCGAAGGTTGGTAGGGTTACTAGTCTGCGAGTAACTTCAGCTTGGTGAGCTGCAGCATATTCATCTCTCTCTCGAGTCAAAACATTAAGTTGTTGAATTGTAGTTTGATGTTGGCTAGCTTCATCCTCCAGAGTTAATTGAGCAAGTCTCAATTCTTTCTGAAGACGGGCAATTTTCGCTTGCAATTCATCAACTCTTCTTTCTTTTTCTTCAGCAACAGATGCCACTGTTTCTACTTTGGAGTTGTACTCAGCGGACTTGGCAGTGAAAGTATCCAAGAGAATTTGGAAGTTAACTTTCTCAACCGCGGCCTCTTGAGACATCCGTTCAAATTCAGCTTTCACCAGAAGCTCTACCTCTCCCTTTCTTAGCTCTTTGTAGCTCTTAACTGAAGTCTCCAATTCATCTAATATATGATCAAGGAAAGTAGCCTGAGCTTCATCCCCTTGGCTGCGGAGGGCATTAATCAAGTAAGAGGTTGGACCTCTAACTGTAGAGAAATTAGCTTCTTCCTTCTCTATCACCCTATCTATTAAGGGTCCCAATGAATTAAAGAAAAAGCTGGTAAAAGAGCTGATGACAAATTGATTGGTGGCCAAAGCACCAGGAGTAGCAGCGACTCCTGTTGATGATGAAGCAGTAGGACGTTCAACCACTTGGACGGGAGGCTCTTTAAATAAGGGATCTAAAGTAGAGCTGGTCGCTCCTCCTGGTTGTTTTTCTGCAAAAACAGATAAACTTTATTATTTTGTCTGTCATTTGCAGCTATTAAAAAGATCAAAAGTAAAAGCAATCTTACCATGGCTTGATTCAGTGATAATTCGGTCATCTGCTGGCCCAGATACCAGTCTAGCAGAAGTAGCCTCAGACATTACTGCCTGGCTACTGCCTGTCTCGGAGCCACCTGACAAATGACGACTGCTGCTAGCAATCGCCGTTACAGGTACTATATCCGTGCACACTGGAGGAGCTGGAGAAGATTCGATTTCTGTATGGATCAAAGATAGAGATGTCAGCTATTAATCTATGAAAAGAAGATTGACAATTTTATTTTATACCTTTGGGATCAACAGTAGGAGTTTCCTCCAGGGCCACTTCCTCATTTGTAATCTTTTCCGGAGATACCTGCACCTCAACATCCTTTTCAGGATCCAGGGTGTCATCAGCTGCTTTGGGAGATATATGGACTTCAATGTCCCTTTCAGGATTCTGTGTATCATCAACAGCCTCTGATGATGTACTCTCCTCACTTTCATTATCCTCAGGAGCTTCCTCGCTGGCAGTAGCAGCGGTATGATCGGCAGCTTCATGAAGACCGAAGTCGCAATCATTTAATGCCTCGATTATTAGACGATCCTCCTCTTCGCGGACTGTTCCTGGTGTGACAAGTGTCGGTCCTAAAAAATCAAGTTGTATCAATCAACAAAGTCAAAAATTCAAGATATTCATTATTTTGATGAGTTGCGCAGACAACAGATTGCGCAGACATCACTTTGCGCAGGTTGGTTTGCGCATGTTCCCAACTGCGCAGACTGACGTGGCAGAAGTCATCATTAACTGAATCAAATCAGATCTTTCTGACAGCTGACAACACGAATAACGAGGAGACTGTTCGTTTTTGGTGCCGCACAGTGCTCGAGGACGGCTGACAGTTGGCAGCGCAATCCAGGATTGCGCAAACCAATCTTGCGCAATATGAGTCTGCGCAAACCAAAGTCTGCGCAGTTTATTTTGTGCATTCTACCAACATAACTGATAAATTACATGTGGCATTCATGCCATCAATTGCTCATTACGTGGCAACTGTCTATGCACGATCATGCGCATTTTAATCAAATGATTCCATGTGTCCCAGATAGTTGGCCCACGATCCAGTAACTGCCTGTGCAGTCTATGTCTGTGCAAACCAGTCTATGTCTGCTCATACGTGGCAACTGTCTATGCACGATCATGCGCATTTCAATCAAATGATGCCATGTGTCCCAGATAGTTGGCCCACGATCCAATAACTGTCTGTGCAGTCTATGTCTGCGCAAACCAGTTACTGCGTAAATCAGCTTGCGCAGTCCAGAATAACTGAAAGTTAGTTATTTTCAGAACTCTATAAATAGAGTTTCAAGTCTTCATTTCAAGGGGGATCAAGATCAGAGATCAGAAATCAGAGAGTTCAGGAGTTCTTGCCAAAGTGCTGCTGTATTCTTCCGAGACTTTTGTCTTCAACTTCAGAGGCTTTTGCCTTCAGTTTCCAGAGTTGTTTTCAACTTCAAAGGCTTCGTCTTCAAAGTTCACATCGTCCAAGGGATAGAGCAATCGTCATCAAGATTGGATTCCTATAGTTGTAATTTTTCCAGAATTCTTGTAATCTTTATTACAGTTTGTATCAATAAAGTTTTATACTTTTGTTTTTGCAAACAAAATGGCGACTCTGCTGGGTAAAACTTTCTCCTCCGGCGAGGAAGTAGCAACTCAATGTGACGTAGCGTCTATCGGGAAGACGCAAAAGATGCTGGTTGTTAAAGTCAACCAGACAGCCTACGAGGCGATGCTCAACTCCAAGACCACTTCCCGTACTGTAGCCACTTCTGCCAAGAGCAAAGTGCGCTCAGTTTGGGTCTCCAAGCCTGCACAATCTGGCAGTTTTGCCACCAAGGATGCTGTACCAACTGCTGCACAATCTGCTAGTCAGATTACTGTACAAACTGCTGTGCCAATAGTTGCACAGTCTGTCTCAACAACTGCTGCACAATCTGTTGCAGTCAAGGCTGCGCAGTCTGTTGCAACTGTTGCGCAGGCTATTTCATATGCTTTTTTGTCAAAACAGAAGGCTCCTATGACTCTGGCGCAATTGGCAGTGGCTTTTCCTGCGCAAAATAGCACTCCAGTAACCAAAGTACATCCCAAGCACTCTAAGACAAGGACTCCTGATGCACTTTCTACCAAAGCTTCTACTGCACAAGTAACCAGTGCACCTTTTACCCATGCGCAAACCAAGTCTGCATAATCCAAGAAAAACAGCCTTTTGGCTAAATTCCCTTCTTCTCACAACAAAAGAAGAGATTCTACTCCTCTTCCCAAACACCCTATTGCCCCTGCACAATCCACTGAGGGTAGTCCTTTGACTATTCCTCTTTCTCTTCAAAGCAAAGGAAAAGGCCCATTGGTATTTTTCTCAAACTTCCTTGTCTTATGACTTGGAAGATAACAGAGGGAAACGCTCTTTAGCTAACCCTTCATCTCAAAACAATGGAAAAGGCCCTTTGGTCTTTTCTCAGTCTTCTTCAGTCTTTACTGAAGAGGATCCATCTGAATGTGTCTCGGCACCAATCAGTTCGAGAACTCTGGCAAACAAGGATTCTTCTTTCCTTTATAACAAGAGTACTTGTACTAATCAAAGAGGTATCCTGCCTACTCCGATAGCAGAATTCCAGGACCTCCCGACTCTCCAAATTTGTCGTTCCAGACAGGGAAAACTGTTAGTGTCTCAAACAGAAACTCCTGGGGGTGAATTTGTTGACCTCAGAACTTATCTTAACCGATCCACTTCGGTAAAACACAAACAACCAATGCCGAAGGTCAAACATCATCAGAAACAAATCTCCAAGGTCAAAAATCCTGACACTTATGCCAATGAAGTGAGTACTTCCCTGTATACTTAAGGGACTAAACATTTGAAGAATCGGAATCATGTTCCAAATGTTATCAAAGAACAGATCCCTCGGAACTTTCCTCGTCCTGTTGTAGATCTTCGAGAACATCTAAGACAAAAACAGGATAATGTCTCAATATCTCCATCTCAACCATCTGATCATCACTGTAATTATAAAGTCATCATCCAATGCTGTTGTCAAACGACAAAATAATCTGTCTTCGATCGTTTAACTTTTACTAAATCTGAACCTATGTCAGAAGAAGACGAAGTTTTGTATGCTTCTGTTAACATGACTTCCCGAGACACTGGGGGTAAAAGATGCTTTAAGCATGGTAGACTCCGCAAGCCAAGCCAACGGTATTTGGAATTACTTCAAGAATCTTCTGAAGGAGTATTTCAACATACCCGTTCTCGAAGCCGAGATACAATCGGTCAAAGGAATCTTCCTCAAAATCCTTCAGGTCATCTTCCTGTTTCTCAGTCAAGAGATGATTCGTTCTCTGATTATGATGCATACAGTGAAAGCTCTGAACAAACAGTATCTTCTACTGTGCCAAGAGAAGTGACAGCTTATGTTATCACCGATGATCCGAATGCTTCAACTTCCGCAAATCAAGAACAGCGAATTGCTGCACTCGAAGACAAATTAAAAACCATGGCTGAGATGGTTGTTAGTATGCATTCCATCATTGTATCACAGCATGCTACACCACCAACTGCACCTATTACTAATCCAGAGATCATAGCATCTTTGATACCTGCCAATACTGGACTGGGGGTAGTGCCTCCCCCAATACCTCCTATACAAGTAAAAGTACAAACTACGCCTAGCCATTCAGGAGCTGGGGGTAGTGCTTACAACGCTGTTCCTCCTCCTACCACTACAACTCAACCTGCTCCTTCTTCTTCATCCGAAGATGCCAATGAAGCTGTCAAACTCTTACGAACCCAATTTGAAGCATTTAAAGAGAAGGACAACTTGCAAAGGTTGGGGATTAAGCAACCCTATCCGGTTGAATGGAAAGACGTCCCGTTTCCCCCGAAATACAAAATACCTATAATTTTTCTGTTCGATGGCAGTACTTCTCCGAGTTAATTCATCAATCATTTTGAGGTAATGACTGTTCAACTTCAGCCAAATGATGCTCTTCTTACCAGAGTATTCGTCTGTTGTTTAGCCGGCGTAGCTTATGACTGGTACAGAAGTTTACCCGATGGTTGCATTACTTCTTTTTCATGTCTCAAACAAATCTTTCTGGAACGGTTCTATGAGGGATTTAATGATATGACGATGTCAGCTCTCAACAAAATTAAACAGAAACATAACGAAACTGCTGAGAGTTTTATTGAACGGTTCCGTCGTGAAGCTTTGAAAATGCCTCCTGGAACTCCAGCTGCTGTCACTATTGATACTTGTAAGGCAAATCTTTTGCCTATTATCAGTATGTGGACGGGATCAACCCAATTCCAAGATTGGCCCTCATTCATCGTCAACGCCAAAGCTGCTGAAGTGAGTGCTGACAAGTTCAAATAATTGGGGGTACAAATGTCTAACCCTGATCGAGATGAGCATCAAAATTCAGGTGGTAACAATCGCCAGAACAATCGCAAAGCGAAAAAAACTTTGAACATTAACTTAAACAAAAATAAAGAGTCTTTGGCTGTCAATGTGGCCCCACCTACATCTACTCCTACTCCTTCTGCACCTCCACCGAGAGAACCTCGTCCGAAGGCGGAATATTCCTTTGACGAAAATGACACTGCAAGTATCTTTGAATGTCTACTCAAAAGCAATAAAATTCAACTCCCTGATCGAAAGAAACCTGATGAAGTCAATAAGACTGATCATCCCAAGTATTGTGTCTATCATCGATTTATTGGACATCCTACTCGAGCATGCTATGTGCTCAAAGGTAAGATTCAAGAGCTTGTCAATGCTGGTATAGTTACTCTGCAACAAGATGAGAAGACTGTTACTGCAAATATGGTTTCAGTCCAATTTGGGGATTTCCCTCCGCAGATGATACAGCACGGTATCATTCCAATTCCTAAAGCAACCCTTGAGATTGAGAATCTTCCGCTTCCATCCAATGAAGGTCTTGTTCCCTTATCTCTTGACAACGGTGAAATTATGTGGATCCATCCTGATCTTGCTCCGGAATTCGAGGTGTCCTCTTCTTCCAAGGAGAAAACTTGTTCTAAAGGCAAAACGAAGATCTGCAACATGGTATCTTTTGATTCCATTGTTGACGAAGAGATTCTATTAGCCACCAGATCAGGGAAAGCCTATTTGAAAGATCATTCTGAAAGTCAAAAGGATCCTGCTTCTTCTTCTGAACCTGCTCTGGTACAACCCGTATCTACTGAAGAAGTCCCTTCTACATCTTCACCAGTTGTAGTATCAATTCCTCCCAAGCCAACAACGGCTGACAAAGGCAAGCAACAAGTTCGATTTGACAAACCCCTAAAGAAGTCATCTCCTACTGGGCTTGAGAAGCCTTACAATTTCGATATATTGGCTCAATTAGCCAATACACCGGCTAGGCTGTCAATCTTTGAACTTTTGCGTCTTTCCAAGGAGACACGAGAAACTCTAAGTGAAGCTCTGATGCAGGCGAAAACTTGCTTAACTCTTCTCAAGAAGCCAGAATCAGAACCAGTCTCTTGTCATCACTGTCATAGTGTTTTGGAACTGATCCCAAACATTACCTTCACTCAAGATGATATGTTAATGGAAGATAATAGACATGATCGTCCTCTTTACTATACAGGATATGTTGATTCAATGAAGGTTGATCGTATCCTGATAGATCCAGGGTCTACACTTAGTATTATGCCAAAGACAATGCTAGATGTATTGAAGATACCAGTGCATAGTCTTTCAACCACAATCACTACTTTTCTGGGATTTAACCAAGGAAAGAGTGAACCTTTGGGCAAGATCCGCCTAAAACTCCAAATAGGCAATCTTCGCACAAAGGTGACCTTTTATATCATTGACAATCATGGTTGTTCTTACAATGCTCTCCTGGGAAGGCCATTCCTCCATGAACACAATGTTGTTCCATCAACTCTTCATCAATGCTTTAAATACGTTGATGACAAAGGACAAGTTCACAAGGAAGTTGCGGACCTTTATCCTTTCAAGGATGTTGAAGCTTATTGCAACGATGCTCGTATATACAAGGATGAGTTTATGAAGATGGTATTGGCTATGGATACTGAAGAAGATCAAAAAGCAGTGCCTCAAGATACTCTTATCATACCTGTTAAGGGGCGAGTTTCTCATCCACAATCTTCCAAGCCACTGGTTATTCACTTGCCAGTTCAAATGAAATCAGTTGATGTTGATGAAAATCAAAGGGAGCTCACCTCTTCTGAGCCACTTGTTATTGACTTACGTCGTAACAAAGACAAAAAGCAGCTCATTCCTTCTGAGCCACTTGTTGTTGATTTAACTCACAACAAAGAAAAAAGGGAGCTCACCTCTTCTGAGCCACTTGTTATCGACCTCCGTCGTAACAAGCCTCCTCCACATTCTTCTTCTCCCCCTCTTGTAATCAATTTGACCAAACCTGCCAAGGTTAAAGGTCCTGTTGTAAATACTGATGTACAAATCAATGAAAAAGCACCTACTTTCCAGTATACTGATGTTATTTACCATACTAAATGTTATTTGGATATGTTAGATAGCTTCCAATCAGTTACAATAGGAGTCGTACAATCTCTTCAGACAGAAGTCTCACTTGAAGATCCAGATGATTCTTACCGTATTCACCCTTCTCTAAAGAAAGGTAAAAGTCCAGCACTTTTTTGTAAAAGACCAGAAAAATAATTCAGTTATACGGATGATAGCAAACTTAACGATACAGAACGTCTCCAGTTCCATCGTTATAGTCAACAATCAAAAGACATCATCCGAAAAATGGGCTATGACTTCAAAAATGGCCTTAATTACGGTAAAGGTAGACGAACTCCTATCCGCACGACTGTTCCGGAAGGAAAATCGCCAATGTATTACAGCAGGACCAAGAAAGGTCTCGGATATACTTCTCCGCCACAATTATCCCCAGCAGCTTCTGAATCAGATAGTGAAGAACATTCAAATTCTTTTGATTCCAGATCATGGGATTCTGATACCAGCATCGGTGAAGTTCATCGTATAATTGTATCTTTTAATATGGTCTCCGCTGAACTACCAGAAGGTTGTGATGAAGACGTTGAAGAAAGTCCGAAAACAGATCCTTGGGCTCAACATATGGATAACCAATGGGTACTCCGATTTGAACAAAGAGAACCTCCTACTGAAGATCAACTAATTCAAATTGATGTAGGGGAAAGAGAGTCACCTCGGCCAATCTTTATTAGCAAGAATCTTCCAGAAGCAGATAAGCAAGAGTTGATTCTTCTCATTAAAGAATACATTGACGTCTTTGCTTGGAGTTACGAAGACATGCCAGGTTTAGATCCCAAGATTGCTATTCACAAACTGAACATTCTTCCTAATGCTAAATCGGTCAAACAGCAACAAAGACGATTTAAGCCTGAAATGATGGACGCAATTGATGATGAAGTCAAGAAGCTCATCGCTTGTGGCTTTATTCGAGAAGAGCAGCATCCTGATTGGGTAGCCAATGTCGTCCCAGTTTTGAAGAAAACTGGAAAAGTTCGAGTCTGCATCGACTTCCGAGATCTCAATGAAGCATGTCCGAAAGATGAATTTCCTTTTCCTATCACAGACGTTATGATTGATAATACTTGTGGGTTCTAAAGAATATCTTTTATGGATGGATTTTTCGGATATAATCAGATCAAAATGCATCCTGAAGATGAAAAGCATACATCTTTCCGCACTCCTCGAGGAGTCTATTGTTACACAGTGATGCCATTTGGTCTCAAGAACGCTGGTACAACTTATCAGCGAGCCATGAGTACCATTTTCAGAGAACATCTTCGTAAAACAGTCGAATGCTACGTTGACGATATTGCTGTCAAAAGTCGTCTAAAAGAAGATCACATCCAAGATTTGAGAACAATATTTAATCTCATGCGTCAACATCAGCTCAAGATGAATCCCACCAAGTCATTCTTGGGTGTCTCTAGTGGCAAATTTCTCGGCTTCGTCATTACCTCTAAGGGTATACACGTGGATCCCGAGAAGATCAAAGCCATTCAAGAGATGCGTCCTCCACGCAACCTAAAAGAGCTACGAGGATTCCAAGGTCGACTTGTGTACATCAGGCGATTTATTTTGAACTTGTCTGGACGCTGTAGACCATTCACTCAATTAATGAAGAAGGGTGTATCTTTTGTTTGGACTGAAGAGTGTCAACGAGCATTCGACGATATCAAACAATATCTTATGAACCCACCAGTTTTGGTGCCACCTATCTCTGGCATTCCATTCTTGATGTATGTTCGTGCTATGGACCATTCATTGGGTGCTTTACTTGCCCAAAAGAACAAAGAAGGCCATGAACAGGCTATCTACTATCTTAACCGAACTATGATTGGTGCTGAACACCGTTATAGTCCGGTCGAGAAAGAATGCCTGGCTCTCATGTTTGCTGTGCAAAAGACGAGGCATTATATCATTGGTCAAACTATTCATGTTATATCTCGAGTTAACCCTCTCCGAGTACTCATGAAGAAACCTAGTACACTTAATTCTCGGTTGGCTATATGGGCAATCCTGCTAGCTCAATATGACATGGTGTATGTTCCACAAAAGTCTGTCAAAGGTCAAGCACTGGCGGACTTCTTAGCAGCTCATCCTGTGCCTGAAACATCTAAACTCTATGACGAAATTCCTGACGAGACGTTAGAAGTTAACATGATCTCCGAAGAGTTTCCAACCTGGCGTCTATTCTTTGATGGTGCATCAAGAATTGGACCAAATGGTGCTATTGTGGCAGGTGTTGGAGTTGTTCTCGTTTCTCCAGACGGATTAACTATCCAAAGAGCCTACTCTTTAGATGAACCTTGCTCCAACAATATAGCAGAGTACAATACTTTACTTGTCGGCCTTCAGCTAGCTAAACAACTGAATGTTGAATATCTGGAAGTCTATGGTGATTCTAAACTGGTTGTGAACCAGGTTAGAGGAACCTATGAAGTCCGTCATCAAGACCTGGTGCCTTATCATGAAGCGGCAATCAATATAGCTACATCATTCAAAGCTTTCTTCATTGACTATGTTCAACGAGCTTGCAATACTGAAGCCGATGCTTTGGCCAATCTTGCAGCTGTCTTAGCCATCCCTATCAAAAGATATCAGGTGGTGGTTATTTCTAACCGAGAACTGTTCTGTATTGAGAATAATCGTAATATTGAATTTAGCAATCTTGCTGAAGTCAATGTTATTGATGACGATTGGAGAACTCCTTTTATCGATTTTGTAGTACATGACATACTCCCTGAAGATCCTAAGGAGGCTACAAGCGTTCGACGTCGATCTCTACGATTCTATTACAATCAAACCACCAAAACACTCTATCGGCGAACTTATGACGGTCTTCTTCTACGCTGTTTAGCTGGTGATGAAGCCAAACAAGTGTTGCGTGAAGCTCACGATGGCGTCTGTGGAGCACATCAACCCGGTCCTAAACTACAGGATCGTATTCGACGTATGGGTTACTATTGGCCCTCTATGGTATCAGATGCCATTGAATATGCAAGGAAATGTCGTGCTTGTCAAATCCATGCAGACTTCATTCATCAACCATCAGAATTCTTACACCCGACTGCTGCTTCCTGGCCTTTTGAAGATTGGGGTATGGACATCATAGGTCTTATCAATCCTCCTTCTTCTAGAGGACATCGGTTCATATTGGCGATAACTGATTATTTCTCCAAGTGGGCTGAAGCTATACCTCTGGCTGAAGTCAAGACTAGCAGTGTCATTAACTTCGTTAAACACCATATCATCTATAGATTTGGTATACCTCGAAGAATCATCCATGACAATGGACCTCAATTTATTAGTCAGAAGTTCACTAGATTCTGCGATGATCATCGGATTGACAATGTTGCTTCGACGGCCTACAATCCTGCTGCTAATGGTCTAGCTGAAGCCTTTAACAAAACCATTATTAAGCTCCTTAAGAAATTTGTATCCACTAACAAACGGAATTGGAGCGAGAAACTTGGCGAGTGTCTTTGGGCCTATCGAACTACAGTCCGCAATCCCACAGGCTTTACACCCTTCTCTTTAGTGTATGGCTGTGAAGCTGTTCTTCCTTTGGAGCTGCAAATTCCTTCTTTAAGAATTGCTATTGCCAATGAGCTTACCATAGAGAACAATGACCTTCTTCGACTTCAAGAGTTGGAGGCACTGGATGAAAAGCGGTTAATGGCTCAACAGCATATTGAGTTATACCAAGCCCGCATCTCGAAGACATTTAATCGTAAAGTGAAGGTCAGAGCCTTTCAGCAAGGAGAACTTGTTCTAACGGTCAGACGTCCTATGACTATGACTCATCTGAGCAAAGGGAAATTCGATGCGAAATGGGAAGGTCCCTATGTTGTAAGCAAAGTCTTCTAAAATGGAGCTTATCAACTTTCAGAACTTGATGGTCGAGTTGCTATGATGCCTATCAATGGCAAATTCTTAAAGAAGTATTATGTGTGAGTGTAAAATGCTTGTGAAATTATCAGACGGAATCAAGTTCATAAATAAAATTCAAATTTTATTTCATTATATGATAGTACATATTAAAAATCACTATCATCTTTTTCTACATTGGGACGAGGGCCACTGCCGTCTTTCTCAAAAATACAGTCAGCGAAAGAGCCGAGAACCTTATTGCTGGATTACACGAAAAACTTGCAGGCGGCCATCCTCATGGCTTCTTATTCGCTAGTCCTTCCTGGTTCGAGCAGGAAGCCCAGAATATCTCGCGGTGGTTGAGGTGCAGACAAACCTTCGCCTGCTTCTGCCTCCTCTGGCTGAACTGGATCAGCAGGGCGTTCTTCAGTGCCCTTCTGAACTTTCGGAGCAATCTCAGCCTTCTTAGATGCTTCTCCAGAAGACATTTTTATGTTGAAGAATAGAAGTGTTTGTTCCTGTCAGATTTTTGCTATATTTATAGGCAGAAGTTCCTCAATTTACGAAGTGATACATTCATCTGACGGTTCGTCCGTTAATTAAATACCAGACGGTTCATCCGTTCATTTATTACATTCATCCGACGGTTCATCCGTTCATTAATCATCCGACGGTTCGTCCGTTCATTAAATGCCAGACGGTTCATCCGTTCATTTATTACATTCATCCGATGGTTCGTCTGTTCATTAATCATCCGACGGTTCGTCCGTTCATTAAATGCTAGATGGTTCATCCTTTTATTTATAACATTTATCCGACGGTTCGTCCGTTCATTAATATCTAACGGTTCATCCGTTCATCTATTTTTACGGTTAACCCGTTCATCATTTGACGGTTAACTCGTTCATTCACCATCGTCTGACGGTTCATCCGTTCGTTCATCATCACTTAACGGTATTCCCGTTCATTCGTTTTACATACATTGACGATTTATCATTCATTTTCTACATCAGCAACTTGTCTTTTTCGATTAAGTTGTCAATAAATATATCATGTCTATCTATTATTTATATCTGAATAAGATATATAATAAATAATGGAGCCACAACAAAATGACTTTTATATCAAAACATGAGATATTACAAAAATGCAACTACAGCAATAAAATCCAAATACAAAATCAAGAAGGAGGGACAATCAGATTGTCAATTTGCTGCTTTAGTGACTGCAGCTCTTCTTTGTGTGTTGACGCTACTATCTTTCTTGCTTCCTCCATCCCACTTTCTTCATCAAAAATGGGCATATCTACTGTCTTGCGAGTGATCTCTTCACCATGAGTGGTCTCATACTCATTCCTTTCTTCAATCAATACATTAAATTGTTCAATCACCAGTTGGTGATTAACAGTTTCTTCTTCAAATTCTTGTTGGAGGCGAGTAATTTCTGCCTTCAATTCAGCAAGTCGCCGTCCTTTGCTTTCAGCCACCAAAGTAACTGATTCTATCTTAGAATTATATTCAGCTGATTTTGCTGAATGAGCCTCTAATAGATTTTGAAGGGTTAATCTTTCCATATCAGCAGCTTGAGCCAGTCGCTCAAATTTAGCTTTTATTAAAGAGTCTACATCTTTCTTCTTGAGTTCTTTATACTTCTTGATGGAGACTTCTAACTCATTTAATATATGTTCAAGAAGAGTAGCCTGAGCTTCATCTCCTTGGTCTCTTATGGCTCTTATCAAGAAAGAAGTGGGCTTCCTAACCATAATGAAGTCAGCTCTTTCTTTCTCTATCATTTTTCGGACAAAGGATCCCAGCGATTCAAAGAAGCATTTGGTAAATGACTGGACAACCTGCTGATTGATGGCCAAAGTTCCGGAAGTTGCTGCTACTCCTGATGAAGACGGGGTAACAGGTTGCTCGATTCTTTGAAGTTGGACAACAGGCTCTTTAAATAAGGAAGCCAAAGTAGAGCTGGTTGCTCCTCCTGCTTGATCTTCTGCAAAAGTAAAATTGTTATTTTACTAATTGATTGTTGATGCACAAAAAGATCAAATGAAAAGCAATTTTACCTTGGTTTGGTCTAACAACAAGTTCATTCCCTACTGGAATGGACTCCTGTTGAACAGAAGTAGCCTCCGCTGCAACCGCCTGGCTGTTGCCCGCCTCAGAACCACAAGATAAGTGATGACTACTGCTAACAACCACTGTTGGTATAGGCACCATAATCAGGTCCGTTGGAGGTGTTGGCAAAGTCTCAAGATCTGCAAAAAATTACAAATAAAGATGTTAGTTATCAGTTCATTTTAAAAGAAAAAATTGATAAATCTTGTTTTATACCTTGAGGGTCGGTGGGGGATTTTCTGTCAGCTCACCTTCGTCGGCTACTTCTTCAGGAGATATTTCTATCTTAACATCGACAGCCTTTTCTGCAGACGCCTCCACTTCAATATCCTTTTTAGGATTTGAAATATCATCGGCAGTATCAAAAGATCTGTGTTCTTCATTTTTCTTTTCAGGATCTTGTAAATACTCATTAACATTTTTGGATGAAGAACCTTCCTCGTCTTCTTCTTCTTCTTCTTCTACAGCTGCATTTCCACTGCTAGTGGCAGCCTCATCTTCTTGTAAGCTATAACTGCAGTCCTCCAGAGCTGCAATCATTTCACGATCTTCTTCCTCACGAAGAGTCCTGGGAGTAGAAGGAGGTTGAGTAATATCTGTAATAGGAGAATGAGGTCGTACAACACTTTGTTCTTCCTCTAAAATATGTTCTCTAGGCTTTTCAATTCTTGGAGCAAAATCTCCCCTCTGTTCATTCTCCTCGAGAGTTTTGGTCCCTGATTCAGAAGCAGGTGTAGGATATGCCATTAGAAGTCCTACAGCAGCATCTACTGAAGTCAGGAGTTTTCTAGAAGAAGACTCTTCCAAAACTCTTCTGGTGACTACTTTTTTCTTTCTGTGTAGAGGTCTAACAGGACTCTCTACATTTACTGGCTCTGCTTGCTTTTGCACGGAAGTTGGTGTAGTGGCAACTTCTTGATGTGTCTCGGCTAATTGCCGGGATTGAGATCTGGTAGTCACCTTTTCAGAAGAAAGATCAAGAATCAATTTCTTCTTCACCACAGGAGCAGAAGGCTCCTCTCTTCTTCTTTTCTTCGCAGGAGATTTACCCACTTTCAGAGAAATACGAAGTGGTGCATTCACTTCTTGGGGGAATATAATATCCCTTGTAGTTTCCAGAGGTGCATCTGCCGGTTCCTGCGCCTCCTCATTTATTGGGATCGATGGAGCAATTCTTCCTCTCCTTAATCTTGTTGCAGTGGCGAAACTATCTGCGAGATTAAAATTCTCGGCAAAAGTATTCGCTGATGTGTAAAACACGGAGTATGTAAAAAGCATTCGAGGACCCTGAGGAGTAGTCTTTGCTGGCATGGAGAAAGTGGCTTTTGTATCACGGGCATTGTAATAAGCCCAAGCCCTAGCTCCGTCTATCAGATAACCTTTGCCTTGGAGACAGGTAATTACGTTCCCTACATGGAACTGATCATATCCAAACTGCCGAGCGAATCGGCTTGGAAGATATGGTTCTAAGTAGCACTCTTCTTCGAATCGGTAGACCAAATGAGATAGTCGAATTGTCTTCAACCATTCAAAAGCGACACGAGTCAGAGGCTGCAGTTTCGAATCCACCATATTCGTGGGCATCTGATCATACCCAGCAGGGAAAGGAGCACAGCAGAAATTCCAGCCTCTATTCAAATTCAACATAAATCTACACTCAGTTAAGGAAGTATATTTCCATTTTCCATAGGAATACCTTTGAAGAAAACTGCCGTCGACTGATCCCATGCCAGGATCCATTAAGGTTGGATAGTGAAGAAGCAACCATCCAAACAAATATGTATATGGCAATTCTAAGCGAGGGAATTCTCTCTCTCCCTTCGCTTTCAGCATCAAGTCAACATATAAACGAAGACTGGCGTTTAGCTTGCAGGTCATTGCTGATAGTAAGTCCATTTTATAGCCGAAGACCAATTTAACAGCTGCAAACAAGATGCCGCGGTGAAAACGATCTACGGTACTGGATCCGGGAACTACGAACCTTCGCAGCCAGTATGTTAAGAATCCCGCCAATTGTGCTGCCTCTGACATGGGCCTATAGTCCATTCTCAAGTAACTTTCCAAATTGTCTCCTCTCTTCAAAGGAGGATATTCATGGTCATCTTTCACTTCTTTATCAAAGTGACCACTCTGTTCCATTAACTTTCTAACCTCTGTATTGCTCAAAGGTTTGAAGAAAGTGGGGTAGCATTTATCATTCTCCCTGGTTTTCTTCTCTTCTATATGATTGAGAAACAGGTATGGTAGCCACTTTGAAGAATAACAAGTGTTAGCAGTGGCACTCTGGTAAAATAGAGAACAGATCTTATAATGGCACAATAGCTCTTCGAACATTGTTACCATCTCTGGATTCTCTTTTCTGAGCTTGTTCAACTCATCATTTGTTGGTACATACTCCTCATACGGAGCATCTGCCATGGGCAAATACGAGATATACTTCATCTCGTGGAGTGCAAAGCCCATTTCTCCCCCTGGGGTCATGAAAGTTCCGGTCCTGTAGTTGTATCTCTCAGCTAAGGCTAAGAACATATGAGGATTGGGAGCAAATCCATATACAGTGGCATGCACTGCTTCATACAGGTTGATTTGTTGGAGTCTGTCTTGGAATTTTGCCAGAATCTAATTCGTGATATAGTTCCATCGCTTGTAGTCTGGATTCACCAATCCAGTCAGTCTTATATCTTGCTCAGGATATTTTCCTTCAACCTTTGCAAATTTATTTGCGAATATTGGTGTCCTAACAGGCATTAGCATAGAGGAGTTCTCTGGTGGAATGCAGTCAGGTCTTAAGCCTCTCAGTAGGACACTATATCTGTCAGAAGAGCTATAAAACATATCCTTATGTTGTGGCCCCTTCTTTACGAAGATTTTTCCTACCCGAGCATCCTGAAATAGAGTGATATTCCAATCCATCTTCCTAGGGTAGCTTGCATGAGCGTACCGTGACAAAGGAAGGCAGCAAGCGATGTCGGGTATAAAAAAAGATCTATCTTGCTGGTGAACTACCCTATCTTCCATCCTTGGCCTAGGCTGAGAGGCTCTCTCAAAGGCGTCACCGAATAGGAATAAGGGTTTCTTGTGAATTACAGTATCAGCTGATTCTAAAGGTTGTCCGTTCATCAAACACATCAAAGTTTCATTGTCCTGAAAAATCAATATAGCCTGACGGGAGGCCGATAGATCATACTGAGGGTAATGGACATGAGACAGATCCTCTTTGTATTCAGACTCTGTAAGGGTTCCCACAAAATGTTCGTAATCTGGATCTTCATTGACTTCAACTGCATCAACAAACAGATGAAAATTAGTCCAAGACAAAGATTCTGTTTTTAAACATAAAACATTAGAGTGCGCAACCTCAGATTGCGCTGACATAATTTGCGCAACCTCAGATTGTGCTGACATGACTTGCGCAACATCAGTTTGCGTATCATAAAAGAATGTGCAAAGCAATAGTTTGTGCTGATTCTGCGCAACTTAATTGTTTGCGCTGACTTCCTGTCAGCACAAATCAACAATTTGTGCAAGAATGCAGCCTTCATAAAAATGAAGAACTGATAGTTGATGCAACCGAAACCCTAAAAAGGGTGGCGCAATATGAACTTATCTCTAAAAAGAGATGAGTTTCAAGAGAGTCGAATCACCCTAAGAAGGGGTTTTCGATCGGTTCAACTACCTCTCAGAGCAGGTGTGCGGATTCGTGTCGGGAAGCTCGCCGTGCAACCCTGTCAGAAGACTCGGCCGGAGCTTTTCCTTTCGCGGCAACGGCAGCGACAGCATTTGATCGTCTTGGGGCCATGACAATCGTCGGAGGAGGAGAACAGTGAAGGTTGGGAGATTTTCTTCTCAAAAAGCTCGAAAGATTGCAAAGTGAAGAATTGAAAACGAAGAGAGGGGTATTTATAGTTTTGGAAAACACGAAACGGATGCCTCGGATTGCGCCAAAAATTGTGGTCCACTCGCTTTGCGCAGACAGCTCATCATGTTGCGCAAAATGATTCAACATTCAAAAATTTAAAGTATTTCGAAATTTTGAATACAATCAACTTTCGAAAACTTTGAAGGGGGTCTTGTAGGTCCTGAAAAATCAAGTTGTATCAATCAACAAAGTCAAAAATTCAAGATATTCATCATTTTGATGAGTTGTGCAGACAACAGATTGCACAGACATCACTTTGCGCTGGTTGGTTTGCGCATGTTCCCAACTGCGCAGACTGACGTGGCAGAAGTCATCATTGACTGAATCAAATCAGATCTTCCTCACAGCTGACAACACGAATAACGAGGAGACTGTTCGTTTTTGGTGCCGCACAGTGCTCGAGGATGGCTGACAGTTGGCAGCGCAATCCAGGATTGCGCAAACCAATCTTGCGCAATATGAGTCTGCGCAAACCAAAGTCTGTGCAGTTCATTTTGCGCATTCTACCAACATAACTGATAAATTACATGTGGCATTCATGCCATCAATTGCTCATTACGTGGCAACTGTCTATGCACGATCATGCATATTTCAATCAAATGATGCCATGTGTCCCAGATAGTTAGCCCACGATCCAGTAACTGCCTGTGCAGTCTATGTCTGCGCAAACCAGTTACTGCGCAAATCAGCTTGCGCAGTCCAGAATAAAGAGTTTCAAGTCTTCATTTCAAGGGGGATCAAGATCAGAGATCAGAAATCAGAGAGTTCAGGAGTTCTTGCCAAAGTGCTGCTGTATTCTTCTAAGACTTTTGTCTTCAACTTCAGAGGCTTTTGCCTTCAGTTTCCAGAGTTGTTTTCAACTTCAAAGGCTTCGTCTTCAAAGTTCACATCGTCCAAGAGATAGAGCAATCGTCATCAAGATTGGATTCCTATAGTTGTAATTTTCCCAGAATTCTTGTAATCTTTATTACAGTTTGTATCAACAAAATTTTATACTTTTGTTTTTGCAAACAACAAGAAGCTGAGTAGTTTCTACCGCTGGCGAAGGAGATCGTAAAGCTTCATCTTCCCTAGGCTCTGCAGCCTCATCTCTCTATCCAGTCTCCTCTTTCTGTTCAGTCTCCTCTCTCCGCTCTGGACTAGTTCAGAGACAGGAGTAGGAGATGACATAGTAATCCCAGCAACAGCATTCACCACCACCGAGGATAGGCTCGCTTTCTTTCTCTTTCTAATAGTCGGCTTCTTTCTATGAAGAGGCCTTTCTGGGCTCTCCACATCTACTACGTCAACCGGCTTTGGAATGGAAGTCGACGTGGTTGCCTCTTCTCGTTGGATTGACTCGGCCATCTGTCGAGATTATGATCTGGTAGTAACTTTCTCTGGTTGATCCAGGATAAGTTTCTTCTTTGCAGCTGGGGAAGAAGGTTCGTCAATCCTTCTTTTTCTCTCTCTGGCCGGAGATTTAACAACTTTCAGAGAAATTCTCAGTGGTTGATTTACTTCCTCAGGGAAGTTTGCTTCCCTAGAAGCTTCCAATGGATCATCTACCGGTTCATGTTGTTCATCATTTGCTGGAGCTAGTGTAGCAGTTGCTCCTTTCTTCAGACGCGTCGCTGTTGCGAAGCTATCCACCAGACTAAAATTTTCGGCAAAAGTGTTGGCAGCTGTGTAAAACAGTGAATATGTATATAACATTCTAGGGCCATTATCATTCTTGTTTGGCATCGAGAATACTGTTCTAGTGTCTTGAGTGTTGTAGTAGGCCCATGCTCTGGCACCATCAATCAGGTACCCCTTTTCTTGTAGGCAAGTTATAGCGTTGCCCACATGAAATTGGTCGTAACCAAATTGACGAGCGAAGCGACTCGGCAGATATGGTTCCAGATAGCATTCCTCCTCAAATCTGTATACCAAATGCAATGGTCTGATCGCCTTCAGCTAGTCAAAAGCTGCTCGACCCAGTGGTTGCCTCCCAAGGTCAACCAGATTTGTTGCCATGAATTCGTAACCAGCTGGAGGGGCAAAGCTATAAAAATTCCATCCTTTGCCAAGGTTCAGGGCACGTCTGCAGTCCTTCAGACTAACGTACACCCACTTGCTCCGGGTGAATCTTCGAAGAATGCTACCACCGACTGCTCCCATGTCGGGGTTCATCAAAGATGGATGATGCAGAAGCAACCACCCGAATAGATAGGTGTAGGACAACTCCAGTCTAGGGAAGTTCCCCTTCTCACCCTTCCATTTGATCATAGAGTCGACATACAGACGAAGACATGCATTTATTCTACAGGTCATCGCTGATAGCAAATCCATCCGGTAGTCGAAGACTAACCGGACGGCAGCGAAGAGTACGCCGTGGTGGAAGCGGTCTACGGCGCTTGCTTCGGGTACAACAAATCGACAGAGCCAGTATGTCAAAAATCCAGCCAGCTGGGCTTCTTGTGACATGGACCTGTAGCCCATTCTTATAAAGCTTTCAACAAAATCTCCGGGCTTGAGCGGAGGGTATTGGTGTTCATCAGTAACTCTGATATCCATCTTCTTATTCTCTTCCATCAGTTTTATTACTTCACTGTGGCTGAGGGATTGGAAGAAAGTTGGGTTGCATGAGTCATGATCTTTGGTCTTTTTCTCAACGATATGGTTAAGAAAAAGATACGGTAACCACTTCGATGAATAACATGTACCGGAAGAGCCGCTCTTGTAGTACAGGGAACATATGTTGTAATGGCACAAAAGTTCGTCGAAGACATCCACCATTTTTATATTTTCCCGACGTAGTCTATCTAACTCATCGTTTGTGGGAACATACTCCTCATAAGGGGAGTCTCCCGTTGGTAGGCATGAGATATACTTCATCTCATGGAAGGCCAATCCCACCTCCCCGCAGGGCGTCATGAACGTCCCTGTCCTATAGTTATACCTCTCTGCCAGGGCTAGAAACAGATGAGGGTTTGGGTGGAAGCCATACACGGTAGCATATACCGCATTATAAAGCTCGATCTCTTTAAGTTTATCTTCAAACTGAGCCAATACCCAGTTGGCTATGCAGTTCCACCTCCTGTTCTCCGGGTTTACCAGACCGGTCAGCCGGATGTCCTGATCCGGATATCTGCCCTCCACCTTTGCATACTCATTAGCAAAAATTGGTGTCCTCACCGGCAACAACAAAGACGAGTTCTCTGGAGGGATACAGCCTGGCTTCAACCCTCTGAGTAAAGTGTTATGTCACTCAGAAGAGCTATAGAACATGTCTCTATTGTTTGGGCCTTTCTTGACACAAATCTTTCATGTCCGTGCATGTTGGAGGGGAGTAATGTCCCAGTCCATCCTCCTGGGATGGCTTGCATGAGCATATCGTGCTAGAGGGAGGCATCTAGCAATGTCCGGTAACAGGATCAGTTTCTCCTTCCTTTGGAAAGTTCTCGACTCAACACGGGGTCTAGGTTGAGAACTCTTGTCGATGGCTTCACCAAATAGGAACATGGGTTTCTTATGGGTGATGGCGTCAGCAGATTGCAAGGGCTGCCCATTCATCAAACTTAACAAAGTCTCGTTGTCCTGAGCTATCAAGATAACTTGGCGGAAGGATGGCAGAGCATATTGTGGGAAGAGCACATAGGATAAGTCTTCTTTGAATTCTGGCTCAGCAAGGGACCCTGCAAATATTTTATAATCAGGGTCCTATCTGATGTTAACTGCATCAAACAGAAAAAGCAGAATTCAGTACAAGTAAAATCAAAGATTCTGTCAGCAGATTGCGCAAGCATCAGATTGTGCAACCATCAAATTGTGCAACAATAGCTTCTATGCGCAAATTATCCAGTGGCTCCAACTCATTCACTTGCGCAAGCCATCAGATTGCGCTGAATAACTTGCGCAAAGTATCAGTTTGTGCTGGATAGCCTTGTGCAAATCAGCAGACTGCGCTGACTTTTGCCAGCACGTTCTAACCGATTGTGCAAGAAAATAATCTTCATAAAAATGAAGATTATTGATTTTGTGCAACCGAAACCCTAAATAGGGCGGCGTAACGTAACCAAATCTCTAAAAAGAGATCGGTTTGAAGGTGCAGCAATAACGAAAAACCCTAAAAAGGGTTTTCGATCGGATGTCTACCTTGCAGTGCTGGATGTGCAACTTCATGTCAAGAAGGGCACGACGCAGAACGAGTCGAGGACTCGGCGGAGGCCTTCCCTTTCTCGGCGGCACAGCGCTTTGGGTCCATAGAGATCGACGGAAAGAAGAAGAAGAATCAGAAAAGCTCAGGAAGTTTTCTCTTTTGAAAGTTCGAAAGCAAGTAAAGAATGACAGAGAAGAGAAAGGGAACTATTTATAGTTTTCGAGAATGAACAGACTCCTCAGATTGTGCCGGATAAACAGGAGCTACTTCCTCCGATTGCGCAAACAGGCCATCATATGCGCAACTTGATTTTCTAATCAAAATTCAAAGTATTTCGAAGCTTTGACTATTTTTAAACTTCAAAAACTTTGAAGGGGGTCTTGTAGGTCCTAAAAATCAAGTTGCATCCATCAACAAAGTCATCAAAATCAAATTATACTTTCTTCAAGTGAACTGCGCAGAAGACAGATTGCGCAACCATTCGATTGCGCAGGCTGAACTGCGTACTCATCCAAGTATGCGAGATGACGTGGCCTCGTCATCATTACCTGACAGAAAATCAGATCTTCTGACAACTGACAGCACGGAGAACGAGGAAACTGTTCGTTTATCGTACAACATAGCGCTCGAGGACAGCTGTATATGCAGCACAATTGGCCAGACTCTCTGCGGCGCGGTCCATCCCAGTGCGGTCTATCCCAGTACAATCTGAAGCCAGCATAATTCAGGTGGCGCACTTCATCAAGACAACTGACAATGTATACGTGGCCTTCATGCCGTCAATTACTCACCATGTGGCAACCATCTGTACACGATCAAGCGCATTTCAATCAAACAATGCCACGCGTCACATACAGATGGTCCACGATCGAGTAACTGCCTGTGCAGTCCATTGCCTGCGCAATCCAAAGTCTGCACAATCCAACCTGCGCAAGTCAGAATAACTAAAAGTTAGTTATTTCCAGAACTCTATAAATAGAGTTTCAAGCCTTCATTGTCAATGACAGATATATATCAGAAATCATCACCAGAGATCAGGAGTTCTTGCCAAAGTGCTGCTGCAATCTTCAGAGGCTACCGTCTTCAAAGTTCACATCGTCCAAGGGATAAAGTGATCGTCATTCAGATCGGATTCCTATAGTTGTACTTTCCCAGAATTCTTGTAATCTTCTTACAAAGTTTGTTGAAATAAAGATCAACTTTTGTTTTTGCAAACACTCCTCTTTCTAAAGCCGTTTGCAATCCTTGGTTGAGCAACACATTCTGCTCTTGTAGCTGAGTGTGCATGCGTTGCTGGGCCAACATCTGATATTGTTGAGTGGCCATCATCCCTCTCATAATTTACAGAAGGGCTGGTGTATCTACTTCCACGGGGGTAGGTGGAACTGTTGGTGGTGTTGGAACCTCCGGATACTGCGGTCCAGCTGTTGGTTCCACTATCACCTCTTCCTGGAGGTTCTCTTGAGGCAGTACTGGCCTTTGTTGCTGACCAACATGGTCAGGTTGTTCATGTTGCCTTTATTATTGTTGTCCAGCTCTGACAGGTGCGGACGAGGTGGCCCTAAGAAAAGGGACAAGAGAACAATCAAACGATCGGACAGAAAAGATAAATGAAGTCAAAGGATACCGGAATGTCAAGCTCGAGTCGAGAGTAACGAATCATGAGATAAAGAGAAAACAGGTGTGATTGAGACATCCTATAAATTAAAACACCCAACAAGTCTGAAATCAGACCTGCATGGGCCACCACTAAAACCTTGTCACGCCCCAGAACCAGAATACCGGAGAGCGGGGGAATGACTCAGCCAGCTACGTATTACGGATAGATGAATACCGTATAATACGATCAATACTGTCTAAAAGACAAGGGGTGCATACTACATGAAAGTCTCACTAGAGTTACTCAACATCTATTATCTCAATCATTCAAACAAGAAACAGTAAATAGAGAACATGTAAGATAAAGCAATAAGGCGTCCCAAACGCTCAGTCAAAATGTTCTTGAGATCTGGCTTTACAAAAATATAGCTAAAGGATATAACAAGGTATACACAATCGTTATCAGCTGCAGTCTGACTTAGTTACAATTATGTAAAAGTAAGTACGAGACAATCCGATTTAACATGTCGGTGCCAAGCGACAAAATATAAAGTAAGTAGCAAAACGAACAGGGAAGCAAGAAACTCACTCGTGTCCTCCTGCGATCATCCCTCTAGTATTGACCATCTTGGAGGTAGAAGTAAGCTGAGTCCTCGAAAACTGGCTCTAAATTTGGCCATGCAAAACTAGAGAGGTTAGACCTCTAATAGCAAGTACCACAAGGAAGCACGATATGAGAACTAAAAACAGTGATAAGAGTTAAGAATATAATAATAAGTCTCCGCTTGCTACTGGAATTCACACAACATTACGACACTTCAAACCAACTTTTCAACCAAATAAGGACAGAAGTTGACCCGTCATGTCCTGGCATTCTGATCATCTCAGTAGTTAACATAGTAGGTACAATACGCAAACAAATCAATTTAACGGCAATGCAACTACTACGGCTTGCTAACTGTGAGTTCCAAGTTATCCTGGAAATATGCAATAAGGATTCTTCAGTTCTTACTATGCACAAGCAAGGCTAGTCTACCCATTAATCAATTGCGCCAGTCATGAATTAGACGAGTCCCAGCGGGATGCCCGTCATCAGTATACAGTAAATAAATATAAGTAGATACCGCTCCCTGCCCGTGTGGCAGATTTACAGTATCTGTGGGAACCAGCCGACATGTCGGGGCACTAATTGTCCCAAGGATGGCTGTCATGTAAGAACTCAGGAATCCATTCTCTCCATGCAATCGTTATTTTATTTAACTTAGTAGTCCCTATGTTAATTGAAATCCCATTCCGTGGATCATGGTCATTCAGAATGAGTACTTTCATAAAAAGTACGATATACACAACTCTACAACGATGCCCGTGCGGTTAGGTTGTAGGTCTTACATAGCGTAATACAACAATTAAACCTAACCACGGAATAATCATGCCTTGACTGTAAAGTACACATGCCACTTTTGTAGAAAAATTAGTTGAAGCATGCACGTGTCCATATGCCAATGTTCGGGATCGGCTAATCGATTGCAATGGTTCATAGTTAATTTGAACGTGTCTCATTCAGTTTCAGTAAGACGACTAGCCAGCCTCTTTAGTTCCAACTAGGAACGCATGATCAATCATTTAGTCAAGGTAACAATCAATGTCAATTCGTTCCAAGGCATGAAAGTCAAACTAGTATTTAGTATGGTCGAGTCTATAACTCTCAGGGTTAAGTTCCAGTCACACTGGGTATCCATAAACCAATCAGGACACAGGACATATTCCATACCACAATAAGTAATAAAATATTAACATATCATGATTTCATCGAGTTCATGCAAAAAGGCGTAAGGATAAATAAGAGATGCCACGCCGACATAAAGTAAATAAAGTATAGAGCAATAGGAACACAAAAGTTGGATTACGCCAAGGCTAATCTATACCATGACCAGTCTACGCCAAAGCTTTACGCTAAGGCCATCGGGTTATGCCAAGCTTTACGCTAAGGCAAATATGCGCGTAAAAAAAGTACGCATAAAGAAGTAACGTTACGCGTAAACCAAAATCGCGTAAAGGAATTACGCCAAGCAAAGGAGTACGCATAACACAGAGCTACGCGTAAAGAACAGGGTTACGCGTAAGACTTGTACGCGTAAAAGAATAGAGTTACGCATGAAACACTGTACGCATAAAGAATAACGTTACGCGTAAAACATTGTATGCGTAAAAAATTGAGTTATACGTAAAATATTGTATACGTAAGGGGTCGAGCCACGAGCAAAGGTTGTACACGTAATGAGTCAAGTTTATGCATGAATGAATACGCGTAAAGAGTAATACGCCAAGCCAAGTCGACTTGCATAAAACAGATTCACGTTGACACAAATGATCGTGGGCGTAGATCTTAATACTACGCGAGCACGTAAAAACGTGGGCATAAAGTCTGATATTACGCGGACACGTAAAATGTGGGCGTAAAATTAATGCTTACGCGAGCACGTATAACGTGAGCATAAAACTCCTTCCGAACTCCAAATTCTATGGAACCTTTATTCCAAGCGAAAATGGAACTTTCATGGGTCAGAATGGCATATAACCCAATCTCAACAATCTGGGACGAACAAAACTTGGAAATAAGGAAGTTTGATAGATCAAAATCAATAAAATTCGAAAAATAGTAATTTCTAGATCTACTAAAAATGAGACTTCAAAATGCAAAATACCAAGTTCTAAGCTATCTTAGAATCACGAGAGGAAGATAAATGAACCATAAAATGGGTTCTCATGTGGAAGCAAGATGTACTGGCCTATGGGTTTGGTAGGTGGAGAGAGTTATGAGGAAGAAGAAGAGTAAATGAGAAGGAAAAGTAATGAAGAGAGAGAAAGGGTTGGGGCTTTAAATGAAGATGTGGAAGGTGGGGAGTTGGGTTCGGTTCATGATGAACCATCAAAATTCAGAAACAAACCGAACCAAGCCGAACCCAAGAGCCGAAAATAAAATACAGAAATATAATTAGCGAAAAAATTAAAGAAATTAAATACAGAACAAATGCATGATAAATATTTAATAAATAGATTCAAGCAGTACACTTATTAAAAATACGTGTTCGAGGAACGGGGAGTGACATAAATATATTTATATTCCAGCGAATGCATGATATATATATATATTCCCCCTTCACAATCCCTTTGATCTCCTATCTGGCACCACGTCCGAAGAAGACCTAAATGATTCCAGCGAACCCCCCCCCCCCCCCCCGACACCCCCGATCATCAAGATTGCCCCAAGATCAATGCCCTCACTCATCCCCCTAGCGCCGATATAGCCCACATCACCCAACCCACCAACCCAATCGACCCCACCACATCACACCCCCTCAAGATCCACCACAACATCCAACCACCCGTCGAACACCTTCAACAACCCGAAAAGGCCTCGTTGGCGAGCAGCTCCGAGCAGATTGTGGCACCCCGGCCCCCCACCACCGCCCTCTCAACAAAGCCGACTCCCATTACTTCTCTTTCCCCTCCTTTTTTGGATGCTCACAGCAAGTTTAGCCACGCCTTAACCGACAGATTTTGGCAAGCCAAGGAAGCAGGATTCCTGGACCGCGGCAATCCCTTATGCGCCCTAGAAGACATTGACAACGATCCAGCCGCCAACTCTACTGACGTCGAGGGAAGCGGCGACCCCGGGAAGCACAACATAGAGACCAGGAGCAAAGGATCCACCGGCACTCTCTCTAAAAAAACCTCCTCCAAGAAGAACAAAAACAATCCTAAGCAGTCGTCGGCAAGGACCACAAGATCCGTCGCGAAGCACAGCCACCCCCATCCCCTCCCCTCACTAGATGCCTAACATCATCTCCTGGAATGTGAGGGGTCTCGACAACAAACCGACGATGAACAGAATCCTCAGTCTCAAGAAGACTCACCTCATAGACCTCTTAATCATCATTGAACCAAAAATCCTTCAAAAAATAAAAGCCACTCAACTCAAGCTTGGCTTCACCCACGCCATCGTCGGCGGCAACGACATCTGGATATTCCTTGCGCAAGACTTCAAATTTGGCATCATTCAAGACTCGCCTCAGGCCCTCACATGCTGGGTCGAGCACCCAGCCCTCAAATCCCGCTTCGTCCTCTCCGCGGTCCATGGCAGCTGCAATATCCTCGAGCGCAGATTGCTCTGGGCTGAACTTCTGGCGGTCCATCCGCCTGGGCTTCCGTGGCTTTGCACAGGAGATTTTAACACCGTGTCTCGCAGAGAGGAGAAGTTCGACGGTCGCCCACCTCTCCAGCCGGCGATGGACGATTTCAACAACTTCACCTTTCTAGGGAATCCAACACATATCCCCTTCCACGGCAACGAATTCACTTGGTGCAACATGCAGGAGGGTCACCGGCGCCAATACTCCCGCCTCGATCGAGCGATGACCAACGACTACTGGTCCGACATGGGCATGATCACTAACCTCTCCCACCTGAACTCCACCGAATCGGACCACTCCCCCCTCCTCATCCAGATCAGCAATAATCTCACCACCAACATAAAAGCTTTTCGCTTTCTCAACTTCTGACAACACCACCTCCAATTCCAACACATCGTTACTCGTGCCTGGAACTCCGTCAATACCCTCGATCCTATGGCTCGGATGGCTGATAAACTTTTTGCCACTTGCAAGGCCCTATCTTCTTGGAGCAAAGAGGCTTACGGTGACATCTTCCAAGCCATCAGGGAAGTGGAGGATGATGTCGCCCGTGTGGAGATCGTGTTCACCAGTTCCAGATCCCCGAAGGACCGTGCATCCCTCAACCTCGCCAAAGCTCTCCTTAAATCTAGATTGCAAGTGGAGACCGAGTTCTGGAGGCAAAAGGCCAGATCAACTTGGGATATTGATGGTGATCGGAACACCAATTTCTTCCATGCCTGTGTCAAAGGCTGCAGAAACAAATTAAAACTGTACCGGATTCTTGACGGCAACGGCATCCTGATCGACGATCAGGCCGGTATCCAGGCTGCAGCTGTGAACTACTACTCTAACCTTTTCTCTAAAGAAAGAGTAGTCAAGGACGCCTCGTTATTGTCCGTTATACCCTACCTCATTAGCGACCACGACAACGTCACCCTGCTGGCCACCACAACGGAGGAGGAGATTAGAGCGACGATCTTGTCCATCAACGAGCACAGTACCCCGGGACCGGACAGGTTCAACGGGGTTTTTTTCAAAACTTGCTGGGACATCATTAAAGCTGACTTAATCGAAGCTACTGTGGCCTTTTTCCAAGGGGCTCGGTACCCCAAATCGATCTCCTGTACCAACATTATCCTCATCCCCAAGAAAGACAATTCCGAATATTTCAAAGACTTCCGTCCGATCAGCCTCTGCACCTTTACCAACAAAATCATACCCAAGATTGTCGCCAATCGCATGTCCGATCTCCTCCCCAAAATTATCTCAGAAAAGCAAAGAGGATTTGTCAAAGGGCGCAACTTATCAGACAACATCCTTCTAGCCCAAGAGATGATCACGTGCATGAAGTTCCCCTCGAGGGGGGGTAACGTGGCCATCAAACTAGACATAGAGAAACCGTACGATCGTCTGGACTGGCAATTTATGATCTGGGTTCTTAGAGCGTTCGGCTTCTCCGAACCATGGATTAACATCGTCTTCAGATCGATCAACAATGCGTGGTTCTCCGTCGTCATCAACGGCCAGGCGGCAGGTTTCTTCCGATCCACCCGCGGAGTTAGACAAGGGGGCCCTCTATCTTCCACCATTTTTATTATCGCGGCCGAAGCCTTCAGCAGAAGCCTGAACAATATGCCTAGCATGCCTGGCTTTAATCACTTCCACACCACCACCGGCTGCCCCCTCATCACTCATCTGGCTTACGCTGACGACATCCTCATCTTCTCCTTCGAAGACAGCGGTTCGATCGAGGTCGTCCTGCGTACGATCAACAAATACACCGCCTGCTCTGGTCAGTGCGTCAATAACAACAAGAGCGTTATCTACACCCACCACAAAGCTGACAGAACCGACCTACTCTGCTTACCAACATGACATCTTTCTGTGCGGCTTACCCCCCTTTCCTCTATCTCGGATGCCCTATAGTTTACGGTAAGACCAACTCGGGTATCTACGACCACCTGGTTGACAAGATCCGCAAACTCATCGCGGGATGGCACAACGCAACCTTATCCCCCGGAGGGAAAACAATCCTCATCAAACACGTCCTTTTATCCATCCCAATGTATACCCTGATCGTCTGCTCCCCTCCTAAGAAGGTTCTCCACTCTCTCGAATCCCTTTTCGCCAAGTTTTTTTGGGGCCACAACGACGGCAAGGACAAACATCTCTGGGCCGGCTGGGAGACCATGGCCAAACCTACGGACGAAGGGGGTCTGGGTTTCAGCAGGCTTACGCACATTCAGCATGCCTGCTCTATCAATCTCTGGTGGAAGTTGCGAACGGAGACCTCTTTATGGACAAAGTTCATGAGAGCTAGATACTCCAGATTCTCTTATCTGTCGGAGGCAAGCTCTAATAATAGATCCTCGCCGTCGTGGCGTCGTATTATTCAAGGTCGTATCACCGCTGAACCCCTCATCTGTCTTCAACTTGGCGACGGTCGCTCGTCGGCATGCCAGGAGCGATGGATTGGAGGAGACATCATCCATCCCAACATTCATACCCCTCCGGAGTGCGCCATTAGGGACCTATGGGAGGACAACTCCGGGTGGAATTTGAGGAAGGTCACAGAATGGTTTGGTCAGCAAGCGGCCACCAGCCTCCTAGCTGCTAATCTGCGCATCTCGAACACGCATGACTCTTGGAGATGGTCCCCCAACCCGAGTGGGCTATTCACTCTAGCTTCTGCCAGACTGGTAGCCAGAGGCAGTGGGGTTCAGCATCTTGTGCTAGCCAAGTTTTGGCAGGCTTGCATCCCCATCAAATGGTCCATCCTCATTTGGCGAGCTCTTCGCCATAAGATTTCGACCGATGACACTATCCATGCCATAGGATTCAGTCTCGCTTCGAGATGCCATTGTTACGAGGAGCACTCGACGGAGTCGGTTGAGCACGTCTTTCTCTCGGGGGAACTCGCAACTGATCTTTGGTTCGAGCTCTATAATAGACTAAATATGACCCAACCATCCGGGGACTTCTACGATCTCCTGGCCTACTGGAGCCGCTCCTACGGCCACCAGATCGTAGCAGCCGCAGGTCTTTGGGTGCTTTGGAAGAACAGGAACAAATTCAGATACGAAGGTCGGCAACTCCCCCTTCATCAATTGGCTAAAGAAGTCGTCAGACAATGCTTCAAAGCTAGGAGGCGCTGCTCACACGCCCCCCACTCCTTCTGGAAGGCTCTGGCTTAGGCCGCCCCCCCACTTTTTCTCTCTTTTATTTTTTGTGGTGTCTCTCACGTTTTTGCTTTTCTGTCCTTTTGTCGCGCTTGCGCGCTTACTTGTATAGGCTTCGACATTTTGCGCCTAGTACTTCAATAAAATTCTCCGTTCCCTTAAAATATATATATATATATATATATATATATATATATATATATATATATATATATATTTAAACCCCCGAATTTTATTAGAAAATAGGCGCAAAATGCCGAAGCCTATACAAGTAAGCGCAAAAAGCAACAAAAGGACAGAAAGCGAAAAGCGCGACTCGTGCACACAAAAAGCAGGGGCAGGGCGGCCTAAGACAGGGCCTCCCAGAATGAATTGGAGGTGTGAGAGCAGCGCTTCCTGGCTTTGAAGCATTGTCTGATGACCTCTCTGAACAACTGAGGCGGTAGAAATGTCCGGCCTTCATATCTGTATTTGTTCCTGTTTTTTTATAGAACCCAAATACCAGCGGCTACAACGATCTGATGTCCGTGGGATCGGCTCCAGTAGGCCAGGAGATCGTATAAGCCCCCGGTCGGCTGAACCATGCTAAGTCTATTGTGAATCTTAGACCAAAGGTCGGTAGCCAACTCCCCCGATAGAAAGACGTGCTCTACAGATTCCGTTATGTGCTCCTTACAGCAGTGGCATCTCGAAGTGAGGCTGAATCCCATGGATCTGATGGTGTCATCCGTTGGGATCTTCTGACGAAGGGCACGCCAGATGAGAATAGACCATTTGATGGGAATGCATGCCTGCCAAAACTTGGCGTAAACGATATTAGACTGCCCGCTACCTCCGACCACCAGGCTGGCGAAAGCCAAAGTGAATGACCCGCTCGGGTTGGGTGACCATCTCCAAGTGTCGATCGTGTCAGTAATCCGAAGGTTAGCAGCAAGAAGACTATTTTTCGATGGCTGCCCTAGCCAATTTCTAACCTTCCTCCAATCCCATCCGGAGCTGCCCTCCCATAGATCCCTAATAGCGCACCCCGGGGGGGTAAGACTGTTGGGATGTATGATGTCATCCCCTAACCACCGCTCCAGACAAGCCGGGGAGCGGCCATCGCCCAACTGTAGACGGATAAGAGGTTCAGCGGTGATGCGGCCCCGAATCATACGGCGCCACGATGCCGAGGATCTGTTATTGGAGATCGCCTCAGACATATGGGAGAATCTAGAATATCTGGCTCTCATAAATTTCGTCCATAAGGAGGTCTCAGTGCGCAACTTCCACCATAACTTAATGGAGCAAGCATCCACGATGTGGGCTAGCCAGCTGAAGCCCAGGCCTCCTTCTTCAGTAGGTTTGGCCATCGTCTCCCAACCGGCCCAGTGATGTTTGTCCTTGCCGTCGCTATGTCCCCAGAAGAACTTGGCCAAGAGGGATTCAAGAGAGTGGAGCACCTTCAGAGGTGGGGCACAGACGAGAAGGGTGTACATCGGGATTGATGATAGGACGTGTTTGATGAGGATCGTTTTGCCCCCTGGGGATAAGGTGGCATTGTGCCATCCGACAATCAGTTTACGGATCCTGTCGACGAGGTGCTCGTAAATACCTGAGTTGGCCCTACCATACACAAGCGGGCACCTGAGATATAGGAAAGGAGGGTATGCCGTGCTGAAGGAGGTCATGTTGGCGAGCAAAGTTGAGCGAGTTCTGTCAGCTTTGTGATGGGTGTAGATGACGCTCTTGTTGTTGTTGATGCGCTGACCAGAGCAGGTGGTGTATCTGGCGATCGTATGCATGACGACCTCGATTGATCCGCTGTCTCCAGAGGAGAAGATGAGGATGTCATCAGCGTAAGCCAGGTGGGTGATGAGAGGGCAGCCGGTGGTGGTGTGGAAGTGTTTGAAGCCAGGCGTATTGGGTATACTATTGAGGCTTCTGCTGAGGGCCTCGGCCGCAATAATGAAGACGATGGATGAGAGCGGGTCCCCCTGTCTAACCCCCCGAGAGGAACGAAAGAACCCCGTCGCCTGGCCATTGATGACGGTGGAGAACCACGCGTTGTTGATCGATCTGAAAACGATATCAATCCATGGTTCGGCGAAGCCAAATGCTCTGAAAACCCAGATCATGAATTGTCAGTCCAGCCGGTTGTATGCTTTCTCTATGTCGATTTTAATGGCCACGTTCCCCCCTCGACGGGAACTTCATGCACGTGATCATCTCTTGGGCTAGAAGGATGTTGTCAGAGATGCTGCGGCCTTTGACAAACCCGCTTTGCTGTTCGAAAATGATCTTAGGGAGGAGGTCGGACATCCGGTTGGCGACGATCATGGATATGATCTTGTTGGTGAAGGTGCAGAGGCTGATCGGGCGGAAGTCTTTGAAGGTTTTCGGATTGTCTGTCTTGGGGATAAGTATCATGTTGGCGCTGGAAATGGACTTGGGGTATCTTGTCCCTTAGAAAAATGCTTTAGTGGCTTCAACTAGGTCAGTTTTAATGATGTCCCAACAAGCTCTGAAGAAAACCCCATTGAAGCCGTCCGGTCCCGGGGCGCTATGCTCGTTAATGGACCAGACTGCCGCTTTAACCTCCTCCTCCGAAGTTGTGGCCAGCAGGGTTGCATTATCGTGGTCGCTAATGAGGGAAGGGATAACAGACAGAAGCGTCACATCTTTAACGACTCGGTCTTTGGTGAAGAGGTTGGAGTAGTAGTTCACAGCCGCAGCCTGAATACCGGCCTGGTCGTCCTCCAGGTTACCGTTATCGTCGAGAATTCGGTGTAATTTTAATTTATTTCTGCGTCCTTTGACGCAAGCATGGAAGAAACTGGTCTTCCGGTCGCCGTCGGTGTCCCAAGTCGATCTGGCTTTTTGCCTCCAGAAATCATTCTCCACTCTCAGTCTGGATCTAAGAAGGGCTCTGGCGAGGTTGAGAGCTGCACGGGCCTCCGGGGAGTTGTTAGTGGCAAAATCGGACTCCGCACGGTTGACATCATCCTCCGTCTCCCTGATAGCCTGGAATAGATAACCGTAGGCATCTTTGCTCCATGTTGAGAGGGCCTTGCGAATAGCTGAAAGTTTATCTGCCATACGGACCATGGGGTCAATACCAGGGACCGAATTCTACGCAACGGCAACGATGTTCTGGAATTGGGGGTGATGTCGCCAAAAGTCGAAGAAGCGGAACGCTTTTTTGTTGCTCGTGTGGTTGTTGCTGATCTGGACCAGAAGAGGGGAGTGATCCAATTCAGTGGAGTTCAGGTGAGAGAGGTTGGAGATCAGGCCCATGTCGAACCAACGTTCGTTAATCAATGCCCGCTCTAATCGGGAGTACTGGCGCCGATGGCCTTCCTGCATGTTGCACCAGGTGAAAGCGCTGCCGTGAAAGGGGATAGGGGTAAGGTGCCCAAGAAAGGTAAAGTTGTTGAAATTATCCATCGTTGGCTGGGGTGGAGGGTGGCCACCAGACTTCTCCTCTCTATTGGACACCGTGCTGAAGTCCCCGATACTAAGCCACGGTAGTCCTAATGAGTGGACTAGAAGCAGGTCAGCCCAAAGCAATCTTCGTTCGGGGATGTTGCAACTGCCATGAACTGCGGAGAGGATGGAACGGGACTTAAGGGCCGGGTGTTCAACCCAACAAGTAAGGGCCTGGGATGAGTCTTGGATGATGCCAAATTTGAAGTCTTGTGCAAGAAATATCTAAATGTTTTTGCAACCAACGATGGCTTGCGGGAATCCTAACTTGAGTTGAGTGGCTTTTATTTTTTTAAGGGATTTTTGGTTCGATGATGATTAAAAGGTCAATGCGATAGGTCTTCTTGAGACTGAGGATTCTGTTCATCGTCGGCTTGTTTCCGATCCCCCTCACATTCTATGAGATGATGTTAAGCATCTAATACGGAAATGGGAAGGGGGTGACTGTACTTCATGGCGGACCTAGTCGTCCTTGCCGTCGTCTGCTTTGGCTTGTTTTTGTTCTTCTTGGAAGATGTTTTTTTGGTGATGGTGCTGATGGGCCCGTTGCTTCCGGTGTCTTTGTTATCCCGACTTGGATCGCTGCTAACAGTGGCGTCAGTAGAATCGATGGCCAAGTCGTATTCTTGATCTTCCAGGGCACATAAGGGATTCCTACGGTCCAGAAAGCCGGCTTCCTTGGCTTGCCAGAATCTGCCGGTTAAGGGATGGCTGAACAAGTGCTGAGCGACAAAGGGAGGCGCGGGAAGAGATCTAGGGGGCTTCGGGTCAGCCTCGGTGTCAGCGAGGGGGGGATGGGGTGCCTCGAGCTGCACATGACTGCTCGCTGATGAGTCCTGATCGGGATGGAAAGAGGATTCGACGGGTGGTTGGATGGAGTGAGGTTCCCCGTGGGGGAGAGATAAGTTGGTGATGGGTGGGTTGGGGAGTTGGGGGATGAGGGCTATGTCTGCGAGAGGGTGGTGTGTGAAGCCGCTGATTTTGGGGCAATCTTGTTGGGCGAAGGTGGTGTAGAGGATTTCACTGGAGGCATTATGTTTGTCGTCGGATGAAATACCTGAGAGGAGGTCAAAAGGATTGTGGAGGGAGAGGGTGGAAGGGGTGTAAGGGACGATAGCTGTGCTGGATATGTTAGCTTGAGGGTGGGGGCGTGTCTGGTCATCAATCTGAGGGAGGGGGTCGGGGTTGCGGATGCCGGTGTCTGGGTCTCTTTGAGCTGTCGACGCACGATGGGTGCGCGTTCTTGTCTTCTTTAGTTCAGGGTGAGCATGGAAGCAGTGCTGCATGAGGTGTTCGCTCATCTGGCAGTGTTTGCAGAAGATGATGTTGTTATCGTAAACCAGCGTTTGACTATGAGTTTGATCTCCGAGCTCGATCTCTATGAGTTTGG